>CM073759.1:215691900-216014400 GCA_037127475.1 Arma custos
AAAATGGCCTACAACGTAGGTCGAAACGTCGGCACTAATAATAAATAAGTTTTACTTATTTGGTGTTATTTATGACTCCACCCCCCAACTAATTCCATCCTTCATTAGATCTTCCAGTCAACTATTTTCCTCTCTAACATGAGTAAATATTTGTTTAGCTCTATCTGGTTCGCATGTTATTTTCTACATGACTATTGTATATATCTGAAAAAGTTCTACAGCTGAATTTTTAATTAAATTTAGAAAAAAATCTGATTTAGGGTTTATCCAAAGTTGAATTATAGCTTTTTTTTTTCATTGTTGTACTGACATAAAATAGTATTTTATGAGCAAGAATCTGGTTGAATAAGACCATGTTGTGATGGTAGTTGTGTGGGTAGTAATTTCATGAGATGAGATCTGGCATTGTTTACAAGCTGAAGGTGAACTTAGCGAGCCTATTAAAATATATTGGAATAAGATGTCGCCTTTTTTTATTTCTTAAATCAACGCTTATGATTTTTCTATTTAAACTCAAAAACTGTTTGGAAACCTCATTAAGATGGATAATAATAGAATGCCCAAAACGACAATGCACTGGAGCCCTGAAGGAAGAAGAAAAAGAGGACGACTGTGCATTTCTTGGATGAACCAAGTCCAGGAAGACATGACAGGATATGCATGTATCATTTCATCAATAAATGAACGTTTTAGCAAACTTATATCATCTATACTTCGAAATTTATTTTTATTTATTGTTCTTTTGATAGTGAGAATGGATTTGTCTGGCTTGGATACTACCTCTGGTAGCTCAGTGGTTTAGAGCACTGCACTAGAGATGCATACGGTCCGGGTTCGAATCCCGGCTAGGACAAATCTTTTATCTTTTTTTTTTTATTGAGAGTTTCCCCAAAGATGAGATTTTCTCCAATTAAATATTAGAGTAACATTTTTTTCTAGATTTTCCTGTCAAATGCATACTCTTCGTTTAGGTCATATCCTCCTGGACTTGGTTCATCCAAGAAGCTCGCGATCGTCCTCTTTTTCTTCTTCCTTTAGGACACCAGTTCATTGTCATTTTGGGTATTCTGTTATTAGCCATACTAATGAGGCGTCCAAACCACTTCAATTTCTTTATTGTAATTT
The DNA here is from genome assembly GCA_037127475.1 of Arma custos. Taxonomy (NCBI): domain Eukaryota; kingdom Metazoa; phylum Arthropoda; class Insecta; order Hemiptera; family Pentatomidae; genus Arma; species Arma custos. The sequence continues at coordinate 215,693,026 of CM073759.1, forward strand.
TTTCGAGTATGGTATTCTGAGCACCCATTATCTCTCGCACTACTGAATTGGGAATCCTTTCACGTCTAGTAAATCTGGCTGCCCTATTCCAGAAATCCATTTCCGCAACTAGCAGTTTCTCTTGGCTCCCTTTCCCCAATTCCATATAACATTATAGCCGTTGTAAAAGCATTGAAAATCATTTTTTTGTTGTTTTTTTTAGGATGGTTTTACTCCATAGTACAGAATTGAGCATGGCAATAGCTTTTCTTCCTTCTCTGGTTCTTTGAGCCATATCCCCTTCAGACGTTCCATCTTTTTGAAGGATAGATCCTAAGTATTTAAATTTGGGTGCATTTTTGATCTGTAGTCCGTTTACCTCCAATGGTCCGCCCCCTCCGTATCCAAATATTCTGTCTTTTCTTAGTTCATTTTCAACCTCCACCTATTATATTCTTCTATTAGTTTTGTACACATATATTCCGCATCTTCTTTATCCTGGGCTATGATGACTTGGTCATCTGCAAATAATAGGTGGTGAAGGTTATATGCAGCCCCATTCTTCTACATTTCCTTGACCATTCATTTGTAGCACCTTGAATGAATATTTTGAATAGGGTAGGTGAGATAGAGCTTCCTTGAAGGAGTCCTGTCATATGCCTTTTGAAGATCGATAAATACTAGGCTAAGCTCTTTCTGCTTGCTTTCACATTTTTCTAAAAGCTGCCTCAGAGTAAATATGATTAATACATGACTTTCCCATAGTAAAACCACATTGTTCTTCTGGAGTTGTAAATTTTTCCCTTATTCTTTTATTCAGTACCCATTCGTACACCTTCATTATTGTGTTGTTAACACCTGTAATTAGTCAATTAAGCCTTATCCCCTTTCTTACAAATGGAGGTAATGTGACCTGTTTTCATCTCCTCCGGTATGACTTTTTCTTGGAGAATTTATTGAATAATTAGGTTAAAATGGTCACGATGGCTTGCCCACCGTATTAAGCAATTCCATATTGATTCTACCCGGTCCAGGGGACTTGTTGTTTTTACCCTTCTTGAGGATATATTTCACGTCTTCTTCTGTAACTGGTTCCTCAACAAGTTCCGAAGATTCGTTAATTTCCTCTTGTAGTCTGCTTCGGTTCTCAGTTAATAAACTATCATAATAGTTTGCCCAGTTTTCTACTATCTTTTCTCTTCAGAATAAAAATATTTAAAATATACTTCGAAATGTTTGTTATTAAACCATAATAATGTCTATTCATCCCTCTTTTCCCAATCTACTGGTGTTCCTCAAGGTAGTATCCTTGGCCCAATCCTTTATACAGTTTATACAGCTGAAATCCCAACTCATCCTAATACTATCCTTACCACGTATGCTGATGACACATGTGTATTATCAGTCAACACCAATCCAGTTATTGCATCCCAAAGCCTCCAATCCCATATCACTGATCTTGAAGAATGGTGTCAAAACTGGAGAATTAAAATAAATTCTCAAAAATTGCATCAAATCACTTTTACCTTACGTCGTAAACCAATGACTTCCTGCCCTTCAGTATCCCTTAATAATGTCCTTCTGGTGCCTGTAGAACAGATCCGATACTAAGGGTTGCACCTTGACAAACGATTAACCTGGAATCCTCATACAACACTGAAAAGACAAGAAACCGCACGACGTTTCAAGCTACTTCAACGCTTACTAGACAAACGCTCTAAGCTCCCAATTAACTACAAAAGACTCATCTACATGACCATCATACGACCTATTTGGATTTACGGAGTAGAGCTTTGGGGCTCCACTAAGCCATCGAATTCCTCTCGTATCCAATCCTTACAATCCAAAATCCTTCGTAAAATCCTCAATACTCCTTATTTTGTTAAGAATAAAGTCATCCATAACGACCTTAATGTCCCTTTTGTTGCTGATTTGGCCCGAACCCGGTATCTATCCTTTCATAACAAACTTCATTCCCACTCAAGCCCTCCAGTTTCAAACCTAGCTTCCTCATCGATTCCCGATAATCCTCCGAGGCGTCTGAAAAGAAGATGGCCACGTGACCTTCTTAGTTGAACTTTGACTTGAGTGGGTAGTTTCTCTACTTGTCATTCTCATGTCATTATGTAATACGTATCCTATTTACTTGTATTATTGTAATACAGTTGTAAATATCAATAAATAAATTTTTAAAAAAATAAATGTTTGTTGCCGAAATATACAAATCTCCCATCTTTACACTCTTTTTGTCATACTAAAACTTACGATTATTTTCATTTTCGAGAATACTAAAAAGCAGTGAAAAGTTAAAACTTGTGATTTGACTCGAAGCGACAACCTGCGTAATTTATACCAGCAGAACAGTATGAGTATATATGACAGTAGCCATTAGTTTATAGCTACTATCTGAGTTTAAAAATCTAGTAACAATACTCTAAGACAGCCCAGTTATTCTTCAAAAGTGACTGTAGTAATAGGAGCGACGTGGATATGGTATCGATATACTATCGATATCAGAAGAGACTTGTGAATAACGAATCAGTCGATCGTCCGATTAGCCATAGCAGCATAAAGTTACGTTAAATGAACAAACAACAACAACGAATCAGTCGAATAAGGTTGTTTTTTTTTTATTCGGGGTTATACAATTAATATATCCCGATACCCAAAATCTTTACCAGCTAATTCTTCTTATCAGCCCGTTCTTCTTTATCTTGCTGCCATTCGGAATAATACTCGAACGGTTTGGGTACAGATAGGGTTCTAACAATACCCAAAAATATTTATATTAGATCTTTGGGATGTTTCAGAATCAAGTTTCGGGATATAAGGGCTGATATCGATATTATGTATCGGAGAACCCTAAGTAGGACGCCAAAGCACCTTCTTGTGCATATGCCTCTATAATTGTGTAATACAAGATGAAAAATGAATTCGATAGTTATATAAAATTTTAACATAAGTTTAGGTGTCTTCTAAAAAAAAATAGAATGAATATTTTGGGAGATGATTCGGCCCTTTTTGTTAATCATAACTCAACTATTTTTAAATTTAATATTTGTTATTATTAAACTTCCGTCAGGTGTTCTATATAAGGTTAGCTTATGTTGGTTGACGGCCGCCATACACGACTCCTTTGTGTTAATATTTTTTGTCTTATAACTTTCATTTAATATAGTTAGTAACTTTAAACAATACATTATGAAGTTAACAGGCCCTTTAAGAGGTGCACATTTCGGCAACTTGGGTGTCTACGTGAGAGGTATCGTAACCTACAGTTTGAGCCCTTTTCAACTGAAAGCATTCCATGGATTTTGGAAGTCAATTCCTGAAGCATCCCTTTCATATTTAAAAGAATCTGTGCATATAGTCCCATGTAAGTACTATTAATGTTATTTAATTAAATTTATTTCAAATTTTGACAAAAAAGGAATAAGAAGTAATTATTATTTTTAGTTGCAATTGTGGGATTGTGTCTCCATAGTTACGTTGAAAAGAAGTACGATAAAATGTGTAGAAAAAATCCTAAAGATTACGAAAACGATAAGTAAACGTCCAAGGAGTTTTTGTTATAAGATGAGGTTTGGTCTCTTTTTAGTTGCTCTATTATGATCAATTCTTGTATTTAATTTTCTTATAATGATTTATTACTTGATAAGAATATCATGTTTGTATTTAAAATATACATATATGTAAACAAAATCTTGACATAATTTATTGTTCAAGTGTACACAACCTAAATATTTATGTTTATTATGAATTAAGGCAAAATCGTTCAGAACCAAAAGTGGATCACTCCAAATTTCGAAAATTTTTTTTTGTTTCTCGTATTTTTCACAACTTTATTCGAGCAATGATTTATGCTCCAGAAATTTAAGGTTTAAAACTGGATTAAAACCACGAGAAATAAGGCAGTGTCATGTTTGACAAAATTATTTGAGTAAACTAGCAAAAAATTTGAAGTCGATTTTTTAAATTTTGGAGTTTCCCGCTTCTGATCCCGAATGTCTCATATACAAACACAAAAAAACTCTTAATATGGAATATTGAGGAGGCTTTGAGTAATCATTACGAAATTATTGTTTTGGGAAATATCATCAATTGCAGTAACGCACTCCAGCGGAAATCGTGGTAACTAATTTTGTTAATTCAGTTTTACAAGTTTTTAGAAGTTGTTTTTTTCGTTTAACGTCACTTCATGCCACTATGGTTAATCGGACGATGCTACAGTCGGAGCTCTTAATTTTGTCTATCCAGGTTTTATTTTAGGATATGGATTTTTAACGAGTACCTGACATCGTACATGCTCAAGACCCCCGTTTAACGTGCTTTCCGAAGGACAGCATAACCAAAGATTTTAAACCCTTTCAAAGAATCCTAAGACCACCGGCCTGGTTATGAACCCGCGAATTATTAGAAGTTATTACTGCAATACGACCCTAAGGGAAATTTTTTTTTTAGAGCGTAGTTACACTACAGAAGTCAGACTTGCACATTCGTTTGCCGATTGGTTCTGAAGAATGTAAGAATAGAATTACGCTATTGCGTGATATATAATGTTTCTATACTTTTTTATTCTATTTAAGACGTTTCTTTCAGAATTACAAATTAAAATTATTTCTACATTACAGTTAGTTATCTATTCTAATACAAAACGATTTGTTATCATGATTTCATATTTAAGATACAGTTCATAACCCATTTTGGGGGAGGAGGATTGGGACAAAAGATCATTGGAATCAAGGTGAAAATCAGCATGAATGCGGATAATACTATATATAAACACTACCTAACTAAGCTGGCGTCTTCGTATTGTTCTACAAAGAAAACTATTAAGGAACGGCATATCCTAAACCGGCAAACAATAGAGAGAAAAAAGACGTTTTGGACCGTCAGATTAGCAAAGAATCTTTCATTCACAGCACACACACAAGACTTTTTCATCCACAACAAAGACTACAAATAGTCCAATTGTGCACAACGTTCCTATTAATTTGTCAATTTGGTATTCTACTCACTAGGGTTATTAAAATACTTGAATGCAAATCTATCCTTAGGCAATCAATACTGTGCCAAACTGTACTAAACATCCATATTGTTTATAAAAAAAAATACATAGACTAAATATAAGAGAAAAATAGCACTTATCGCTAATTAACAAAATTGGTCGTAATTTGTGTATTAGCCGGTCTCTAGGGACTGTTATCCGCCATTTATAACCTGAACACTGATAATTCAGATTCTGATAATGCCTACCTCTGTACCCTCCATATTAATGGAAATTGAAATATATAAAATTTAATAGTTCCTCGTCTAATATAAATGTTTTTCCTACAATTTTGAAGAAACCATCTCCATTTCTATATTTGATAAAATCCATTTGATGACCTTTTTCACATAATTCATCTTTGGAATTATAACGAACTTCTGGAAGTATCTCGCAGTTTCTTCTTATAAAGACAGCTATTCCTAAATACATATATTGTTACATGTTACGTACATTTTAAATAGGCAACAACAAAAGGTATAAGACAATAACACTAAATTATAATTAACAAACAACACAGAAATTTAAATAGACAATAAACAAAATCAACAAGACAAAAACAATACCGAAAAAAAATTAAGTAGTCAAAAATAAATCAAAATCTCCAAGTTAGTTTACGTGAAATTTTGGTTTAAATATCATACAAATATACTTACAAAAAATATATGCACTATTTACTAAATATATAATATAGATATATACTTATTAAATTTTGTACAAAACTGTTATTCTTTTGGGACCTGGTTCCAGAATAAAATTATTTTTCTATTCTATATAGAGAAGAAATAGAAGAAAGTAGTGTGCCTCTAACTCATCAAAAACTAAATTATCAAAAACAGAACCATCAATTTTCTTTAAAACCTTTCCGTAATTTGGAGCTTTTTTTTTTTTTTTATTGCATTAGTGAGTGTCCTTGTTTCCGCACTTTTGTTAAGTACTGGTCTAATTACCGTTTTGATAAGTTTAATAGCTTTGGAGTATCTTGTCAAAATTTTACTTTAGAAAAGTAAAATTTTTTTATGATTTAATATTCGAGAAATATGCTACGCACACTGCTAAGATTCTTCTTTTTATAATACCTGCAGACCGACTCAAGGGCGGATCCAGGATTTTTTTTTTGGGGGGCACAACGGGCAGACTGGCAAAAAAGTCAGCAATAACTTAGAGATATACTTGTAGTATTTATAGAAAGGTTTATTACAATATCTAAACAATAGTTTCACTCATGTTATTTCTGTTATTTTAACAACTATCATCACATGATTTGCCTAGTATGTAGGTACTGTAATGGATTCTCCAGAGTACACAAAAATCTGTCTGGGGGACACGTGCCCCCGTGCCCCCCCTAAATCCACCCTAGCTGTAGCTTATATGTTATTGTTACGGCCGCACAAAGGAAGGCGGAAGCGGAGGATTAGCGGCTTAAGTTCGTCAGCGGGAGACGTTAAAATAGGATTAGGACCGTTCTAGATCGTCTCGTTTTGTCGGAAAAGGATTAAGAATATACCAGAATTGTCTGGCCCCTTCGTGTTCTAGAATGTTCGGCCTTGCCTCTTTAAATACTTCCCTCAACTCGAGGCAGTCAGTCTTAGCCTGAGAGTAGACCGTGCAAGATCTGTGATAAGTGAGTGTCAGTGTTGAACCGGCCCGTGTAATAAGTGTATCAGTGAACTGTAACAGTCTCGCGAGTGTAATAAACTGTTTCTGTTTGTTACAGTGTGCCAGTTTGTGATACTTGAAGAATCTTACGGTCGGTGGACTAGTGAACTGTAAGTGTTAATTATTAGTTATAAATTGTAATGTAATTTTATAATATCTATAGAAACTATTGTAACTAGTTAAGCTATCTAGAATTAGTAATATCTTATATTATTGTAATAATTAAATAGGAATTAGGCCTAGATAATAAATATTTAGAATATTGTTATTATAAATTTATATTAGTTTAATAATTCAATTGTTAATAGTTTAATTGTATTCTTTTTATCACATTTGTTAATAAATATTAGTATCTTTAATTAAGGAATTGTTTAATTCATTTTTAATACCCAGTAGCCCGTAACATTATTCTGATGTATAACCTATATTACTGTAAAGGTTCATCCAAATTCTTTCAGTAGTTTTTGAGTGAATGAGTATAAAACTTTCACATTTATAATATTAGTGAGATTAGTAGGCTATCAAAACAATTGTTTCACTCATGTTATTTCTGTTATTTTAACAACTATCATCACATGTTTTGCCTATAAGTATGTTCTGTATTGCAATTACCTCTGTACACAAAGTACACGTGCCCCATGCCCTCCCCCCTGGATCGGCCTATGGACCGGCTGATACACAAGAACCGCAAGAAGAAAGGAATAAAATGGATAGATGATTCGCCTGGCATCCTGTCCCACTCCATCTTTCCATCTTGGTTTTCCACTTCCTCGGCACGGTCCAACTACTCCTCCAGTAGCTTCTTCGTCGGAACCTCCTCACTCGTTCTGGCTTCGTGGTCGGCCCACCTTAATCTATTAATTTTTACCCAGGTAATGATGTAGGGTTCCCCAAACATCTCGTACCCTTCTCGGCTGGTTCGTTTTTTCCATTGACCATTAACATCAATATTTAAGTGAAAATTAGTTAACTGGATAATTCTGACTGGTTCAGTTGGCAGTTGATAGTTTGATGCGTCACTTCGGACTCGGCACCCGCCCTGAAGATGGCCTACTTCTCATGGCGAACCGTTGGCGCAATAAAATAAGTTTTTTTATTTTGTGTACTCTTTGCTGCACCCCCTGACCATTTCAGTCCATTATATACATTAATATATACGAAAAAACTACGGAGCAGCATTCTTTTGAAAATAGCTAACTTTTTTTCCTTGGCCTAAGATAAAATGTATAATATATAGTGAGCAAATGAATAGATATTGTATTTTATTGAATGTCACATTTATTAAAAAAATTATGGCAAAAATATATGTTTATACTCCTATATTTATATTATAATTTTTTATGATATAATTATATTATAAAAAATGTATATTATATTATATATATTAATAAATATATATATATTTATATATATAATATATATTATATAGCTCAATTGGTAGAGCGATGTCACGGTAAGACAAAGGTTCCGGTTTCAAATCCCGGTCGAGGGCCTATCTTTTCTCTTTAAAAAATAAAAATATTTAAAAAACTCAAAAAAATGACCAATAATTATAAAAAATTATAAAGAGTAATATGACGTAAGTCAATAAGATCCTAAAATTAAATTAATGTTCAAAGAACTTCGTTCTAGTGTATTCAGCGCAAAAATGGCGAGAGCACTGGGATATGGGATCTATGAGAGAAAAGGTTTGTCCTCGGTCGGCATGCGGCCTTGGGTAGCTCAATTGGTAGAGCAATGTCACGGTAAGACAAAGGTTCCGGATTCAAATCCCGGTCGGGGGCCTATCTTTTCTCTTTAAAAAATAAAAAATAAAAATATTTAAAAAACTCAAAAAAATGACCAATAATTATAAAAAAAATATAGTATAAATGTATAATTTTTTAAGCACGCATTATATTTTTGTTTTTAAAACTAAAGTGACAATATTTGCCTTCGTTTTATTTTACCTATATATATATATATATATATATATATATATATATATATATATATATATATATATATATATATATATATACACCATACCTGTATTAGTGAACGTCCATTTTATAAATTCTTTTCTCTTCTATATTGAAAACAATTTAGACCCGGAGGTGGTGTACTGATGCGACTGAAAGGAACCAGCTGAAGATATATTTCCCAGAACTCCTCTAAAAGAATTTCATTAGCTGGCATTTCTCAAGAGATTGTTGGATCTCGAGAGCAAATATATTTCTATAAGGCAAATCTTTTTTATAGCTGGAAGGCCGAGTTTTTTTATTTATTATTATTATTTTATTATATTTTTGTTTTGAAGAGAAAAGATTTACCCGGACCGGGATTCGAACCCAGGTCGTCTCCTTTCCCGTAGCAGTGCTCTTACCAACTGATCTACCAGGGATCGCATCCAAGAACAAATCTGTGCTCTTCACCGATCCATCTTATCTCTTCAAAACAAAAATATTAAAAAATAATTTTCAATTAATATAAAATATTTTATTAGATGTCAGAGATCGCATGCATGTAGGCCATCCTGTGTTTCTAATTAAATATAAGTGAATGTGGAAATAAATAAAAGTTAAAGAAACTAAATGGATAGGCTTTAATAGAAAAAACAAAACAAGAAGTAGATAATTTTCTATAAATTTAAAATTAAAATTAAATTTCGCTTTATAATAAATAATGGTACTTGATGTTAATTGTTGTAAATATTTTATTGGCTGATATTGGTAAAAGTAGAGTCATTATGAAAATACCTTTTAGAAAATTCCTCGCTTTTTTACGATAAAAGAATTCTTATTAAAAACTCATTGAAAATTATTGTATACTTTTGTAGTTTTGTTTTCTATTAGAGCGTTTTTTTCTTTATAGTTTTTTTACTATTATTTTTTGTTGCAAAATATACGGCATTCTCCAGTTGATGTCAGTAGCCACATGCTTGTCTCAAAGATTAAACATGTATTCCTTAACACTTGGCAACTGACAATACCGTGTCAAGGATCTGAAGGGAAAAGCTTATTTCATTAACAATCAATAATTATAAATCAATCGGGCTGACCCAGCCTCTATAAATTGGGTACTCTAAATTAGGGGAATGAACATGGCTCATTTCAAATAAATTATCTCCCTGTACAACCTTTGATCTAATAACATAACAGTCTCTAGTGTGTACTGAACCCGAGATCGTACAAGGATTGTAGTTATACAGTTTTTTTTTCTTTCATTTTTGGAGTAACTGGTTCGCACACAAAGACAAATTATTTTGCAAGTCTTGGTTGATGGAACTTGAGGGATCTTAAAAAGTATATTCCAATTGAAACCTGGTGTTCAACATTTTTGGCAATCGCAACGCATTTTTAAACATGTTTCTCTAAATATATATTTGTTAGTCACGGTTCATCCTAGAATACTAATGTACGTCTTCGCAAAGGAAAATCCATTGCCGCCATTTTGTTATTCATATTTTCAAATTCCCCCTCCAATGTAAGCCTCTAGTGTTTAGTTAGCTACAGGTTGCAGTGTAGAAAATATTGTCATTGCGATATATTTAGTGCCTCACTCGCTGAGCTATACGCAGGTCCTCGAGACTCCTGCGTTAAAATATTCGCATTTTTCTGTTCTTTTCTTTTTTTTTTTCCTTCACAATTTCATTCATTAACCCTCAAAGCCGAGAATTATTTTTTTGAAACATATTTGATTTTTTTTTTTACATTTTTCTATTCTTATAGTAATACAGAATTCAAGATTTTTTTTTTTAATTTACACTAAAATGACTGTCAGAGCCCTAGCAGGTAGATGCAACCATTAACGTAACTAGAGTTGACTCATGGGAGGGGGGATTAGCCCCCACCAATCAACCACTCCAACATACTACTCCCTTCAAGAAAGATGTCTCGTAATATAGGTATAATTTATATTATACTATAATCATGTAGCTTCAAATTAATTAATTTTTTTAAATGTTATTTATTTTATAAAAACAGTTTATTCATTAAAATTTGTTGTGAAAATGTGTTTGCAATTTCTTTATCGTCTTTTTGACATTATTGACTCTTATTTCTGTAATCTCACAATAACTTTGAAAAAGTGAAATCTTTCAAATTTGTATTTCTTTTAAATTGTTACAATTTTTTTAAATTTCTTCTAAACAATGGGGGGTTACATCCCCAATATCCCCTGCTTTCGCCTATGGATGCAACGGTAATTCACCCTTAACAACAATAAAAGAGAATGTGGAAACCGGAATTTTTATTGGAATGGGAAAACCGGGCTTTTATTTTGCCATAAATGAAAAAAATATCTTGTGTACGTCGCCAATACGTACATTAGTATTAAACGACTACTCTAAGAACGTGAGTATTCCAGGATTGACAAACATTTGCTTCGTTCCACTTCATATAGATCCCTCAAGGTTCATCAATGGCTGTAACAGATTAAAAAAATTGTCTGCCCAAAGCTGGATTTGAACCCGGGACCTTTAACATAGAAACTCAGCTCTCTACACACTGAGCTTTTTTTAGCCTATTTATAAACTAACATTTATAAAATACTAGCTGTTGCCCGCGTCTTCGCTCGCATAGAATTTGGACTACCGCATAAAGTTTCTTGACAGTGCTTTTTAACAATAATTTAAAATTTAAAATAATAAATAATTTCATTATTTAAATGATTTAATTTTTTTCACTGTAGGTTATTCGTACAAAATTTCAGATGTCTAACTTCAAAACTGACGGATTCCATACAACCTTTGAACCCTTATTATAATAAGGGTGGAATTATGCAAACTTCTTTCTTAAATCATACAAAGGACCTATTTGCAAATTTCAAGATGCTAAATTCCTGATTTGCCTTTAATTATCTACTATAATGGATTCTCCACAGTACCTCTAAAACTGTCGGGAGTGGGGAGGGGGCCTGCCCTCGTGCGCCCCCCTTAATCCGTGCTTGCTATAGCCCATGTGTTATTCTGATGTATAACCTATATTACTGTAAAGTTTCATCCAAATCCGTTCAGTAGTTTTTGCGTGAAAGAGAGACAAACATACAAACTTTCACATTTATAATATTAGTAAGACTAGCTGTTGCCCGCGTCTTCGCTCGCATAGAATTTGGACTACCGCATAAAGTTTCTTGACAGTACTTTTTAACAATAATTTAGCTTAATAAATAATTTAATTTTTTTCACTATAGGTTACTCGTACAAAATTTCAGATGTCTAACTTCAAAACTGACGGATTCCATACAACCTTTGAACCCTTATTATAATAAGGGTGAATTATCCAAACTTCTATCTTAAATCATAAAAAAGGACCTATCTGCAAATTTCAAGATGCTAAATTCCTGATTTGCCTTTAATTATCTACTATAATGTATTCTCCACAGTTCCTATAAAACTGTCTGGGGGGGCGCCTGCCTCCGTGCTCCCTCCCCCCCTAAATCCCCGCTTGCTATAGCCCATGTGTTATTCTGATGTATAACCTATATTACTGTAAAGTTTCATCCAAATCCGTTATATGTTTTTGCGTGAAAAAGAGGCAAACATACAAACTTTCACATTTATAATATTAGTAAGATTTACTAAATATAAAAAAATATTAATTAATAATACAAAAAAAAAAATTAACTAAATTGTTCAATATAATAAATTAAAAAAAAAGTAATGGGTGAAAAATACAATATTTATAGACACTTTGAGCATGTTCTAGGACTAATTACCTCCTTGCACAACCGTTATCGAAGAAACAGTACAGTGACTAGCACGTGCTGAACCCATGACACTTTAATTTTTTTATATTAATTTTTGAAAAAAAAAATCTATTATTCTATATTTCAATTTTAATAACAATATTGCGATATAATGAATTACATCAGCCGATTAAAAACAGCGATAGTTTTCATCATGCTCAGCCGTTGAGAGAGTACAACAGGACAACTGTTGAAGTGGTTTGTATAAACAACCTAACAAGGTCATCTCTAACACCGATAAAAAGGTTACACAACGCCTCCATCTTAGATGTTCCTCGAATAGATAGCTCCTCTAAATATATGTCTTCTCTGATAATGATATATTTATTATTTTCTCCAACTTCCTACCAATTACTATTATTATTTTTACTATTATCGGGATATTTAATGCGCGTGTGCTACAGTTCAGGATAAAATTACCATTTTTTACAGAAGCCGTTTCAGGCTACTTCAGCATTTAATAGACAAATGCTAAACTTCCAATTACAAAGGACTCATATACATGACAATCATTAGACCCATCTGAACTTACGGCGTAGAGCTTTGGGGCTCCACTTACCCATCGAATTCCTCTCGTAACTAATCCTCACAATCCTAAATAACAATAATAACACAATCCTAACCTAAATACACAATTCTCATTTATTTTGTTACGAATAAAATCACCCATAATAACCTTTATGTCATAATCGCCTCCAATTCGCTGTTGAGATCGTTCGTATCCATGTAAGACATATTTATCCGAGAGTCTGGTGTCCTCGTCGCGAAGTGATGGAATTGAACCTCCAAATCCTCTCTTAAATTGTTAACTGCATGCGCGGATCAATTTCCGATTCTTACTTCCTTGGGGTTGGCTGTGAGATCGGTAAGTTGATTACAGTAGACTTGGTTTCGATGATTTCTGTGGCACGTAGACAGCTATGCTGTACAGGCGCAGGTCCAAGATCTACTGATGTTTTCTTCTTGATATATTCTTATTAATATATTATATATATATATATATATTCGCGATTATCTTTCACTCCGAGTGTTTGTCTCCCTTCTCTTCTCGGGCTCCTCATCCATCATGACGTCGTCTGACGTAGAAGCTACGGCAACTGATCCATAAAACTCTACTGAATAGGACTAAACTGCAACTGATAATGGTGCATTGCAGAGCGCACACTTCGTGTGAGCATAGGCGTAATGGTTATTGGGGATGTAACCCCCCCCCCCTATTGCTCAGAAGAAATTAAAAAAAAAGTTGTATGTAACAATTTAAAAAAAATAAAACTTTGAAGGATTTTACTTTTTCAAAGTTATTATTGTGGGATTACAGAAGTAAGGGTCAATAATGCCAAAAACAGAACAAAGAAAGTGTGAACACAGTTATTTTAATGAATAAAAGATACACTAAAATGACAAACCAAAACGTAATACTGTTTATTTACAATTAATTATATTTTTATAGCGGTATTAGTGGCATCTAGCGGCAAAAATAAGATCGCAAATGTGAGAAGAACAGTTCAGACAATTCTTAGAATCTAGAAGTAAAGTCTGGATGGGTCTAGAAAGTTCTCTATGCAATTAACTATAGTAAGTTATTGTAAAAATAAATAAGATTACTTATTTAAAAGCTATTTCTTGATTGCCCTTCCAAAAATAACATTTATAACTTCCAAAATAACATTTATAAAAAATTATAATCCATTTATTTAATGATTATAATATTTAATATGATTATAGTATAATATAAATTATACCTATATTACGAGGCATCTTTTTTGAAGGGAGTAATATGTCGGAGTGGTTGACTGATGGGGATTAACCCCCCCATGAGTCAACTCTAGTTACGTTAATGCGTGTGAGTACCTTGACAACGCTACACTACCCTAATCCTATTGAGTGGCTGCTGAGGTTAGATAGAAGACATAAGTAAGGACTACAGCGGCTGAAGGGTGTTAGCTAAGCAAGCAACGAAGTGAAGAATGTAGAATCATGATACATCATCAGGAGATGTCCGGGGCCTGAGTTCCATTTCGCCTCTTCTGTAGAGTTCCTTCTTCAACTTCCATCCTATGGAGGTTCTCTTCCACTTCTTCCCCGCATTTTCTCCTTCCTCCTGGATTCATATACGCCATAATGACTATGACGAGGTCTGGCTATGCTTATCAGTTCTCCATTACTTCTTATTCGTAATTGGTCGCATTCCTTAATAGGGCCAAATATTATTCTTAATAATAATAGGAAAGAACTACATCCTTAAAACTATTCCCCATAACCCAACTCTCCTTCTAAAAAATAATCCCATCAATTTCCACCCAACTGTCTAAAACCTTGGAATTATCTTTGATCAAACCCTCTCCTGGAAAAACCATATCTCTGAAATCTCTCGTCGTACCTTTTCCACCTTAAAGCGCCTGGATCACCTTCGTCACCTGTTACCATTTGAAACCCGTAGACTTCTAGTTACTTTCTTAATTTTTCCTCATTTGGATTATTGCTATATGGAATTGCTATTGGATGCTACCGTATATGGAAGTGTCACTGAAGATCTCGATGCAAAACTAAAACGGTTGATTAACTGCTTCGTTCGTTTCATCTTTGGGATCCCGAGAGACGCCCGTATCACCCGATATTACGAAGAGTGGAAGTGGCTTTACCCTTCCTATCGCCGTAAGTTTTTCCTAGCTTCCTTTCTTTACCAAGTTATCCAATCCCGCCGATCATCGCACATCTCCGATCTCCCTAAATTCAAAACCTCGGTCCACTCCCGTAGCACCCGTTCTCGGCTCTCAGACCTATATACAGCATCCCACCGAACTGCTTTTGATAGATCTTTCCTTACCCGATCCTCGTCCCTTTGGAACTCTATACGCTCTTCCATTCGCCGTTCCAATAATATTTCAACCTTCAAATCCCATATATTCAACCACCTTATATCCTTACAATTCCCAAAAAATCGAAAATAACATACTTAGTTTTCAGATTAATATTTTCTAACTGATAAATGAATGCTGTGTTTTTATTTATTTATTAATATCATTGTTTATATATATTTATATTATTGACGCTTCACTCATCCAGTTAGATATTTTTTAAAAACAAGTCATATTAGTTGACATTGTTCATATTTTTGTTTCATTTCCAGCTTTCTTTGTTTCTACTTGACATTGTAATTTGCATACATATGTAATTATCTATTGTTTATCTTCATATAATTATTGTAATCTTATTTCTGTTTTTTTATTTATTGTACTCTGTTTTCTTTTCTTTTTTTCTTTTTTAATGTTATCACTGTAGGTAATTCGCAACTTTTTTTTTCTTTCTCACTTAATAAGACACAATAATACCCTGTATTAATATACTCTAAGACGTAATAATACCCTATATACCTGTATTGTTATTCTAAAGGGACTTGTCCCAGATTAAATAAAGAATTTATTGTTATTATTATTATTATTAATATGTTTCTTTCCTATATTCTGAAGGAATATTTGACTGGTTTTGATTTTCACCCCCACGTCCCGTCTGATTCTTCAATATGTGAGGAAAAAGGTTTCTTGTTAATTTGTATGGACGGCACCAAAATATGTACCTCCGATATCTTAAAACCTCATCATACTTATAACTAATCGATAGCTCGAACTTAATCGATCAAATGTTCGTTTGAGATATGACAGTTGGAACGAATCGATTTCTGTTTGTTAATAATATCATGTTTGTTTTTCATTTGTTCACAATGGGCAGCTGAAAAAAAACCCAGTTCTATTGTAAACACATGACGTCGATGGAATGGTGGTTATATAACATCATTTGGGCAGATGAAAATTTGAAGTTACATTAAAAAAATTTCAAAATATACAAATCACCTGCCAATATACAGTTTTTTAATCTTATCCATACTTCTTTTTTTTATGTTTATCTTATCAGTAGTAGACATCGTCCATATCATTAAAAGCTAATAGCAATTATAAATCATAGAGATATCGAGATTATTGATGGCAATCGATTTGACATTAAACGCTTTTTGAATGACTTTTAACAACCAAAACACCTTAAGTAAATAAATACACCTCTTAAACAATCATACTCACAACAGAAATCTTAAACTATATTACATATCTTTAGCTTCAAAAATCATCTAAATCAAATTTAAATCCGCGTGAAATACATCAAGTACTATTAAACTATCTCTTATAGTAAATTTATTGTATTTCGAAACGGGAAAGTACATAAAAAATAATATATTTCATTTTATTCATAAATATATATCTGTATCAGTTTTTATAACTATTTATTGTTAACATATATGCATATTCACAACCCTTACTGCCTTCTTAATATGATTATAACTGTTTTTATTATCAATTGTCCACTGCTTTCTCAATATAATTATTATGGTCTTTTTTATTATCACTTCTTCACAGGCTTCTTTATACTCTGTCCCTTCTAAATTTTTGCTTAGTCATTCCTATACTTTTGATCTCTAGGATAGGATGTTCTTTGCATTTTTATTATTTATATTTCTCCTTAGTTTTATTATTTCTATTATTATTAATGTTATCTTACTATAGTATTTATAGAGGATGGAGATAGTTGGGGGTGCAGTAAAAAGAAACACCAAATAAGTCAAGACTTATTTTTTATATGTGCTGACGTTTCGACCTACATTGTAGTTCATCTTCAGGGCTATGAGAGAAAAACAAACAAAACAAAAAATAACTATAAAAAAAACATTACAGTACCAAGAATATAATAACATATAGAGTAATAGAAAAGTAAAAATAGTGATGGATATATTATTAATGATAATGATTAAAAAAATTACAGAATAAATTTACAGAAGGGTGATAATGTAAACAAAATACAAAGAGAAAGAAAAATGAGAAGGTAAACCGAAAGATACAAAATGAAAAAGTATAAATATAAAAAGGTGAGATATAAAGGTATGGAAAACCTAATTTAAGTACAG
The DNA here is from genome assembly GCA_037127475.1 of Arma custos. NCBI lineage: Eukaryota > Metazoa > Arthropoda > Insecta > Hemiptera > Pentatomidae > Arma > Arma custos. The sequence goes on from CM073759.1 coordinate 215,710,392, forward strand.
ATAAAATATAAATTGTATGATAATAGACTCCTAGAGGGATATCCTTTTTTTGTACAACAAATAAATAAATTATCATTTTAAATAAATCGATAAATAAATATAAGATAGATAAATAAATAGATTATCTTTTTTGTACAACAAATAAATAAAACCAATAACAAGCAAACAAATTAATAAAACGTCCAGGACAAATCTTTTCTCTTTAAAATAAAAATATTTAAATAATCACCATCAAATAAAAATAAATAAAATATAATTTATATATCATATTGTATTAGTAAAAAATAATTAATTTTTAATTATGTTTATTTTGTATCTTGCTTATTCCAATTATTTTATTTTTATTAATTAATACATGAGGTTATTAGGATCAAAAGCGGATGACTCCGAAATTTTAAAAATTCACATTTTTAGGATTGTTTTTCAAGCATTGCTTTATGCTCCCGAAACTTCTGGTTCAGGACCTTATTAAAATAGTGAGGAATGAGGTGGCAGTGTCCTGTTATACTAAATTGCTTTATTAAACTAGCGTATATAATAATTTAGGGGGACTTTTTTTGAGTAAATCGACGTTTTAGACAGTCACAGTATTTTTTTTCATTTAATATTTTTGTTTAACGATTTTCGCGTAAGATACCGACAATTACGAAGATTTGACTATTAATATTCCTTATTTAGAATATCTTTGTTGCAAAACAAAAAAAAAATTGGGCCAGAAAGATCACTTTTTAGGATTCATAGCTATTTTAAGATTTCAAATAGGTTTTTTTTTATATAATTCTTTAAGTAGGAATATCTTGGAAAGGGCCAACTTTAGGACAGTTGGTCTCATAGTAATTTTTTTTTAAATATTTTGTTTTATTTTATTTATTTGTTTTATTATACAAATTTTAAAACAGTCTGATAGTAATATCCACTGGAATTTGCCCCACACTATCATCCCTTAACGACTCCGCCACTTAGTCAATACACCATAGAGAGCATTGTTTTGTGCGGAATGAATTCTTGCTTTATTCTTATTAAAAATACAAAATAAAATATTTAAACATTTTATTGCCTGTTACTATTAACCTTCTTGTATTTCCCACATCCAACGAATTTGATATTTTTTTCAAATTTCATTACAAATAAAAACAAAGGCGATCAATGAAGAAAATAGTGGAAATCAAAAACTAAAACTATTTTAGAACTTTTGTATTTTTGAAGAATTTACAAGTTCAGTTTACTTGCGTTTCTCAAAAAATATAATTTAAAAAATTGCAATAAAAGTTTATTTAAAAATAAACACGTTACATAGGAAAGTTTTTTTTTGTTTTGTTTTTTTATACAGCTTCTCAAGGAAATCAGAAAGAATTCAAAATTACATTTGTAAAAATGACTAGAATTATAAAATTATACTTAAAAATTATTAAGACCGTAGAAAAATTCCAACGAAAAGCCTTAAGTCTCCATACTAAAACAGAAATAGAAATTATCTGTCCAATATTTCGCCCATTCAGGCATCCTCAGGGTAAAAACAGAATAACTGCAAAACAAAAAATGAATAATGCACCCAAGAGACATCCCACCACCTCGAAGGCTGTGGTGCTTTTTGAAATTTGGTGAGTGTATATTGAATTTCGAATTTCTGAAGTATCTATCAGCTGTTTTTATCTAGCCTTAACCAGCTGGGGTCGAGTAACCTTCCTTATGATTCATTAGTTGCATTTGAGCCTTCGAGGTGGTGGGATGTCTCTTGGGTGCATTATTCATGTTTTGTTTTGCAGTTATTCTCTTTCTACCCTGAGGATGCCTGAATGGGCGAAATATTGTACAGATAATTTCTATTTCTGTTTTAGTATGGAGACTTAAGGCTTTTCGTTGGAATTTTTCTACGGTCTTAACATTTATGTAAGGTCTCTTTTTTACTTAAAAATTATTTCTAGGAATGTCGCTTTATTTTGAACAATCTCATAATCCATATCACGCATAATTGCATTTAGCACAGCTTTCACGTCCAAACCATTATTCAAATTAAAAAACTTTTTTTCAACTATAATGACATAAAATAGGATAGCAAACTGAAATAAAATAAATATATACAAGAAATAGAAAAGTAAAAACTGACGCTATGTTTAAAGGTTTAGCTGCCACATAAAAATCTAACTTCAGTAATAGTTGAAATATAGTGCAAATTCAATTTATATGCTAGTTTAAATTACCAATGAATTACCACTTTTATATTAAATAATTTTTTTTTTTTTTTTTTAATTGTTATTTACAACTGTAATAACATTACATCAAGTAAATTGGCTGTATGAACAAAGGACATGAACAAAAAAAATCACTTGTGGAGAAACTATCCATTGATAGCACTCCAATTATATTAAATAATTAAAAATAAAATATTTAAAAAAAAAATGACTTGGACGCACCTATTCCTGAGATACAAACACTTTTTTTTACCGATTTATTGTAGAAATTTTCGGTCAGGACTGTAGAGTTGGGTCGAAAGAAGAGAGAAATAAAATTTATTCTCAAGGAACTCAGAAAAAATACAAATTTACATTTTAAAAACGTCGTGTTATATCAAATTATACTTAATAATTATTTCCAGGAAAGTCGCGATATCTTGATCAATTTCATCGTCTTTTTTCAAGCCATCCACGCCTCAGTTTATTTTAAACATAAACAGGAAAATGTATGTTAAATATATTTCAAAATATACATAAATGTTATCCCTATGGAAGATCGTGATACCTAACTAAATACCAAACTAAAATATTCTTTTCACACGACAACAAATGGCGACAGGATATTGAGGAAAAGAGATTTGAAAAGGACCTTTAGGTTGAGAGGAGTGAATAGCAAATGAGATGAAATGGGATAAATGACTAAAAGGAAAACGTGCCAAGGCTGTGTGTTTTGCATTTCAATATAAATAGAAATATTTATTCATTTCTTTGTTCCTAAATATATTTTTATATGTAAATCCTTTCTATTTTTCTGAGCTCTTATATTAATATTTTCGGAAACAGGACACCTCGTGTATCGAGTTGCAGAAGCTCACGGGAAAAAGTACAAAAACAAAACTTTTCATTCATTCCCCTTTTGAATATTTTCCAAAAAATACAAGTTAGCATGGACTTCTGACGAGGTTATGTCCTTCTGTCCATCAGCGGTTAATAAAGACACGGCCAGATTATTTCCATCGATGAGCTCAGAAACATGCCCTTCTATATTTCCACGTGTATTGGCAAAAATAATTTGGTCAAGAACAACATGAAGAGGAAACAGGAAAGAACCTATCCAGGTCAGTTGTTTGCCATTGAAAAGGGAAACTGGTTTAGTCTCATCTTGTATCGAGTTTTATCGTAAACAACTTTCATTGAAGAGGTTTATTTATCAGTTCAAGGTTAGTAAAATACTGAACGTGTATTATGTACCGCTGCTCCGGAAGTATAATGACGCAATTGTAAAATTTTGTGAAATTGACTTTATTGTCTTGGCGGGCTCGTAAATGCATTTACTGTATGTTTGTAAATCGACATACCATAATCCATATATGTTTATAAACTACTCCGATAGAAGAATTAAGCCTATCTGTAGGCCATTCTATAAAGACAAATTGGAATTACATGTTTTTCTTTTGCTTGTCCTGTAAAATTTGCAGTTGTGTCATTATACTTCCGGAGCAGCGATATATAATGTTGGTAGATTCAATTACTCAATTTGTTATGTTGAAAAAAAACACTCAGTTTCTCTGTAAAATAAGAAGATATATTTTTTAAACTATATGTGGAAGAAAGTGGTCCGGGTAGAGGTCATAAGAAGAGAAAACTTTATTAAGTAGCCAACGTTTCGACCCACCTTGCAGGTCTTCTTCAGGGCTACATGCAAAATACTGACAATCAAGAAATGGCACAAATATATTTAAGCATACAAATACAAATAATAAAAAGTATGGTGAAGCCAGGTAATTGAAAGAAGAAAAAAAAAGAAATTGACAAATATTGAACAGCAAGCTAAATATACAGGTTAAAATGCATGACTGTAGAGTAAAAACATCGAGTGCAAGGAAGGCAGCAAAACACATAATGAAGAACTGAATAATAATAAAACAGAAAGTGTTGAAAAACAAAAAATGTAAGGTAATAAAGATAAAAAACGAAAATTGAATACAAATGGGAAATGCAAAAAAAAAAAATTATATGGGTTAACCCCCACTAGTCGACCACTCCAACATGTTACTTCCTTCAAAAAAGATGCCTCGTAGTATAGGTATAATGTATATTATACTATAATCATGTATCTTCAAATTAAATAAATAGATTATAATTTTTTATAAATGTTATTTTGGAAGCTATAAATGTTATTTTTGGAAGGACAATCAAGAAGTAGCTTTTAAATACAAGTAACCCTATTTATTCGTTACTATAACATACTATACTTCATTGCATAGGGAACTTTCTAGACCCATCCAGACTTTACTTCTAGATTCTAATAATTGTCTAAACTGTTCTTCTCAGATTTGCGATCTTATTGTTGACGCTAGATGCCACTACTGCCGCTATAACAATAAAATAAATTGTAAATAAACAGTATTACGTTTTGGTGTGTCATTTTAGTGTACCTTTTATCCATTAAAATGAATGTATTTGCACTTTCTTTGTGGTGTTTTTGGCATTATTGACCCTTACCTCTGTAATCCCACGATAAAAACTTTGAAAAAGTAAAATCCTTCAAAGTTTTATTTTTTAAAAATTGTTACGTAGAATTTTTTTTTTAATTTCTTCTAAGCAATGGGAGGGGGGGTTACATCCCCAATAACCCCTCCCCCTTTAGGGATTTAATTATATAATAACAAAGAGGTACTACCTATTAACAAAGAGGTAATGTTAAAATTCAACAAAGTAACAAATGAAAAATTGAAATTTAGAACAGAAAGATAGTACCTAAATAAAAATATTATGTGGTAAAGCTCTCCTCTGGTGCTTATTTATACTATTTACTACATTGAATATTACTCTATCAATATATTACATATCATCGCTGCCAAAACAATACCGCCTATCTACAACTTTTTATGAAAATGAGTTTGTAACGGTAACGCATTCAACAGGTTGAATTACGCATTAAGAGAGGCACCATAGGCGGATCCAGGAGGGGGGCACGGGGGTACGTGCCCCCCAGGCGGTGTTTTGTGTACTGTGGAGAATCCATTATAGTACATACTTATAGGCGAATCATGTGATGATAGTTGTGAAAATATATGAATAAAATAACATGAGAGGAACTATTGTTTAGATATTTTAATAAACCTTTGAAACCTTTCTATAAATACTACAAGTTTATTTCTAAGTAATTGTTGATTTTTTTCCGTCTGCCCGTTGTGCTCCCCCCCAAGAAAAAATCCTGGATCCGCCCTTGAGAGGCTTGTATTAAGGTCAGCAACATGGCAGAGTTTGATTTATTGGTACTTCTCTTCAATAGTTCTGAAAAAAATTGCCAAGTCTACAATCGGCGCGGTTTTTTTTTCTCCTGTAAAATCGCCCCAAAGTGTGCATAGGCGGTATTGTTTTGATAGCGACGATATGCAAAAGAGGTTGACCAAACGTCTTTCATTAGAATGTTACTGATACGGTTACTATGGTAACAGCTGGGACATAAAATCCGGGGAGGGTACTCGGAGTTATATTTTTTATTGAACAGTTGTCTTTTCTTATTTTACTGGTAAGACTATAATAAAATGTGTTATTAAAACCAGTTAAAGAAAAATATAGTTTAAAAAATACTATAATACTTCACTCACTATTTTTATTTTTAATTATATCCACATATCTTTGCCTTTTTATATGTAATTTAATCCAATATTGTCTAATTGTAAATTTTTTTTATTATTAATTTTTATTTATTTATTTATTTTTACTTTACTACTTACTTTATTTAAAACATATTGTATTTTCTTTTATGTAATATTAGTCTTTACATTTATGTTGATCTCTTTTTACTTATCTATATTAATACTGCATTTTCTATAAAAGAATTTTTCTGGATTTTTTATAATTTTACAATTTTCATTTCTTACTGTATTTCTTATCATTTTCTACATTTACCCATATCATTTTTTTTTTTTCATTTCCCATTTGTATTCAATTTTCGTTTTTTATCTTTATTACCTTATATTTTTTTTTCAACGCTTTCTGTTTTATTATTATTTTGTTCTTCATTATGTGTTTTGCTGCCTTCCTGGCACTCGATGTTTGTATTCTACAGTCATGCATTTTAACCTGTATATTTAGCTTGCTGTGCAATATTTGTCAAATTCTTTTTTTTTTTTCCTTTCAATTACCTGGATTCACCATACTTTTTATTATTTGTATTTGTATGCTTTAAGATATTTGTGCCATTTCTTGATTGTCTGTATTTTACCTGTATTTTAAGTAATAAAAATAACATTTATAAACAATTATAATCTATTTATTTAATTTGAAGCTACATGATTATAGTATAATACATATTATACGTATACTACGAGACATCTTTTTTGAAGGGATTAATATGTTGGAGTGGTTGACTGTTGGGGGTTAACCCCCCCTCCCCATGAGTCAACTCTAGTTACGCTAATGGAAACGTTCGGTACATCATTGAACATATCTTGTACTTCAGATTTAATTTCAGCTCTGATGATAATTCAAAAGTTAGGGGCGAAGCATTGGCTTGGCTTAAATAAGATGTAGCTTGTTTTATTATTATTTTTTATCGATGTGTTCCATTTAGATCCAAAAACATTGCTAAATTTTGTGCAACGGGTTAAAGAAGTCAGGAACAGTGACTTTTTGGTTTGCCGATTTAATTGATTGAAAACGATGAATGACTCAACAGAAAGTAGTTCCTCGATCCGTTGCTAGGCAACTCCGACAAAATATTTCATCAATAAAAACTTTTTTATTTATTTATTGTTCTTTTGATGGTAATCATTTTTAAATATTTTTATTTTGAAGAGAAAAGATTTCTCCTGTTATTCGAACCCATATCGTCTGTATCCCTATTGCAGTGCTCTAGCCACAGTTCGCAGAGCACACCACAGCTGACAGCATGACACCAGTGCCAAAGAATGCAAGCGTTACTGCTCCCATTTTTTTTGCAATGGTCTCCTAAACTTTTTTCAATTTAAATATTTAGTGAAAATTTTCGGAATTAACTTCGTTATAATAAGAATCTAAATCTCGCTAACTTTTCTCCCAAAATTCTTTTCCAAATGTTTTGTTTTTAAACATTAAAAATCCTAAAATGTTCCTGTTTTGAGATGAACTAAACACTGATCAAAGGGTAGAATATATATATATATATTAAAATCCAAAAAAAATTATTTTAAATATTTTGTGAAAATTTTCGAAATTGACTTCGTACAGAATGTAATTATACCTACCTTCTCGCAATAAATTCTTTTTTAAATATTTTATTTTTAAACATAAAATATCCCAAAATTTTGTTTTGCGATATGAGAACTACACCTGAGCCAAGGGTTGAAAAAAATGTATTAAAAAACCATTATAAGATTTTTTGACACATTATTTCAAAGGTTTATGCAAATGCTTTAACTTTGAATATTAAAATTTCACCTCTGTGCTCCATATTTTTTTTTTCTAATATGCAATTTGCATAAAAAATATGTATTGAAAGTGGATAAACGAGAATAATTTTATGCTTGGAAGAAAGCATAGAGTATGACTAATTCGAAATAAATTATTAGACTCGATGGAATTTCGTTCGATCAGCAACGAGCAGATAATTTTCAATTGACTATTATTAATAGTAAGTATTAATTATGTATATATTATAATTGTAGTTTTTAAAGTATTACTTCCGCAGGTTTTGCTTCGAGTTGAGTTACAACAAGTTTTAACTTTTTGTTCTTTCCTTTTTAATATTCTCCAGAAAATAAAAACTATCTTAACTAATAAAAATGATCTTTAGTGTGTGTATATTTCGGTAATCATAATATCAAGGAATAAACGTTTCGAAAAAAATATATAATCTATACGAGAACAAATTAATATAATAAGAGAACAGATTTGTCCCGACTGGAAGGCGACTCTGGTAGCTCAATTGGTAGAGTGCTGTCACGGAGAGACAGACGACCCGGGTTCGAATCCCGGCCGGGGCAAATCTTTTCTCTTCAAAATAAAAATATATAATCTATACTTCGAAATGCTAGTAGAAAGTTTATGCCTTGATACAATGATTACCGAAATATACACATTTCCTATAACTACACTATTTTCTTTAATAATAAAACTCAGAATTATTATTATTTTTATTTTCGAAAATATTAAAAAGGAAGAGAATGAAAAGTTAAAATTTGTGACTTACCTCGAAGCGTTTTAGTTTAGTTTAAACTCAGAATTATTATTATTCTTATTTTCGAAAATATTAAAAAGGAAGAGAATGAAAAGTTAAAATTTGTGACTTACCTCGAAGCGTTTTAATCAAAATTATATATTCTGGGGAACTGATACCGTTTTCAATAATATGTATGAAAAATGGTAAGTCTTAGAATACTCTTCGATTTGGTAATTTATTTTAATACTCGAGATACTACAAATTACATACCTAAATAATCGTATAATAAATCTGTCAGCTGGCATTAAATTGAGAAAGTACAATTAAATGTAAATAACTAATAAAGCTTTACTAATACAAGTAAACATCTAAATTCAAGAAAGAATTTATTTTAATCCGTGATAAATAGGAAATATTTCCCGTAGAATATGGAAAGTAAACTGAATATGGAAAATGATTACTATTGTTTATTAAATTACAGAGAAATATATATTTTACCTGAAGTAAATATTTTTAAGAACTCTTTTTAAGTATATTTTGTTCAAGCGAGATCGATTTTGAACTTGTGAAATACTAACAAAGAGGGGGGGGGGCTGTTATCAGTTTTACGATATCGCGAAATCTTTATCAGTAACTCTACGAGTTTTAATAACAGTGAATCGAAACCTTGCATCATTGGTTAAGGTGAGAAAATGATTGTTTTAAAAAAGTGATGAAAGAATGAGATTCTAAAACCTGTGTTATTTGTGGACTAGAAGTCAAAATTATTTTTAGAGAAGAGAAAAATAACAAACAGTCGAAAACATAACCTCGCACAAGAAGGTGTGTCAGTAGGCAAGGTTATAGGAGTTATCACGTGATCGATCAGCTGTTGTAGTCGATATGGATGTCCTCTCTTACAGTAAGTTCTTTCGACAGATCCAAAATTATAAAAACGTTTGTTTAGGCTTTACTTAGCCCAAAGAGATATTTAGTTTTCAAGTGTCCGGTCTCGTCTAAAACCCTATTATTTAATTGAAATGATAGCTCTGAGCTTTCCTAGGGGTAGAAGCTTAACTTCAACGAGAAGAAAACAGAATGAGTGTAGACTTGCAGGATCCTGGTTACGTGAGGACGATAGAATGGGAGATGATGGACAAAACAAAGTTCTTTCCACTTAGTATGCTCAGTTCATTTTCTGTAAGATGCAGTTTGTATCCATTAACTTTGATAAAAACAAGACTTCAAATTCAGAAGCATGATAGTATGTACACAGGTGAGTTTTGCATTTTATCTTTATCTTTCTCGAATAATATTTACTACAGTCCACTACCAATTGCTTTAATTTTTGTAGGTTTGATCGATGCAGGATGTAAAATATATAAGAAAGAAGGGATATCAGGATTGTACAGAGGATTTTGGGTTAGTTCGGTACAAATAGTGTCTGGTGTAGCATATATAGCGACTTACGAGAGTTCTAGGCACTTCCTGAAACAACACGATGTGTCTCCAACAGTACGAGCATTGATCAGTGGAGCTGTCGCTTCACTTGTTGGACAAACTATTATAGTGCCGTTTGATGTTATTTCACAACACCTTATGTTTTTGGGTGTTGCTGACTATCGAGATGGTGGAAAGGTGATAAACTTAAATTAATTTTGGTATCAGTTCCGAAGGTTGTCACTAAGATTCAAATCACACGTTTTAACTTTTCATTTCTTCCCCTTTTGAATATTCTTTATTAAATTAAAAAAGATTTAAGTACTGACTGTACTCTAGGTTAAAGCAGCGGCATACACATATTGTCTAGGATGTATCATTATCTATACTATAAAATGTTTGTTGAAACCTTCATTTCTTGATGAAACTATTAATAAAATATACACATTTCCCATAATTTTGCATTTATTTTCATACTAAACCTCACAATTATTTTTATTTGCCATAATATTAAAAAGGAAATGAATGAAAACTTAATACTTGTAGTGACTTAACCTATGGAACTAATACCTTAATTTCTATCAGTTCATGTTACTTAGCTAGGAATATTATACATAATTTTTTTTTTTATTACAATTATAGGTTGTGCTGAGTTCTTTGGGTCTCACAATCGACCCTACTAGGTCTAAATTCCGCACTACCATCGATATAGCACAGATAATTTATCAAACAGACGGCCTCAAAGGATTCTACCGTGGATATTTTGCTTCAGTTTGTACATATGTTCCTAATAGTGCTCTTTGGTGGAGTTTTTACCAGCTATATCAAGGTATCATCCTATTGAAGAATCGGTTTTGTTTAAATATAATTAATTAATGTAGAAAAGAAATTCAGTTGTTATATATTATTTCTAGATGAGCTGGCAAAATTGTTTCCTGAAAATTTTTCTCATTTGTTTATCCAATGTATTGCTGGAACACTCGGTGGATTCACAACTACGTTTATTACCAATCCCATGGACACCATAAGAGCTCGCCTACAGGTAATTGAAATATAGTTGCTTGTTTAATGTTTTGTTTAATTTTTAATTAAGATAAGATACCTAAGGTACAAAGTTCTAATGCAATGTTACTATATAACGAGCAACCTTGACCAGTAGGATATTAACACTACATAATTTTATTACATTCATTAAGAATTAGATACTCTTCAATATTTTGAAGTATTAATTAATGTAATCTAGGAGCGGAGTGGCTCAGTGGTAGAGCACTGAGTAGCTATGCTAGAAATCCTGGTTCAAATCCTGCTGCAGGCAGATACTTTTATTCAGTGTGGTTTGGCGGGAGATGAATCATATGGGATCTATGACCCTCCTGGGGCTCACCCAGCCTCTATAAAATATTACAGAAATAGGCGACCCTAAATAAGGGGGGAAAACCTGGCGGTTGAGTGTGACCTAGGACAAGTCACCTCCTTGCAGAACCGTTGTCCATAAAACAGTACAGTCTCTACCATGTACTGAACCCCAGACATGCTCATGGGTAGTAGTGGTTACAGGTTAACGTCAGCGAAAACCATTTGTATGGGTGTTTTAAATCTTGAATTGTGATTTAATGAGGATATACTAAAATGAGTTTGTATTTAGAAAAAATAAAGAGAAAAAACTTAAGCAGGAAGACCTGTCTGGGATTTTTTACTTGAAAAAGATAAGTTTCTTTTGTTCATCCAGATTATAAATCATTATCACATCTGTTACTCTGTTACATCAGACTACTCATAAGTATTGTTAGAAATATAACCTTTTAACATAAACAGCAATTATTTTTAATTAATTTTTTTTAATTAATGAAAGGATCAAAGAGATGAATGTTAATTATTAAAAATTATAATATTACTAATTAATATTTTTTATTTTTACAATAATATTCTTAATTTTTCTATTCATATTTAGTTTGATATTTTTTATTCTGATTATTTTTTTCTATTATTGTTTTGAATAACAACAGTTATTTAAACTTTTAAATTCTTTATTCTTATTGTTTTTTTTATATTCTTATTGTTAATTATTTGATATATTTTTTAAAAGCTGTACTAATATTTTTTGTTATTAAATGTTATAATTTACTGACAAAATTATTTTGTTCTTAAAAATTTTTCTACAATTTTTGTGAATTTGTAATGTACAAGTTTTGTGAAATATATGATATTGTAAAAAAAAAAAAAAACTATTAAAAAAGGTAATAACTTAATAACAAGACTATTAATGTTAATAAAATTTATTTTTTTATTACTGTCTTTAATTGAAAAATTATATTTAAATTCTATTATTGTTTGATTTTTTTCATGAGAGCCATTTTTTCAATGGATGTTTTACACTATTGTTACATTGCATCATATCAGGTTACACTTAAATGAACTTTTATATAGTTTATTTTTTTTTTTAAATATTTGATGATCTGTGCTCATATTTTTTTTTGAAAAGTCCCTAATATTTTTTTCTATGCTATATTATTTCTATAAAAATTTTGTTTTGTTGACAAGTTTATTTTATTATTAAAATTTGCTATATAATTTTTGTTGAATTTAGTTTTATAGTTTTTAAATATGCTGATTATTATTAAAAAAAAACAACTAAAAAACTATTAAAAAAAAAAAAATTGGATTCTAAATTTCATTTTTCTATAAATTTTTCCTAAGTAAATCACTCAATTTATTTTTTTGATTTTGCTTAAATTTAAAACTGGGCTGTAAACTGGATATCTTTTCAAATATCTTGGTGAGATATCATCAATAAAAGACATAAAATTAGAGCTTATTTATATATGTAAGTATACCAAATAAAAAAAGAAATGATTAAGTCACTTCAAAGCAGTTTTGATTTGTGTATATTATTATTTATTTCTATTATCAGTTGTATAATGGTAGTTGATGAACGTTTATTAGAACAAAATACAAAACAATAAATCAATGCAATAAAAATTTAACATGAACACTAGACAATGGGTAATGCGTTTGTCGTAAGATAGTTTTTTTTTATTAACTGCTTTGCATTTCAAATATTCGATGTTACTTAATAAGCCTCATTATGTTAGAACAAAAAAATTCCAATAGAGGGCAGCAGCTTTGATATGCTTATTGATTTCAGCTAATTATATTAGTGTTAGCTGATAAGAAAACAGGGCTCACACATATCAAATAATCTATTTTAAACAATAAAAAAAAAGTATTTAATTCTTCATTTTTCAACATTAATTAATATTAAACAGATTTGGGCAAAATTTTATAGAATGAGTATTAATAGTCTAGGGTACTGGACTTAAATTATACTTTTCTTTTAGTGTATAAATGAAAAACCCTTTAGTCCAAACAGTCATTTGATTCATTTTTTCATTACATATAAACGTTTCGACACAGGAGTGGTCATTTTCAATACATGTTTCACAACACCATTTAGTCAGTACATCTCAATCTGCAAAAAAACATCTAAAAAATATTCGTAAAATCATAAAACATAAAATTAAATTAAATTATTAAATTAAATTAAATTTTATAAAACATAAAACAGAATGTTATTCTTCATTATGTGAAGCGTGTATTGAAAATGACCACTCGTGTGTCGAAATGTTTATATGTAATGAAAAAATGAATTAAATGACTGTTTGGACTAAAGGGTTTTTTATTTATACACCAAAAGAAAAGAATGAGTATTTGAAATACGATTTTTGGATTTTCTACTAAATACGCTAATTAAAATAAATTTATATGTTGTATATTAATTTCATGTATACAAGCTTCCCATAATAATGTTTTATCAAAATATTTACTTTTCTAAAAATATGCATTAATATTTTGTAGTATTTGTTATTCTTCAGGATGTTATTTTTTTTTTTTTTCAAAATATAACTTAACTTAAGAAATAATAAATAAAAAATATCTTAAAAAAAAAACTGTAGCCACTACAACCCATGAAGAATCAGAAAACTGTACTGTTTCTAAGACAATGGCTGTACAGGGAGGTTATTTACTCTCAACCAGGATTTTCCCCAAATTAAGGGAGGATCTGTAGATCCCACAGGGTCCATCCGTGGCTGTTGCTAAAGGGGGTAAATCCAAATTGGAATATTTTTCAGGAAACACAAAAAATATGCATTATTCAGGTGATTATATATTTGAGACAATTATTTTTAGAAAAATTAGATTGGATTTCGCATATTTTGAATGGTTAACCATGTAGAGCAGCGGTTCCCAAACTGGGGGGCGCGCCCCCCTGGAGGGGCGTGAGGCCATGTCAGGGGCGCGAGACAAGTTGAACATTAACTTAAATTTAGTTAAATTAAAATTCCAAATTAACCATAATATATAGAAAATTGACCACTTTGATATAATGGACAAACCTTCATTTTGGTTAAAATATTTCAAAGTGTATCCTAGTGTATTACGGGACCTATTTGTGCGAAAAAGCATTTTCAACACTTGTGGCAATTAAAACAAACTATCCGAATAAACTTGATGTTGCTGGTGACTTGCGTTGTGCACTTACTAAAACTCAGCCACGAATAGGCATACTAGTAAGAAAAATAGAAGCCCAACCATCTCACTAACCGACCTAATCTATTTTTCTCTTATTAATAATTTTTGTATTTTACAAAAACTGATATTGCTGTACCTTATGGCAGTATAAATAAATGTTTTGTTTTCTATGTAATACTTATTTGTTTTTGTTTTGTTCCTAGGCCAGACAATTTTTTGTTAAGGGGGGGGTGCGAAAAGCTTTCATTCCACCTAAAGGGGGGCGTGGTACAGAAAAGTTTGGGAATCCCTGGTGTAGAGGATGCTAAATTTGTGAGAAAACATTTTTTAAAAAATGATAAAATATGGATTTACCTCTTTTTGCATCTCCATGCCTCAAATAATTTATCTGCTACAGCAAGATTTGAACTCTAAATTAAGTTTTTGAAAACTACTTGAAAATTCATAAATAAATAAAACAGGATTTTATCTAAGTAACACAATTATTTAGAATAGTAACTCAGCTCTCTACAGAATTAGATACCCTGCTTCTCAGTAATTTTATTATATCTGTATCCCAGGGGTAAAGGACACCATGTCACATTTTTGTATTTATTCAGGAGAGCCAATTTTCCATAATTTTGAACTATTACAATTTGTTTCTTCTGAACTAGTTATTGGTTTTTATGTGGATGATGTAGTCCTCACTGGGAGGAGTAAAGCAGCACTCTCAGGAGCCTTCCAGGAATTCCACCAAGCTTGAGAAAAAATGGGTTTGCATATAAACGAGGCCAAGACCATGTACATGTGTAGCTCAAGAAGGAACGTAGAGGTAGAAGAACAAGCCCCGTTTATGGAGTTCAGCTTTAAGCAAACGCAGAATTTTAAATACCTGGTTGCAATAGTAACAGACAGCAACCAGATAGAGGAAGATGTAAAAGCAAGACTTGCCGTTGGTAATTGTTGTTACTATGCAATACAAAAGGCTCTTAAAACTAGGAAATTGTCAAAAAAGGCCAAGATCACCTTGTATAAAACCATTGTCAGGCCAATAGTGACATATGGTTGTGAAAGTTGGGTCCTGAGCAAAAAGCAGAAAGAATGGTGAATGTCTGGGAGAGGAAAATACTGCGGCGGATTTATCTACAACCAGGGAACATGGAGGATCTGTAACAATGCAGAACTCCGACAACTTCACGGAGAGCCAGACATAGTTTCTTTCGTAAAAAGAGCTAGATTGAGATGGTTGGGCCATGTGATGAGGATGTCGGAATCAAGAGGGCCCAGAAGACTGTTTTTTGGGAAGCTCAGTGGTAGAAGACCCAAAGGAAGGCCCCGTACGAGATGGATAGATGATGTGGAGGCCGATCTTCACCAGCTGGGAATCAGACATTGGAGAAGACTTGCTGGGGACCGAAGGGATTGACCGGCAGTGGTGGATGAGGCCCAGGTCCTTGTAGGATCGTGAGGCCAAGGTGTGAGTGAGTGACAATTTGTTTCTAACCCATTCGTGACTGATTGCACACCGTTTGTGCAATTGATTTCCAAGGCTATAAGACGACCTGCACACCGTGTGTGCAATAACAGCAATTTGCAATTATCAGTTATTCTGAGTAAACTGGTCGAATATAAGATTTTTCTTGAACTAATGAAATCTATAAAATACAGGAAAACAAAATTTGGTATTGGGTTTACTGTGTGGTTTTTCATTATTCAATTTATTTGTTTAAAAACTTTTTGCTACTTTTTAAAACTTTTCTTTGGATTACATTTTGTTCTTTATTATTGAAAGCGAAATAACAATTTTATATCATCTAAATATTTTTGAATTAAATTTTTTAATGATGTGTTTTCATTTTATCTTACATTGCACACATTTTGTTCAATCCGCTCCTCAAAATAAAAATTTTCCGAGGAGCGAGCTGTACACCCGGTGTGCAATGATCTTATTTATATGAATTCACTTACGAATTGGGTGATTTCCATAGTAAACATTTTTTTTTATTAAAAATGAACAATATAAAGAAGAAAAAAATGTTTGCTTCTGGGGACCGTGTTAAAAAACAAATTGTCATCTCAATGGATTAATTACTAATTGAAACAGCTTAAAGAAAATTGTTCACATTGTTATTGTCATTGTAAGTAATTGGAATTATTGATCATAACAAGAAGTGGAGTGGCTCAGTGGTAGAGCGGTGAGTTGGCGTGCCGATGGTCCTGGGATCAATTCTGCTGTTTGGCAGGTTTTTATTTAATCTTTTAGCAGCCGGAGATGGATCCTATGGGATCTAGGAACCTCCTGGGGCTCACGCAACCTTTATAAAGCGGATACCACAAATAGAGAAAAAATCTGTCGGTTGAGCGTGATCTAGTACAAATCACCTCCCTTCACAACTGTTGTCTTAGAAACAACAAGCATGTACTGAACCCAATACAGTTTATAGGTTATAGTGGTATAGCTTATTTTTTTTTTTTTTTTTTTTAATGATCAGGATTAGGATGAGGTTGTGGGGCAATCAACAGCGGGGTTATTACGCCCTTCCTTTTGAAGTGATAACTGTGCGGAATGATACTTATTATTACTTGTACAGTAATGTATATAGAATACTATATAATAATAATAGGGAATAATCTTTGTATTGGAGAACTGCATTTTTTTTCCTTTATTTTTTATCCCTCCATTTTTTCTTCTTTTTTTCCTATCTTTTATTTATTTTTAATGATCATTATTCATGACAATTTATCTAATATATTACCTATTTTGTGGGCATAATGCCCTTTACCTCCAGGGCAGTGATATACAGGTACATATATAATCATGAAGGGTTTAAGTTTTATTGTTCAAATTACAGTGTTGTGTAAATTATAGTTATGATTATATGTAATGCTGAAATCAATTGAATTTATATTTAAAATATGGCTTCTCATCAAATAAAATTATATCTACATAATTTTTTATATATTATTTGATTTTTCAGGTTCAAAGGACAAATTCTATATTGAACACTTTCCGTTGCCTTTGGTTGGAGGAAGGTATTTGGATGTTTTCGAAAGGGCTGTCAGCACGTCTCGTTCAATCGGTCTGTTTTAGCTTTTCCATCATCCTCGGATATGAAACGATCAAAAGGGTGTCGGTACGACAAGAATACCAGGACAGAGTCAAATGGTAATAATTATTAAAAGAAAGAATGTGGTTATAATGTTAAGTTTGCGAAAGTATTTAGGGCTTTGTTTGCGAAGAAAAAAGGACCAATGATGTAAATTAAATTACACCTAGGTGCTTGTTTTTATTTCAGGGAAAAATTTATGGCTAATGTTATTTATTTGATTTATTATAATATAACAGATCTGATTGGTTTTTGTAATTAAAAAAAAAAAATCAGATTTAAACTCGAGAATTACTTTTTAAAGGAAAGTGCTTTCATATGAATAACACTCTTATATAATGAAAGCTCATAAATGACTATAAAATAATTATTACTATTCTGTAATAAATATGTTTTTAAAAAATTGATATGTAAACTTTTGAAGAGTACTATAAAAATTATTAAAACATGCCATCTTTTTGGAATATAAGCACAAAGCAGTCGACCGCATGTATTGCATCCTCGTGTTCTGATGCTGCGAACTGGGACGTATTTAAAAAAAATAAATTTAATTTATTAAATTCCTTTGGAAAAATATAAAATAATCATAAAACTTAAATTTATAGGATGGAACATTAAAAATGTCTATTGATTGGAATACAAAAAAAAATGTTATTACTGTTTTAATTAGAACGTTAACTTGTTGGCTGAAGAGATTACGGGCTTTGGTCAATATAATTAGAACAAAATCTGTCTTAATTCTGCCTCTTTGACCCAGCCTGAATCAGAACATTGCCAGTTAAGCGCAACAGATTTATGGAGTGTACAAAAGAAAAAAATAACGTAATCATTCATTTTTTAATAATTAACATGTAATATAACAATTATTCTATATGGGTTATGTAAATTGATTTATGTCGAAACTATATGGTTTAGATTAATGAATTTCAATTTTAAATAAAAATATCTTAAAATATAAGTTTTAATTAATTCAACTGAAAAATAAATATTTGTTAAATAAGTTTTTAATAGTAATAACTAAGTCAGTTATTAATTTTTTTTTTATTATTATTTAAAGTTTTATCTCAATGACACACTTTTTTTGTGCTGCCTGATAACATTGTAGTTTGAAGATTTTGTTTTTTCGATAGCTTAAATGCTGAAATTACTCACTTCTACAAAAAAAAAAAAAATATTGTTTTTTCAGAAGTCAAACTGACAGTTCTACTGTTTTTCAGAAGTTTGAGAATAGATATTTGATCGTATTTTCTCTTATAGAAGGCTAAAACCAAATTTTTATTTATATATTTTCGTTTTTGAAAACTACTTGAAAATTCATAAATAAATAAAACAGGATTTTATCTAAGTAACACAATTATTATAAAGCTTGTCAGTATACAGAGAACTGATAAGAACAATTATAGTGTTGATTAACCCATCCGAAATGACGATTTTTTTCGAACAATGTCTCTAGAAGCAACCTTTTTTTTTTTCTTTATATTGTTCATTTTTAATTTTAAAAAACATGTTTAATATGGAAATCACCCAATTCGTAAGTGAATTCACATAAATAAGATCATTGCACACCTGGTGTGCAGCTCGCTCCTCAGAAATTTTTTTTGCGAGGAGCGGATTGAACACCATGTGTGCAATGTAAGGTAAAATGAAAATACATCATTAAAATATGTATAAACATTCATTTCAAAAATATTTAGATAATATAAAATCGTTATTTTTCTTTCAACAATAAAGAACAGAATATAATGCAAAGAAAATTTTTAAAAAGTAGTAAAAAGGTAAAAAAAAGAAAAAGTTGAATAACACAGTAAAACCAATGCCAAATTTTGTTTTCCTGTTCTTTGAGGATTTCATTAGTTCAAGGAAAATCTTATTTCGTCGAGTAGTTTATCCAGAATAACTGATAATTGCACATTACTGTTATTGCACACACGGTGTGCCATCGGTCTCGAATGGGTTAAAAGGTAAACTGACATACCAGATGATTGGCAGCTTAGTATGTAAGTACTGTTTTATCTAGTCATCGTGTATTGTTTAACCGCCATGGTCTCGTCTTAGCATTTATTAACAATATTTGGGTTTTTATTTTATAATTAAATATTTATCGTACATCTGTCATCAATTTACTCATCTCATCTAAAGCTGAATAATAATAATTGTCAAGGACTTAGATGATAGATAACTATGTTTATTTATACGATTAATTTGTATTTCCGATAAAAAACTTCACTATTTTCTATATTAAAGAAGAAATAGAGGAAAGTGATAACTAAAATGGCAACTAGATGCTCTTGTAAGTTACATTGTAGAGAGGGGAGAAAGAGTTTATTTATTAAATTTATTTAATATATTTTTTTTATTAATAACTGATTACATAATGTGCACGTTAGAACTCATTGCTGTTTGGCTTTGTGTAAAAATTGTTATTGCATGTTCATTATAACTCATTATTCTTAAAAGAAAATAAATAAATTTATATTATAATATATTATGATTTATTTATTTCTTAATTGTGAAAATAAAAGTGCTTCCAAATTATATAATAATAAAGAACCACTAAATAGTTTTAGAAAACTGTTGTGAGTAGGATGTTATATAATTTTTAAACTCACAGAAAACTTATTTTATGTGTGTCTGAAATAAAATTGGATGTACTTAGTATGGTTATAAAAAAAAAAAAAAGAAAATATAAAATCAGTTGTACACAATCTTTTATCAATTTTATTTTTTCTTTTTCAAGCGATTATTGGTGTATAGGTGTAAATCCTTGTTTCTTCATCATTATCCAAGTTTCAATAGAAATTTATTTCATATGCATCACCCTTTTTTCTAATTTCGTAATGACCACTTAGGATCAAGGGCGGATCCAGGATTTTTTTCTGGGGAGGCACAACTCAAAAGAGTTACCTTTCCTTGCAGCCGCTCCTCATATTTGCCCTGAAGATGACCTAAAAAGTAGGTGGAAACGTCGGCACACAATAAATAAGTATTCACTTATTTGGTGTTTCATATAACTTGTAGTATTCATCAAGGCCGTAGCCAGGGGGAGGGAGGGTTAGGGGTTCAACTAATTTTTAATACTAACGAAATCCCGAAATTTTGTTAGTATTAAAAATTAATAAGAGGTTAAAAAAGTGCAAATTAAATTAAAAACAACACACACAACAGAGGATCCAACACATTTTACATCATTGTGCATTGCAACTTATATTTATATTTGCTTGAAAATTACCTCCAACAACTTCACAATAATTAACCATCGTATCGAAAATCAAGAATTGAAGTATTGTTGTTGTTGCGTATTGCATTTAAATCATTCATCATCCAATAATATTTTATATGGGCAAATTTATCCAAATTTTAAAATTATCATGAATAATGGTATTAAAATCCTCAATCCTGATCTGACCCCCCCGAAAGATTTTCCTGGCTACGGCCTTGGTATTTTTATTAGAGGGGAAAATAGTTGACTGGATGATATAATGGAGAGAGTTGGGGGTGCAGTAAAAAAAAACCAAATAAGTCAAGACTTATTTTTATTGTATTATTTATAGAAAGGTTTATTAAAATATCAAAACAATTGTTTAACTCATGTTATTTCTGTTATTTTATTCAGATATTTTAACAACTTTCACATGATTTGTCTGTAAGTATGTACTGTAATGGATTCTCCACAATACACAAAAACCGTCTGGGGAGGGGAGGCACATGCCTCCATGCCTCCCTGGATCCGCCTATGCTTAGGATCATGCAACAAATTTATTTATTTCCTTCTCCCTACTGGAGTTTTCTTTGGCTCCAATATTCTTTCATATGTTCTCTGATCTTCTGTCCTTCCAAAATTTTCACTTTGCTCTTAAATTCACTTCTTTCTAACTGAGGAGACTATGTGTTTGAAATAGACTTCTAAATCTTTCCTCACACCTTTAGTCCAAGTTTTAGTGGTCTTCTTCTTCCTTAAACAGTTTAATATTTGTTCGGTCATTCTATGCTTGTTTTCTTGAATCTGCAAATGAGAAAATCAAGTTGTTATTTTTTTTATAACCATGCTATACCAATTCACTAAGTGAACTTAATTTTTTTTTCTTTAATTTAACTTACAAACGTAGCCATTCTCACTCAAATTTCTTTAGGAAATCGTAATTTTTACGTAGCACTAGAATGGCCTAGTCATAATAAATGTATAGAAAAACGGCTAAATCATAGCCGTAAACATGTGCTAGTGCAAACTATTGGCTTGAAACAGCCGTAACATGTGATAGTGAAAACATTGTTAACGTCTCATTTCCAGTTCTATCTGTTGTGTTTGTTACATTCGTTATATGCCCTTTGAAAAAAAAGTAACAGTTATTTCTGTGAATATAATTTATTTCAGAGTTTTATCTTAGTATAGGTGTATTTGTTGATTTGTTTTCTATTATAAATATTGTATATATTAGTTTAAAATGTAGATTTAATTAATTTTCAAAAATATTTTTTTGATGAGGTTTTTTTTTATATATATATTATATAATCTTTATAGACAAAATTTGATTTTGTTAAGCCAAATATAAGTTTTTAGTAATGTAAATTAAAACTACAAATGTAATATAGTTGAGTTTAATTTATATACAAATATAAAATTGTTACAGTAAAATATGGCCTAATAAATTTTAAATCCCTTTTTCATGATGTTCATTTAGAACGATAAAGTCTCATTATTTTTTATATATATTAACACTTTATTGAAATATTACAATCTGCCACTTATGGACAATAAGCAATGGTGCTATGTAGCTTACAGTCATTCCATAACAAAACAATAATATAAACAAAATAAAATAAATAAATATATACATGCGGTAACAGAAAGAAATTAATGCGGAAATGATAATAAAATAAAGTAAAAAATAATAATAATAATAATAAAATAAAATAAATAATAATAATAATACTAATAATAAAAATAAAATAAAATGTACACATTCATACCCTAAAAGTCTCATTATTAATGCTATTTTTGGGAGGGAGGGATTTTAATCCATGAATGGTTATAATATTGTTTTATTAGTTACAAGATATTGGTAATTGACGATATTAACACATTCTGGTCCGGCGTTTTAAACCTGGTACGTCATGGCTGAAATGGGAAATTTATTGAAAATATGGGGGAATTTTATTGTTACAAAATAATACACTATAAAATTTTAAAAAAAATCATGAATTGCTTCATTTTTTAATTTTAATTTTTTCTTAAATTTGATTATATTCTTCATTGTTACTATAAAAAGTAAGGAACTTTTATCTTACCAACAATCTAATCTATTTTTTTTATATGTTTGTACCTCGTAATGCTACGTATGAGAAAGGGCAACAACAAACTTTAGTAACGCTATAACTCTATTTCACTCATTCTACTATTCATGTATAAAAAATTTATAACTACGGGAAGCTTTTTTTTTTACATGTCCCAACCACAATGAGTTTGTATATAATTATCCTATATTACTTTGGGGATCAGATAATGCTACTTGAAATCTAAAATTAGTATAATAATTTATTTTATTTTATTTATAATTAATTGTTATAATTTTTAAATATTTTTACTGGAAAAGAAAACATATGTCCAGGGCCGGAACTCGAACCCTAGTCGCCCACGTCTCTAGTGTGGTGCTCTGCTAACTGAGCTAACCTGGCTCACTTCTTGGTGGGCGATTCGGGGCGAGCCGGGCTCGAGTCCCGGCCTTGGACATATCTTTTCTTTTCAAATAAAAATATTTAAAATTAGTATAGTATGCAAAATCTGAGAACTTACATTAGTAAATGAATATTAGCTCAGAATAGTTTAATTGTTAATAATCCGGATGGTGGTCCAATATTTTTATCCCGCCATTCCTATTGGAAAAATAAGACTTTTGGTTCTGATTAATTCAAAACTGAAAATAATAAATAAAAAGGGTGAAATAGAATTTTGCAGCATTTTTTGTGTTGACCTGAGCTTTGGGGTTCCATTAAGCCATCCATTTGTCTTGTATCAAATCCTTAGAATCTTTTTATATTTTGGGAGAAAAACCATCATCCAGTCATCTAGTACTTATAAATTGTTTATTCTTCATAACGTTTCGACACATATGTCATTATCAGACAATTTTTTAAATGATTGATAATGACATATGTGTCAAAACGTTTTGAAGAATAAACAATTTAGAAGTACTAGATGACTGGATGATGATTTTTCTCCCAAAAATCAAAATCAAAAAGATTTATAGTCCAGTTTACATTTATTTATAAATTAAAAAAAATCCTTACGATTTTAAATCCTCAATGCTTGTTATTTTGTTATTAATCAAATCATACATAATGACCCATTTGTCGCTGCTTTGGCACGAACCCAATATAAATCCTTTCATGACAAAATTTATTTCCACTCAAACCCACTAATTTCAAACCTAGCTTCCTTTTTAATATCCGATAATCCGAAAAGAAGCTGGCCTCGTGACCTTCTAACTTAAATATGTTAAATACTCAAGTACCAAGCCAGTCTACTTGCCATTATATATCATTCATAATATTTACTTGTTGTATTATTATAGTACAGTAATAAATTGAAAAAAATTTTAATAACTGTTTTTAAAGTTGACCACAAACAGATAAATCAAATTCCAAAAGTATTTCAATTTAGTTCAGAGTAGAATTTCCTGTGATTCTATGATTTAAAGACAAAAACTTGAAGACGAAGTTTCAGATTTTTTTAAACTATGAAAATTCAGCTCAACTTAGAAACAATTCTTAACTTCACTTGTTGTGCACAAGGTAGATTAAAATTATTTCCTTTTTTTTTTATAAATTAATTTTCACCAAAAGTCTGGATAAAATTGAATAAACTGGCCTTAACTAGATTATTAATCATTGAGCTATTCTCAGCTAACACCTATTAATAAATGCAGTCCTCATATTTTGCATACTCAAACATTTACACCACCTGTTCTAAAATATAAACCTCAATATATCTTATCTTTAGCCCTGGTGAATAAGTGTTTAGTTAATTTTTTTTCCAGATTGAGTTAATTGTATTAAGGTTCTTGTAGCCTTTGCCTGGAATAGGAGTTATAATATACGACAAGCAACAACCATATTTCGAGCCAAGACCTGACTTAGCCAATGAGGCCCAACAAAATTGACACAATTCCACTCCACTCAATACATTTAACTCATTTTAGACAAAATTCGACTAAACCTTTTATTCACTGGAGCTGCAGATATATTCCTAAACTCCTTCCTTCAAGATTTTTGAAATTTCATCAGAGCACGAACGCGATCCTCTTGTAAAAAGTCTGTCAATCCTTTCATGTAAAAAAATTATTTTAAAAGTCCTGAGCATCTGTGATTCCAACTGCACAAAAGGTTGAGAAAAGACTCAATTCTCTTGGAATACTGCTTGGGCTGATTGTGTTATGTATTTACTGCTTATGTCTATGTATTGTATACTTGTACATGTATTTGTAATTCAAGAATTTTATAAACTTTGTTATATTATGTACCTGCTAAATTTTACTCAGAATAAAGGCCTTCATTCCATAAGCTTATTAATAATGGTAAGTGTACACCATGTTGCATTTGTTATGGATGTATTTCATTTTGAGTATGTTAGGAATAGAAAAATCTAGTGCAAAAATCATTTGGTGACCCCGACTGACAGGTTATGAAAATTTATTTTATTTTGTAATTTATTTTTTATTTATTATTGTTACCATATGATGGTGATCATTTTTAAATATTTTTATTTTGAAGAGAAAAGATTTGTCCAGGGCGGCATTGGAACCTGGGTCTGCATCTCTAGTGCAGTGTTCTGACCAACTGCGCAGATAGCACTATCTGGCTAGTAACACGGCCAGAAATGGACAAATGTATTTGTCTGGCCGTGCTACAAGCCAAGTAGTTCAGTTGGTGAGAGCACTGCGCTAGAGATGCAGAAGATCCGGGTTCGAATCCCGGCCTGGACAAATCTTTTATCTTCAAGATCAAAATATTTAAAAATAATCACAATGATAAGAATAATAAATAATAAATAATTACAAAATAAAATTGACGTAAGTCAACGAGATCTTAATTAAAGTAATGTTTAATGAACATTCTTCCCCTTGTATACAGCGCAAAAATTGCGAGAACACGGGATATAGGATCAATGAAAAGAGTTGATTTGTCTGGCTGTGTTATGAGCCATTTAGCTCAGTTGGTTAGAGCTCTGCGCTAGAGATGCAAAACACCCGGGTCCGAATCCCGGCTTGGACAAATCTTTTATCTTCAAAATAAAAATTTTTTTTATTTTTTTTTTTTAAATTTATTTATTGATATCTGTATCTATATAACTGTATTACAATAATACAACAAGTAAATAGGCTAAGTGATATATAATTACATGATAATGAAATGTAGAGAAACTACCCACTGGTAGTACTCAAATCAAAGTTCAAGTAAGGGGGTCACGTGGCCATCTTCTTTTCAGACGCCTCGGAGGATTATCGGGAATTGAAGAGGAAGCTAGGTTTGAAACTAGAGGGTTTGAGTGGTAATGAAGTTTGTTATGAAAGGATAGATACCGGGTTCGGGCCAAATCAGCAACAAAAGGGACATTAAGGTCGTTATGGATGAGTTTATTCTTAACAAAATAAGGAGCATTGAGGATTTTACGAAGGATTTTGGACTGTAAGGATTGGATAAGAGAGGAATTCGATGGCTTAGTGGAGCCCCAAAGCTCTACTCCGAAAAATATTTAAAAATAAATATTATATTTCATATATTTTTTTTAGAAAATGTTTTATTTAATTACACTAAAATAATGTCCACATGATATGAATTTATTTTTAATTGTTTGATGTTTAATCGTTACTTCAACTGATTAAAATTGGGTGCACTGGGTGGGTGCATTGATTTGTTTATTCATTCGGTTTTTAAATATTTGTTTTATTTATTCTTTTTTTTTTCGCTTTTGTAATTGGATTTATGGTTCCCAAGATTTTTTCAATATAGAAATAATTTATTTGTATTGTTAGTATTCTGATGCTATTTTTTATATTAAGATTTAAGATTCATGTCCATTTCGCATTACCATTACAGTTTTCGTCTTTTTGTTAATGATTTAAAGGAGATTGTTTATTCTGGTGCAGTTTTTAAATTATATTTTTAGTGATCATGCCCATTTAGTATTGCTATCCTGGAAAAATCAATTATATTTATATTAATATAATTAGTAAGCAAATAATTACAAAAAAAATCTTATCAGCTGATTAAAAGAAGTAATATAGTTTTTCCATGATATTAGGTTTTGAACTTCTGTTTATTTAATAAGAAATAATTTATCAAGGTCATTTAATATTGCTTTATTAACTGCTCGTTTATTTATGTATAGTTTTAATTAATTCTTTTATTGTGAAAAGCATAACAGTTTTGCATGTCGCTGATTTATTGCTAGCTCAAATCCGTTGGGACAATCAGCGACAGTTCACATGGAACAAGTGTCTGAAAGTTTGCAGATTCATGGAATGAAAAAAACTGCACTTTGCATGCTTAGACACTTTGGACAGAATGTTATAAATAATCTAATCACTGCTCAGAAATACATTGAATTTAAATATGAGTACCCATATGGTATTGTATTCAGGTAGTGAATATCTTGCACTATTATTAAACAAACAAATATTTTTTTTATAGATTAAAAAATAATTTATATATTTTTTAATAAAATTTTTTATAATTGCAATCACTGTATTGAAAAAGCAGTCCTAAAATTGAAACGTTGGACTATAATTTAGTTAGTTTTATTTTTTAAATTGATGTTTTACATTTAAATTCCATAAAAGTAACGGTTTAAGGACTCAAGAACAGTGTCTTTATATTTTGCCAATGTTTAAAAATATTTATTTTTGGACTGATCGAGAAAGGCAAAATACTTAACAAAAAGTTGTTCCTAGATCCGTTTATAAGCAATAATGAAAGAGCTCATTGCTTTGATTCTTCTTAAAAAGATGTTGAGTATTAAATGTTCATTTATTATATGCTAAGGGAGCGGAGTGGCTCAGTGGTAGTGCACTGAGTTGCCATGCTGGAAATCCTGGTTTAAATCCCGCTGCAGGCAAGACTTTTATTTAATCGGTTAGCTGCTGGAGACGGATCATAAAGGATCTAGGACCCTCCTGAGGCTCACCCAGACTCTATAAAATTTTATAAAAATAGGGTACCCAAAATAAGGGGGTAAAATCTGGCAGTTGAGCGTGATCTAGGACAAGTCACCAACTTGCAGAACCATTGTCCAAGAAACAGCACAGTCTCTACCATGAACTGAACCGCAGACCTGTTCACGGGTTGTGGGTTTTTTAGTATTTGCGAGACCAGCATGTGACTATATCGAAAACTCTCCCGAAATGTAATCCATCTGTTCATTTTGAATTATCACTAAATCTGACTGAAAATATTTATTTAACTAATATTTGTTATGGCAGTCATCAGGTTTATAATATTATTTTATGAAAAATTACAATATTTGTTACATGTATGTAATCAATTTTTCTCAATGACACATTCCAAAAGATATTACATTGAACTAACTCCGGTTACTACTGGGAGGATTTTTATTGTATTTCTAAAATAAAATATGTGACGTTGACACACAAAAAAAATTTCCCTTTATATCAAAAAAGAGGTCTAACTATTAACCCAAATTAAAATCTGGGGGTATAAGCATCAAGTATTTTATATTAATACTTATTGCAGAATACTTTTTTGTGGTCTAATGAAGAGATCCTGAGTTGTTTTTTTTAACTAGATGTGAGTTAAAGCATGTTTTTTCTCTGAAAAAAAAAATCTTTACCACTACAACCCGTCAATGGTTCTGGGGTTCAGTACATGATAGAAACTAAACTGTTTCATGGACAATGGTTCTGCAAGGTGACTTGCCCTAGGTCATGCTGAACCGCCAGATTTCTCCCTCTTGTTTTAGGTACCCTATTTTTATATTTTATAGAGGCTTTTTTTCTCTGAAAGCACCATCAAAATATTAAAAAAATTAAATTCAGTTTCAGATGTTCTGGCTATACCTTAAAATTTCTCAATGCTTTGTTATTAAGTGTGAATTTAAGTAATATATTTTTTTTTTTTTTTTTTTTTTTTTAAACAGTGGGCATTAAGTGCACACATAATTAAGTGGGCATTAAGTAATATAAATAAATAGTTCTGGAATTTGTGAATGAATAGGACAAAATTTTCGTTTTAAGACGGCTTTTTTGAAAAAAAAACAAACAAATAATTCATTGTGATATTCAATTTCAATCAGTCTTTCCCATTAATTTTAGGGGTATCTGTTCCACAGGTTTGTTCTTCAAGTTGATTTACAACAAGTTTTAAATGTTTATTCATTAAATTTTTAATATTTTATTTTAAAAAAATATAAATCAACTTACAACATAAGTAAACTAATAAAACAAGGTAATAAGATCTTACAACAGATAGGGCCTCTGTATTAAATAAAATATAGTTTCAAGATCTTGCAACAGATAGCGCCAGTGTATTAAACAAATAAAAGTTACCAGATCTTATTACAGATATCTCTAGTGTTTTAAGCAAATGGTGATAGTTATATTAAAATTGAGAATAATCCCAAATATAAACCTAACAATGAAATTGCAGTAAATGTCCATAGAAAACGCTATTAAATAAAAAATTATAATCCACCTATTCAACTAGCATCTAGCTAGGATGTTTATGTTTGCAAATGCTATGGATATCAAGAAAAATACTGAAGTTATGGCTCAGTTTTTATTTTTTTTATTAATCATTCTACATTAGGATAAAACAAAAAAATGTATGTTTAACAAGTAATACCAAATAATCCTAATATACTACTACTTGGTGTAGATCCTTCTTCCAGCTCTCAGGGACTTTGAAATTTAATTCAAAATCAATAGACTAGGATTGTGTGGGGATGTGAAAAATCTTTAAAAAGATGTAGAGAGAAGGTTTTAAAATTTGTATGGCAGTAAGTTGTTAGATGGAAACACACATAGACATTGAAAAGGACAACAAGTTTTTATAAGTTTTAAAAGGAACAAAATGGGTTTAGAAAATATTCTAAAACCTACTGTTTATAAGACGAGACACAAGTGTCGCACTATAATATTGTTGAATTGATATGGAAAGAAATCAAGAGGTGTCCACATCAAATATTTTAACTTAGATTACTTAGTGAAACAAAAAAATATAAATTTTCCTACAACAATCTTCTAAGATTGCTGGTTCACAGCCTGGCAGGTGGTCCTAGAATAATTTCAATAAGCCTTCGCCAGGTGGCTCGATCCTATGCAGGCATTTAGTAGGTGACCGGGATCCCTATCAACAGTGTCCTCCCATCTTACCTGAGGTCTTATTCTTCCCCTTGTTCGGAGGAGCCTCCAACAGCTTCCTGGGAATTTCCTCCTCCGGCATAAATGCAACATGGCCAAACCAGCATAGTTTTCCCAGCTTTATGAACCTCACCACATCAGCCTAACTATAAGCTAGGTAAATTTCTCTATTTGTCCTCTGCCACCTGGAAAGCGAATGGGGCTGGTCATCTTTTTTTCTGGTTTATGCATATTCCAATCTTCAGAAAATCGTTTTTTAGGAATTCAAAGGGCCTTGGCTTTGCATCAATATCCAGATCATCAGCAAAGCTGAGGATTTGGACAAGCTGGTTGAAGATGGTGTCAGAAGTCTGCACACCTTTTATTTATGCCAGCATGTGGCATTTCTGCCCTATGCCGCCGAGCCTCCCAATAAAGACATGCATCGTCATCATTGTTTGGAATATCTTTAAAACCACTGCAATGTCGTAGTCTGCATACTCGAATCACGCACGATCTTCTCCAAGGCTAGGTTAAACAACAAACAGGCAAGAGCATCACCTGAAAAAGAAAGTTCAAACAAAAACCCGTTTACTCAGTCGAAGGTTTGCCCAGCCACGGTCTCCATTTTTATTCCAGTCTAGTAAGGACGTGTCAGTATTGTCAGTATTACTAACACTGCTAGTAGATTCAAACTATGGAGAGAGATCTCACTGAATTCGTACTGTACACCACTTATCATTAATGGTCATCTTGATCAGCCAAACCAATTTTAGAGGAACTCCATGTTTTACTTATGCTGCTTACAACTTAAGCCCTTTGATGCTATCATAGGTACTCTGAATTTCAACAAATAGGTGATAAGTAGTCATCCTATACTCCTGGGACTTCTTCCTGCGACCGAATATTTGATCATCTGTATCTTCCTCCTCTAAAGCCTGCCTGATATTTACCAATTTCTCTCTCTACAAATGGAAGAAGCTTCTTATAAATGATACTTGTACAGGGCATTGTACAAGCTAAGTGCCCTGGCATTTGGAGAATTAAAGGATGTTGCCCTTCTTGTGAATGGGATGGATAATGCCTTTTCTCCACTTTTCTTGCATTGTCTCCTCGATCCTGAAATCCCATCTTCACCAGGAGCCTGGTTGTTGTTGCGCCTATTCACATCACGGGTAGGAGGATCCAGAAGTTAAGTATCAATCTCTCTACCACTCCTCTAAGTCTCCTGGTTTGTCATTCAAAACAGTATCAAAGTGACCAGACCTTTAAATCAATTCTTTTCTTTTCTCCATTCTTTTCATTAGTCATCGATCCATCTCCCTTCTACATATAGTTTGAAATCGGCCATACTCTGATTAACCTTCTGATAAAAGATTCTTGGCTTATTTTCATTCCTCTGTTATTAAATTTTCTCGAGTTGCTTCCGCTCCCATTCACTTTTCTTTCTACAGGGAAGTCTCTTCTCCTGTCTCATTACTTTTGAGATGCTCTTCTTCTGGATCATGTTTTGATAATCCTTGTCATTGGTTTCCGTGGCTGTCACACACTCTCTGTCAAACCATAGAAACTGCACTCTTTGTTCTTCATTCCCTAGGGTTTTTCGGGCCACTCTTGTAAAGTGTTTCATTTTCACAAAAGTATGTATGGCAAGTCATTTAATGAATGAGTTGGAAAGGGACACTAGTATCTCTCTTGGTACCTGACTCTCTAACCTTGCTTTAGAAAAGTATTTTTTTTCTATTGAGGCCATGCATACTCAAGTAGAAAACCATGTTACCAATTATTATTTCATTTTATAGTTCATAAAATCCAATTATTTTCTTATCATTTAGAAAACAAACTTTTGCAAAATCGGAGGTCGGGTGGGGAGCTGTGATTGGGAGTTGCCATTGGTTACCTACATTATAATGTATTATCGGTTATTCAGGTTATATTCTTGTATCAAGAAGTGGAGGGACAAATTAATGAATAATTATAGCAATATACTAACATAGCCTCATAGCCGTAGATAGAAGTAAATAGGTAGTGGTGGAAAGAACGTGGCCTCCCTATGCGCGGCTGGCATGAGATGATTTCTGCACATGTTGTTTTCACGACTCTCAAGTTATAACTATATGCCCTCAGATTAAAAGGAAAATTATATCGACAATCTTCATTATTCAAAAATATATTATTAGAAAAAAATTTATACTGAACTTATTAATCAGTATAATATTGTTAACGAAATACAAAAGTATAAAATATATTATTACATTTTAGTAATGTAGTACAATAAATGTTATTAATTAAAAAAAAATTAAAGTAATATAGAAAATGGTCGAAAGTGTGGTCAATGAAATTATACTCACTGATAAGCATAACACAGGTCAGCCAAAAAAAACTTTTTTTAAAATTGTTTTGATTTAGTTATTTGATCTTTATGTAGTTTTTTGCGCTGATTTCAAAAATGACATTTTTTTTTCTATCACATAAAGCTTGCCTACAAAATAAAGTTGAAGTTTTTGGAAAAAGTACAAAAAACAGAAACTTTTGGATTTGTTTTTATTATTTTAACATGAAGTAAAAGCAAAAGAGAAAAAAAACGATACCTAGCTAAAATGATCATAAAAGTGATGCATATGTGTTTTTAAGTTATTATAAGTCTTTGTAAAAACGTTTTCTTTTTCCATCAAAGTCTTTTGGTACTTTTTCAGCTGTGTTCTTGTGAATTTTCCCTAATTTTCTGGAAAGCAGTCCAGATGTGAGTGAAGGAAATGAACTTTGACACCCATGTTGCAGCCCAACATTTTGTAGTTTTGTAACAATACAGCAACCAAAGTTTTATAGTTTGGGCCTTTTTTATTTCCAAGAAAGCCTGTTACAACAAGTTTTAAATGAATTCCAGGCATTTTTTTCTTCCATTTCCATTTTAGTGACAAAGCTTTCATCTTTTAAAAGTTTTCTGATGTCAGGCCCAACAAAGATTCCCTCTTTCAGCTTAGCATCGGATATGCCATGAAACTGTTCACAGAGATACTTGAAACACTCTCATTCTTTGGGTAATGCTTTCACAAACTGTTTCATTAGCCCCAATTTGATATGAATTAGTGGAAGTAAGATCTTTTTAGCATCCACTGAACTTTGTCTTTCAAAGTTTTTCCAACTCCACGAATAAGAACCTTTCTGATTGGCCACATCTGCTTGACATAGTGTTGTTTCCTTTCACGGCTATCCCATTCACAGAGGAAACTTTGTGTAACCACTTGTACAGTAACATGGAAATAGCTTTCAAATCTCCACAAATGGTCAGAGTAGCCGAGGTTATTAAGAACAAACTCAAGATTTTCTTAGCATTCTTTCAAATGGACTGAGTGTCCAACAGGCACAGAACCATATCGGTTACCATTGTGAAGAAGTACAGCTTTCCAACTCCTTTTTGATGAATCGGAAGGGTGCAGACTCTTGAAAATAAGAAATTTTCAAGTGAAATTTGTGACTTATCTAGGGGTGATAGTTTTTTTTCGGTAATCAGCACAAAAGATTTAATGTGTTACCCACTAGTTAAATACGGTACAATTTCTTCATCGTAGACCTGTGTAATTTATTTATTTGTTTGTTTATTTAAGATCACTTTATGCTTCTAAGGTTAATCGGAAAAAATTATTTATTATGAGCAGACTTTCTAGCCTAGCTTTTAGGGTTTTTTTGGGGGAGGGGGAGAATTTAGGGGCAACTAAATAAATAAATGTGAATATTTATTTAGTTTAACTTGACTAAATTCTCCTGCACTGATCATGGCCAATAAATTAGGCGGAAACATTGGCACAAAATAAATACTTTATTTATTTTTATATAAATACATTATATTATTAATAAATACATTATGCTTATCGGTGTGTGTAACCATATCAATCAAATCGGCCAATGACCAATCGCTACATTACTCAAGATATCTACCATTCCCTAATCAACAAATATCTAAGCTCTAAGTTTTTTAAAGTCCTTAATAACTTTATATAATTTTACTGGCCTAATCCGAAACATAAACTGTGTCTCCACATTTGACTTTTCCTGTTTGGTATAAACCAGCATAAAGGCCCAATACTGGAGTATGCATGTCGATTCTATCTTCACCGAGCATCTTCATCGTTCTGTACCTGAAAAAACATTAATATATTTAAAGGAAATTATTAGTTAGTAACTATATTTAATAATTAAAATTCTTTCATTAAAACTCACTTTCTCAGTGTCCTTATTGGTTCGTTATTTTCATTTTTTACTCTTGAATCATAATCTATTGTAGTAAAACCACACCTATGAACAAATTTTATTCATTTTAGTCTTGATAGAAACTTAATGAAAATAAAGCATATTTACTGGAAAATTACCAATCAGTCAACATTTTGCCAATTCAAGCATTATCAGGATATATTATATGGGAACAATATTCACATACTTTTATGTATTGGGAAAAAAACATTCTCCAGTCATCTCAACTTCTTGATTTATATAATTCTTTAAAATGTTTCGACAACTATGTATTATTATCAATAATTTAAAATGATTTTTCTGCATCAATACATTAATTATACATAACTTTAAAGAAGTTATATGTCTAAAAATCTGTAAAAAATAACAAATGTATTAAGAAAAACACATAATTTCAATAAAATTGTCCCAATAATTAGTAAATTCAAATATAGATATCTCATAAATGTATATTTATTAAATATTTTCTTGGGATGATCTTTCATCCATGGTCAAATTATTAATATTAAACTTATATAAACTTTGATCTTTAAAGTACTAGATTAGTTGCATGTAATTATCAACTATTTATTTTACTGTATTTAATTTTTTTATATATCAAAATATTTTAAAATATATAAAAAAAGTTATGTATAATTAATGTATCGATACAGAAAAATTATTTTAAATGATTGATAATGACATATAGTTATCGAAACATTTTAAAGAATTATATAAATCAAGAAGTTGAGATGACTGGAGAATGGTTTTTTCCCAATATATAAAAATCAAAAGATTTATAGTCCAGTTTACATTAATTTAAAAATGAATATTCACATATTGAAGATCAAATCCTATACCACATCTCAAAGCAACAGTACAAACAGATGCATTAATCATAGAAAGCAACATCACTCAAAGACACCCAATCAAATACTTTTTTAATAGAAGAAAAATATTTGATTGGGTGTCTAACGAGCGATAATACTTTTTTTGACTGATGCAGTTGTTTGGGCTGATTATGTGAGTTGTGCTATATCTATATATATATAAAATTCTTTTGTTTGTATCTATGTCACTAAACTTCTAAACTGTAGGATCGATTTTGATGAAATTGTTTTTGTTTGTTGAAGTGGGTTCGAGAACAGTTTAGATTCACAATTTGATCTGATAGATAATGATTTTAAATTAATTTATCCTCCCCTTAAATGTTTGAATAGCCTCTGCCAGGCCCACTATATCTTTATATTTTTATTTCTTGCTATTAATTAAAACAGTTTTAAGTTTATTACCATTAATTAATATAACATTTAACAAATG
The DNA here is from genome assembly GCA_037127475.1 of Arma custos. Lineage (NCBI taxonomy): Eukaryota > Metazoa > Arthropoda > Insecta > Hemiptera > Pentatomidae > Arma > Arma custos. The sequence goes on from CM073759.1 coordinate 215,745,652, forward strand.
GTATATTATATGGTTAAATGATAGATAAAGTTTTGATAACTGTACACTTGATTTTATTGCTTTTTTTTTATCAAAGCAGTCCTAATACTTGCAATCTATTTATTTTTTATTTTTGTTTGATTTTGAAATGTTTGTGTCTCGATGAAGGGAGCGGAGTGGCTCAGTGGTAGAGCACTGAGTTGCCATACCAGAAATCCTGGTTCAAATCCGGTGTGGGCAAGACTTTAATTTAGTCTGTTTGCAGTCGGAGATGGATCATATAGGATCTAGGACCCTCCTGGGGCTCACACAGCCTCAATAAAATAGTATAAAAATAGGGTTCCCAAAATAAGGGGGAGGAAATCTGGCGGTTGAGCGTGACCTTGGACAAGTCACATCCTTGCAGAACCGTTGTCCATGAAACAGTACAGTCTCTGCCATGTACTGAACTCCAGGTTTTTTTTTTTTTAGGAGGATGCGTGAAGTGGAATGGTTAGTTATTTTTCAGCATTTTAGAAACTTTGTGTTTTGAGATTTCTTGAATCGCATTCTAAAAATTATTTTTCGTCTCCTTTTCCTCCAAAATAGACAAAATTTCCGCAACAAAACTAATGAATTAATAGAGACACAAAATCAAGAACAAAGCCTAATCCCTCAAGCATTGTTAGTCTCACAAGAGTAAAAAATATAATTTAATAAGGAATAATTAAATGTATATATGTATATTAAATATAAATTTATAATTATTAACCTTGTACAGGGTCGAAATCGTTCAAATACTGCATCTCCAATTTTAATCCAATGCCAATTGTCTTCTTCGTATGCCTTAGGTCCTTCGATGACAAAATTTGGCCTGAAATTTAGAATTTTCGCCTTATCACGGTCGGCTAACCTTGAGTTTAATTCTTCAACAGAAGCCTGATTTATCATGTTATAACTACTCAGATCAGAATAAGCACCCTAAAATAATATATTTTTATAGTGAAGATGAATATTTAAAATTAAAGAGATATCAATTAGTTAAAATAGGAAAGAGGTAAACAAAGGAATTAAACTTAGATCGTGAATAGTTCTTATAAGCATGTTAAAAATTTTGTATAATATATATTCCGATTTATTATTTTTTCTTTAAGTTCTTTTCAACATCCTATAAAAACTGGGAAAAAAATCACCATTTAATTTTCATTTCCACATTTCCTTTTCATTTTCAATGCCTTAATAGTCAAGTGAAAATTAAAAAAAATATATGTGTAAAGGAGATAGTTGGGGGGTGCAGTAAAAAAAAACACTGAATAAGTAATAAACTTATAATTATGTGCCGACGTTTCGACCTACAGTGTAGGTCATCTTCAGGGCTAACAGAGAAACAAACAGAACAAAAAATGTAAAAAAAATATAAAAAATGTACAGTAACAATAATATGGTGACAAGTGATGTAGAAAAATAAAATAGTGGCAGATATGAAGATAGAAGATAACGAATATTAAAAAAGAGCCAGATTATAATAAAATAAAGATATAGACAGATTTAAAAAATTAATGATAATGAAAAGGAATTAAAATAGTGGCAGATATAATAAAATTAAGATAAAGACAAATATAACAAAATTATTGAAATAGTGACAGATATAATTATTGAAATAGTGACAGATATAATAAAATTAAGATAAAGACAGATATAACAAAATTATTGATAATGAAAAGAAAATGAAAATAATGGCAGATATAATAAAGTAAGACAGATTTAATAAAATTAAAGAAAATGAGCAGAAATTATAAATTATAAATAACGCATATAAAATAAAAAATAGAAAATAAATGTACAGAATGGATAGTACAGTACAGAATAATAATATAAAGGAACTTGTAACATCATCAAGTCCGTTATCATACATTTTATACCTTTATTTTACTAGTTTTTCTTTATTCTTCATATTCCAACCTTTCTGTATATGGAAATATCCTCATTTTTGTTTCTTTTGTTTAACACCTCCTTTTGATTTTCCTTTATATTATTATTCTGTACTGTACTATCCATTCTGTACATTTATTTTCTATTTTTTATTTTATATGCGTTATTTATAATTTATAATTTCTGCTCATTTTCTTTAATTTTATTAAATCTGTCTTACTTTATTATATCTGCCATTATTTTCATTTTCTTTTCATTATCAATAATTTTGTTATATCTGTCTTTATCTTAATTTTATTATATCTGTCACTATTTCAATAATTATATCTGTCACTATTTCAATAATTTTGAATGCCAAAATAATATAATATTATAACACTGTGGTAATGATAAAGGCTCTTATTCCTAGAGTTAAAAGACAAAGTTTAGTGGATCCTTAAAAGATCTTACTTCCACTACTACGTATCGAATTGGGGCTAATGAAACAGTTTGTGAAAGCATTGCCCAAAGAAGGTGAGTGTTTCAAGTATCTTTGTGAACAGTTTCATGGCATATTCGATGCTAAGCTGAAAGAGGGAGTATTGATTGGGCCTGACATCAGAAAACTTTTAAAAGATGAAACTTTGTCACTAAAATGGAAATGGAAGAAAAAAATGCCTGGAATTCATTTAAACTTGTTGTAACAGGCTTTCTTGGAAACAAAAAAGACCCAAACTACAAAACTTTGATTGCTGAATTGTTACAAAACTACAAAATGTTGGGCTGCAACATGAGTGTCAAAGTTCATTTCCTTCACTCACATCTGGACTGCTTTCCAGAAAATCTTGGGGCTGTAAGTGAGGAACAAGGAGAATGTTTCCACCAATATATAAAAGAAATAGAGCGCAGACCAAGGTCGATGGAATGTCAACATGATGGTAGACTACTGTTGGATGTTAAAAAGGGAAAATTCACAAGAAAAAGTACCAAAAGAAGATTTTATGGAAAAAGAAAACATTTTTACAAAGACTTATAATAACTTTACAACATATGTGCATCACTTTTATGCTCATTTTAGCTTGGTATCATTTTTTTTTTTTTTTTTACTTCTTGTTAAAATAATAATAACTAATCCAAAATGTTCCATTTTTTGTACTCTTTTTCCAAAAACTTCAACTTTATTTTGTAGGCAAGCCTAACGTGAGAGAAAAAATCAATGTCATTTTTTAAATCAGCGCAAAAAACTACATAAAGATCAGTTAACTAAATCAAAACAATTTTTTAAAAAGTTTTTTTTGCAGACCTGTATTATTTAATCTCTTAACAGCTGTGAGTGGACCCTCCTAGGGCTCACCCAGCCTCTGTAAAGTAGGTATCCCTTAATTTACTAATCCGCAGGAGGGAGGTGGGGCATTATGATGGGGTAAGGATATGATTTGGTAGATAGGATATTGGTTAGGACATGATAGCCCATAGTATAGCAAGTTTTGAGACCTCCAAACCACAAAAAATATAAATAAAAAACTTGCATTACATCGAGATACAAGTTCCGATTCAGCTTTTTATTTAGTTCCAGTTTCTAAAAACGGACATTTCATACGTAGCAAGCAACACAATAGGTTGGATTGGATTAGAAATTTATTAAAATGGAATATATAAAATGGCAACTACCTTACCGTATATTTGTTACTGGTGTTTTTGAAAACTTCAAACTCTAGTTTACGATAAGAAATGTCTCTCCTCCAACCGTCATTCACAGGAAAGTAACCGAGCCTGTATTCGCACTCCTTTCCACCGACTGCTTCAGAGACCCATTTGGCAATTTCGTCACCACAGTCGTTTATACGTATCTTTTCTTTATCCCACATTCTAAAAAACAAAACAATGACAAGCTAGTAGGTATTTGAAGTTATATCTCAATTAATGTTGGCTAATGGGTATTAAGGTACGCATACACCTAAACCGTTATCGTCCAAACTTTACTCGGGTGTTATCGGCCGAATTCGGCCGATCAAATCAAACATATGTAAAAGAAAGAGAGTGCTTACACCGCTATAACTGTCATCGTCCGATGATGTTCGTCCACGGCCGACCAACCGACGAGTCCGAACATGTTGGGATTTCTCACCATCCTGCTGGCATCTACAGCGCAAATTGAGTGTATTTACAGTTTAATTTCATAATTCTGTTGTGTTTGTGTGTTGTTATCTACCTAACCGACTATGGATATTAAAAAATTAATTAGTTGTGTTTATAATAGACCAACCCTGTGAGATAAACATTCAAAAATTTACAATAATTGTGATATTGCAAAACATTTATGGACTGAAGTTGCATCGGAAATGAGTATACCGGTCGCAGACATTAAAACATTAAGCCGCACAATCAACTACAGAAGACCGGCAACAGTGTGAATGCATGTCCGAGCAATTCTTTCCGACATGGGCCGACAAAACCGGTTTTGGTGTACGCTAGGGTTAGACTTACGTAATCATTTTATCATCACTTTTATCAGGCAAAGTGATTTCTATATTATTTTTTTCAGGATATGAAAATATCACAGTCTTGTCATCCTTCGGAACCATGTTCATCGACAGCATTCTGGTATTGTTCTTGCCACTCAAAAAAATCATTGTTTCTCCATTGTAAACAACAAAAATTCTGTAAATAAAATTCACAATTCTATTTCAGTTAGGTAAATATAAAGTTATATTGTTTGGATGTAGTATATTAATTTTAAATTAAATATATATGTAGTTAATTTTCAGTAGAACATGACTATAAATAACAGTTTAACACTTTGTTGATTTATTATACCTTTACACCTTAATGATTAAGGAGTGTGGGGTAAAGTACTTAGTTGCTAAAATGAAGGTTCAAAGTTCAAATTCGGCTTTTAACAGTATGGTTATATTGTTAATAATAATGACCATGGAGTACATTACGAACTCCAAGTATTAAAAGAAAATTTTAATTAATTGACAATCTATTGAAAGGTTAATAATGTACAAATTTATGAGTAAAAATATTTAAATTAAATAAAAATAGACTTATAAGAAAAGAAAATTGAAAATGACTGAATAAGTCGAAACGTATTTTTAAATAATAAAAAAAATTTTTGACTGGAAAAAGGTTTTTTACTCACTTGAATGAATGATTAATTAGTTGGTTAAACAATATGGATCAACCACGGATGTTCCCAGTGAGATCTACAGACCCTCCTGGAGCTTACGCAGCCTCCATAAAGTAAGTGTTCTGAATTGGAGGAGTAAACCTAGAGGTTGAGCACAACCGATGTCCAAGAAACAGTTCAGCTTTTTTATTTTAATTCTCTTGTTTATGTTACTGGAGTACATATTTTTGAGTCATTCATTCAAGTAAGTAAAAAAACCTTTTTCCAGTCAAACATTTTTTCTTTATTTAAAAATGCGTTTCAACATTCTTCAATCATTTTCAATTTACATCTCTCATAAGTCCATTTTTTTATTTAATTTAAATATATTTTTTAAATACTTATAAATTTGCACATCTTTAACCTTTGTCAAATAATTTAAATTTTTATTATAATACTTAGAGTTTACAATGTACTCCATGGTCATTATTAACATTTATTTTCAGTTCAGTACAGTTCAGCTTTTACTTAGTGCTGAACCCATTCGAGGGTTCTAGCGGTGCAGGTTTTTTTTTTTCTTTTTATCTACATTATTATACCTTGATACCTACAACCAGAGTGATAAACGCTAATATATTAAGATAAATATATTCAAATATTGTTTATATTTAAAAAGTATACACTGATACTTTTTTTTTTTACAAGAAGTAGCAGTCCAAAATAAAATAATGAAAAAAAAAAAGAAAACCTGAATTGGATTGTAGAAATGGCAGTTCCAGGATAGTGATTCACATGATTACTCTTCAAGCAAGAACTCAAAAATACTACATGGAATGCCCATTTAATCACATGTAGGGATGCCAAGGGGTCATTCCATGAGAAATCACCCAGGTTTTACACCCACTATTTTAGATTTTCATGTCATGTTGCACATTTGCTTATACTTATGCTCTTAGAAGACCTGTGAAGTTTTATTGTTCTTCAGTTTCCTTTGGAGGCATTATTGTTAACTACTGAGCTGATTGTTATGAAATTTTAAACTTAGATTGTTTATCACACCTGAACTGGCATACGCTATATTTTATATACCCCATATTTTATACACCACCAGGAGGCGCTGAAATGCAAAAATCAGTTTGAGCAATTGGCACCAAATTTTACAAAATTTTTATTTTATATAAATTAATAATATTTTTATAAAATGGCATTATTTAAAAATGTATCCACAAAAAAGCCAATTGGTGTTTTATATTTTTAAAAAGCACATAATATTATTATACTTTATTTGGAACCTTTTCCAGCTTCTCAGCTGTTTGAAGAAAAAAGTTACAAGCGTTTCTGTAAACCCTTGTCTTAGTTTCGGATACCACAATAATGTTGTGACGGCAGTCTGTCTTTCGCAAATTAAAAGGTTGAGCACGAACCGTCAATAAATGTTGTGTTAAAGTGTGATGGCTAGATAGTGCAATGGGCTCTTCATCAAAATAAAACAATGAGATTTATATAAACAAAAAAAAAAGTAATATAAAATATTTATTTTAGAGAAGAATTGGTTGACTGTATCTTCTAATATAATGAAGAAATAGTTGGGGGTGCAGTCAATAAAAACACCTAAATAATTGTAACTTATTTATTGTGTGCCAACGTTTCGGCCTACAATGTAGGCCATCTTCAGGGCTAAGAGAGAGAAACAAACAGAAATATATAAAAAAACAGAAATATATAATATATATTGTAATATATATAATATATATTGTTACTGCACGTTTTTTATATATTTCTGTTTGTTTCTCTCTCTTAGCCCTGAAGATGGCCTACATTGTAGGCCGAAACGTCGGCACACAATAAATAAGTTACACTTATTTAGGTGTTTTTATTGACTGCACCCCCAACTATTTCTTCCTTATATTATAAAATATTTATTGCTGATTCAAAATAAATGATATCTTGTGAGAAAACCTAAAATGAAAACAATAATGATATCTCACACACACATACTAATGACAAAAAAAATAATACTAATGACAATAAATTGCAAAAAAACATAATAATTACAATAAATAAAAAAAAAAACAACCAAATAATGATATTCCATACAAAAATGTGCTGATAAAAATTAAATGATAAAAAATCACGACCAGAATCGCATTGAGAGTTCCTACGCGGAGAGATAATGGAGTGAAGAAGTGAGGACACGGTCCCGATATTATTCCACTGTGTGTACTGAGAGATGAACTGCAGAACTGGGGACCCTGCACTGTGCGTTAATCCCGTCAGGCGGTGCGAGTTGCCGTAATATATAAGCAAGTTTGTTTACGCATCGGCCACTCAGCTCGTACATAAACAAACTTGTTATACTTTATACATATTAATTTATACACTATGTACAAATTTATGAGTAAAAATATTTAAATTAAATAAAAATAGACTTATGAGAAAAGAAAATCGAAAATGACTAAATAAGTCGAAACGTATTGTTAAATAAATTTTGACTAGAAAAAGGTTTTTTACTCACTTGAATGAATGATTCAAAAATAATTTATACAATTTAAAAATTTCAAAACACAATTATAGCATTTTAAAACATTCTGGCTTTGTGGCCTCAACAAATGTCATGCAGTATGAATTTTATAATTGTTCTTAATACAATGGCTACTTAAATGAAAGCATTTTTGTAAACTGTGGAAAAATTTCCAGATCAAAATCTTTATTATGCTATGTATTGCCGGCACCATGAAAGGGATGCGGAGCGGGGGGAATGTTGGGACACATGAAAGGGAATATGTTTTGGACAAAGAACAGACCTTTTGCTCCCCTTATGGAACCTTTATGGTCAAATTCCTGAGAAGGAAGGAGAGGGGGGCTAAACTCTTGAGATAGACATGGAGAAGCAAGGAGGACGGAGAGCCAGCGAACGAAGCGGACGGAGATGTCGAAAGTGAAGACCGACCTGTAACCCAATCTACCCCTGTTCACAGATAAGTTTAATTTATTTCCTGTAAGGTATTTTATGGCAATCCTTTTTATATATTTAAAATCTGAATCATTAACCTTGCTTAAAATTGAATAAATAAACGATCCTTATTGTAATTCTTTTGGTGCTTACATACCCCAGATACATTATTTATTTATAAGTAATATATTGAATGTAAAATAGATGAATAAATTGGTAAACACAAGAACAGACCTCTGGAAAGGAACCCAATTAAGATTAAGGTATATAAATAATAATTTGAGTACTCATCCTAAATGATACTCTGGCATCCCAAATATCAACCAACATATTCAAAAAATATTTAAGAGTAGAAACATAGCAATTAATACCTGAAATGTTATAGTTTTTGTAAATATTACTCATTTCCAGGTAGCGATTCCACAGAATCAAATTATCACAATATTCATATTTTTAAAATTCTTAAAAAGAAGTATACATCCTAGAACAATAAAACTTCGCAGGTCTTCTTAGGGCATAAGTATAAGAAAATGTGCAAAGTTTCATAGAAATCAGAGATGGTGAGTGCCATTCATTAAAATATTGGGTGATTTGATATGGAATGACTCCTAGTAGGTATAATTTTGATGACTACTTTACCATCATTTATCATTTAACACTTTCATTCCATCGATGATCATCTAACTCGAGCAGAAATTAAATTTATCCATACTGACCATCTGTTCTTATCTCATGGTTATAAAACTTTCTCAATTAAACTCTTATCAACATCTAGATCTATTTCCCATAATACTTTTCATACTTCTATCTGAATATGTTATAACAGATATTTTCGATTCACCTGGTTTTTCTTCTTAAAATCATATGGTAATATCCATCATATGCTAATAGGATTCCAATATCACTGAGTTGCAACACTAGAGCTATCTAGTGAATACAGTCAGAACTACCTACTTTCTATTCAAGCGTTGTTTGAATTCATTGGAATCATAAATGTTATGACTGCTGTAGAATTTTATTATTTAGGGTTGCTTAAGATATTAACAAAGCCCACAAATGTTAACCTAACTTCAATTTCTGTTCACACTTAAAATATATTTTATAGTCCATCTAATAATAAAAACACAAATTTCATTAGGTAAGATTATAGTGATAGATAACGATCAACTATTCACATGTAACAGCAACTGTCACAGCTGCAACAAGTATTGTCAACTATTATGTGAAACCAGTAGTATATATTTTATTTCGATGTTAAATTCCTATCTTTTTTAAAAAAAATTGTATACCCTGTTAAAAAAAACAATTAATAAAAATTTAGTAAAATCTGAAACAAACTACCTGTCCCTTACTGGAAGCTTTCCGTCATCAGTGCCGTAACTCAATCCAAGAGGAGTACATTCTGCTTCAGTGACTTCTTTGCATCTCCCAGATTTTATCGGGTAAATATACATTTTTGATAGTTTCCCAACAGCACGCCATTTCTTTCTTCTTGATAGGACCCATGATACAACAAGGCCTGTTGTCAGAACTATTCCTAGTCCAATGATTGTTGGAAAATTTCCAGACATTTTTCTATAAATAAAAATAATGTGAAGATCAAAAACATCATTTACAAACAATGGAAGGTAAAATGATTTTATGAAAGCTATTAGTAATTTATTGATAAATCTTTTTTCCAAATTTTAGACAATTTTTATTATTCAAAATTCTTCAACTAAATTTCTATAATGGTGATAAATTTTTCATCAGGAGGTCACCTGTGGTGTAGTGATAACATAACAACCTTATGAGACCAAGATAGAATAGAAAACAAACTTTATTCTAGGACCAAGTCCCTTTAGAATAACAATGATGAACAAATAAAAAAAACATAAAATTCATCTGGCCAGAAGGCTACGTAATAATACAAATCATGAAATAATCAAGAGTGACAAAACATAACTAAAATAGAAATAGATAAGAAATAAAAAGTACGAAACTTGACAGGATTTTAAATAACTGTCGAAAATAAATATATTGATATTAACAAAATAATAATAAAGAACATTAATACAATAGTTAATAACGAAATTGCTAACTAAAATAAATAAATGGCATAGCATGCGATAAAGTATTTACAAAATCTGTATCTTATTTGTTGTTGGAAAAATAAACAAAACACGTAGGTAGCGAGACCGAGTTTACAATACTAATTTGTTCAAGCGGAAGTTTGACCTGCGCGGAGAGCGTCTTTTTGTGGTGCCAAGAAATGATGGAAAAGCAGGAATTTAAATGACGCCAGTGAAGAAGAACGGCGGATGAAAAGAGGGATTGTGTTCCACACAGTGGTGGAGCGGGCGAGGAAGGAACGCTCGAAAGCCCTAGTTCTATGGGAAGGAATGTAGAGATCGGAAAGGCGAGATCTTGTTTTGTGGTGCTGGACAGAGGATCTGAATGGGAGGAGACTATAGATATATGAAGAGTGTTGCGAGTTAATGGATTGGTATAGAAAAAAGCACCAAGGAAATATTGTCTACGAATGGGAGGGAAGAGCCACTTCAACTCATCATAGTGATGTGACACCCGGGATCGCCTCGGAGTACCAAGGACAAATCTTAAAGCGCAGTTTATTATTCTTTTTAATCGACCCTCAAGCATTTTCGAGAGGCCCTCGTATTAAAATAAACCAAATTGCACTGAAGTAAATTTTTTAAATTCTAAGTTACCATCATTATGGAAATCTACTTGCCACATTTTTAAACTTAGAAATGATAATCTTAATGTAAAATATTGATAAATGTTAAAAATATTTATTAAATTAAATTAAATTGAAGCAAATTTAATCACTTATATTAAAATCTGATTCAGCTAATAATCAGCTAAGTATTTATTGGATGTAATTAATTACCTGGAGTTTGTAAATATTGACTTTATTATAAAATAGATAAATAAACAGGTAATTATTAAAAGATATCAGGAAATAAAAAATGCTAATTGAGTTTTTGTAACCCAAATGTACGAAAAGTCTGGATCTAAATAATTTAAATATAAAATCTTTTAATATAATTTATCACTCAACTATTTTAATTTAAGTAAAAATATTAATCTTCTTTGTTATTTAGCTTTTTATTGCTAATACTTGTAGATGGTTTGTTTCCATATTTCATAACAAATTTAGTAATTGTACTAGTAGACAAATGATCTTAAAATTTCTTCTACAAGAATAAGGATTAGCTTTTAATCCAAGTAAAACTAATAAAACCTGGATAGGCAAAATTTAGAGCTCCCACTGTAGCATCGTCCGATTAGCCATAGCAGCAAAAAGTGACGTTAAATGAACAAACAAACAAACTAATAGTGTATCTTAATTTAATGACTTTTTAGAGTGAAAGGTAAACACATCAATAACGTAACAAAGAGAAAAGCTTTAAAAAAAAAAAAAAGCTTTTGAGTATACCAATTAATGATTTTGTCATTTGGTGTCAATATTTCTTTTAACTCGATAAATAGTTATCTATCCACTTACGGTAGTGACTTTTTAATGTGTTACTAATCAATATTAATAACAATGAACTGTAATTTATATTTATCGAAATATTGTATACTAATGGCAACTATCTATCTAATATGCTTTATTTATAGCAGAGGTCAGATAGAATCTCATAACACTCCCTAATAATAATGTTTATTCATTTAATACGGCTTTAAGATACAATGCCTAATTGAACGATGCTACAGTGAGAGTCCTAAATTTTGCCTACCCATGTATAATCAGGATAGGAATCTTTAAAGACAGCCTAACATCTTACAGGCACAGGACCCTTTTTTTATGTCCCTTCCGAAGAATGACATAACCAAGGATTTTTACTGCCAATTAAAAATTCTTAGGGCGACCTGGGATATGAATATGTGATCTTGGGAACAAACTAATAATTATACTATAATCTATCCTCAATATATATTAATTTCATGATCAAATAGTGTAGTTTTTTTTTTCCTACAATACATTTTACTCAAACAGTCATGATTTTTCCTAAATTTTTAATATCCTAAAATATCAAATATTTCTTAATACCCGTCTTTTATTTTAAAACATCTTATAAACTTGAAAATTGATTTATTAATTTTTAGAATAAAGGATAATAGCATGGTGATAGTTGATTATTTCTCCCTTAAAAATAGATTTTCTGAAAAGTACAAGCAATTACTTATAAATTATGGTGTATTTTCGGCTTATTAATTTCTATACACGATTGGAAAAACAATATATATATATATATATATATATATATATATATATATATATAGTGTTAGTATTAATTCTTGGGATATACATATACATTACAATTAACAGACATCCACCAGTTAAATCCCATGTAGTAAATGAAGTAGTTTAATAGTCCATTAGGCAATTATTCCGCGGGTTGTCGTTTCAAGTTCAGTTACAAATTTTTGCTTGTAACAGAACTTGAAAACTCAGTTTTTTTTTGTTACTTTTTTCTTAATGAAATGATTATCAATATCTATTCATTAATCATAATAACATCCTCTTTTCCCTACTAAAGCTCACGATTACTCGTATTTTTGGAAACTATTAAAAGGGAAACAAATGAAAATCTAAAACTTGTTGTGACTCAAAGGTCTTCGAAGTGACAACCTGCAGAATAATTACTAAAATGTTTAATATTTTTTTATGGGAATAGATGGTTAAAATAAAAATCTGAAAAACACAAAATAGATATTTAACTTAAAAACTCTCAATATGGTAAATTCTAACAGATAAAGCCATTTTTCAAGATCAAGAAAATATTAGATAACTCTAAAAAATATGTATGTGTAATTGTCCAAATACATTTAAACATAAATAATAAACAAATAACACCTACCCAATTGGTCTAACAAATATAAACTAAAGGTACACTCACTACAATTGCCAATGTTTGTACTTCAGTTTATTAATAACCAATGTTATCAAGAAGTAAATTGAGTAGTAAATCTTATCTTTGGATGTTACTATCAAGTCTAGTGATAAGAAATCAAGAGGTTGTGATTTCAAGACCAAGGTTAGGATAAAAAAAAAACAACAACTCATTTTGAGATCGTTTTCCTCGCTTTTTAAGAATCGTAGATTTAATGATTTCATCAAATAATGGTTTAAACCATATCCATTAAATACAGAGAATTATATGAATACATTTTTACATAATATATCTTACTATGCAGACAGATTATCAGAAGCGATCGTTGCAATTACGCACTAGCCCTATAAAGAACATTTTGATTACTCTCTGTTCTAGTTAACTATTCGTTATCATTTTTATTATTAGAATGAAACTGTTTTAATTAGATATTTTTTGAAATTCTTATTTTATGGACTTGAGTTTGCTCTAAAAATTAACAAAATCCCGACATATCCATTGTTTTAATCCAGGAGTTTTTTCTGGGGGGCACAACGAGCAGACGGGATAAAAATCAACAATAACTTTGTAGTACCTATAAAGATTTCAAAGGTTTATTAAAGTATCAAAACAATAGTTTCACTCATGTTCTGTCTTTTATTTTGACAATTATGATCATTTGATTTGCCTATAATTATGTGTTATAATGGGTTCTCCACAGTACATAAAAAACTGTCTAAGGAGACACGTGCCCCCCCCTAGGTCCGCCCTTAAAATTTAGTTTATGAAACAAATTTTTATAATAAATTATTATTTCTATATTAAACACCCAAGAATGTATTAATTGTTGTGTATAGACACGCCTGTATGTTATCAAATGTTCACAGTTCTTAAGGCACAAGAGAATGAAAACAAGAATTTTGGAAAGAATGAAACCTAGCTGCAAAACAAGTGAACTAGGGTCCACTGGTATGAAAGTAATTACGTAACACAAGCATAGGCGGATCTAGAGGGGGAGCACGGGGGCACGTGCCCCCCAGACGGTTTAGTATACTGTGGAGAATCCATTACAGTACATACTTGTAGGCGAATCAAATGATGATAGTTGTTAAAATATCTGAATAAAATAACAGAAATAACATGAGTGAAACTATTGTTTAGATATTTTAATAAACTTTTGAAACCTTTCTATAAATACTACAGTTATTGTTGATTTTTTTGCCCGTCTGCTCGTTGTGCCCCCCCCCCCCTCCAGAAAAAAATCCTGGATCCGCCCTTGAATACAAGCCTACGTAAATCACGTGTTTGCTGACTAAACCAACAGAATGCATACATCACGGAATCACCATAAACTAAAATTTACCCTTTGTCTTGAAGTCAACCAAGTCCAAAAGATAAACCCATCGTACGTAACCAATATTTTATCAAAAATATTATAATTTCCTTTTTTCGTTTAGATATCAAATAATAATTTTGTTTATTGCAAAAGATGCAACATATAGAGGTGTTCGAAAATAAGGTCTTGCGCAGAACAGTGGTTCCCAACCTTTTTTTTTACACACCCCCCGCCAGTTCAAATGAAATCCTCCCTCCTCCCCTTTTTAAGGGAAAGGCTTTCATGTCTCCCTTATGCAAAAGTTGTATAGTCATATGAATAACAACAAGTATTAGATTGAAGACAAAATATTTAGTTTTACTGTCACAAGATACAACATTATAAGATAAAGAAGTATTGGTAAGAGAAAAACAAACAAAACTATGTGAATTTTTTTTCTACTGTCTCACGCCCCCCCAGGTTGAGAACCACTTGCGTAGAATATTTGGTCCGAAAAAGGGGAGGGGGGAAGAGATTTTTTTTTCTTCCTGATTGAAGTCGCATCTGATTGGCCACAAGGCCGCCCCTCCATTATTTCTTTTTAGTTATTTTCAGGATTTGACTGGTGAAGAACGTACTCAGATGTAGTAATGTACAGGTATGTAATTATTAGTCATATTGTTTTTTATTAACAATATTCCTTTATAAAAAAAGCCTGTTAAATAAATAAAATGCAAACATCTGATGTTATTTGTTTTTTGGAATAAAATTTAAATTTTATTGGTATATATATTTTTTTAAACTACTTGATTAATGAGTTATATTAAAATATAACCATTATATTATCACAAGATATATTATTATTAATTATGCTTTACATATTTTATTACTATCTTAGTGTTTTTCGAAATATAAAAGTTAGCTTTTTATAATATTTGAAATAAGTAATCAATCATATGTAATTATCGTTATTTTGTTAATCTATGAATAATAATATATTACTATTATTTTTAATTTTTTCAACTTTCTTTATGAATGTTATTTTCATAGATAATGTTCGGTGCAGTTGTGGATATCTTATTGTTAACATTGAATATAAATATTTAACGATAAGGTAACTATTATAGAAAATGGAGGATGGAGATAGTTGGAGGGAGCAGTAAAAAAAAAAAACGCCAAATAAGTCAAGACTTATTTTTTATTTGTGCCGACGTTTCAATCTATCTTGTAGGCCATCTTCAGGGCTATGAGAGAAAAAACAAACAAAACAAAAAAATATGAAAAACATTACAGTACCAAGAATATAATAACATATAGAGTGAAGAAAAGTAAAATAGTGACAGATACATAATTAAGGATAAAGATTATAAAATTACAGAATGATGTACAGAAGGGTGATAATGTAAACATAATACAAGGATAAATGAGAAGGTAAATGGAAAGATACAAAATGAAAAAATATTAAAATATAAAAAGGTGTAATAATAAAAAGTAAAATATAAAAACCTTTATATCCCATCTTTCGGTTTACCTTCACATTTTTCTTTCTCTTTGTATTTTGTTTGCATTATGACCCTTCTGTACATTTATTCTGTAATTTTTTTATTCATTATCCTTAATTATATATGCATAACTATTTTTTACTTTTCTATTATGTTATTATATTCTTGGTGTTGTAATGTTTTTTTATAGTTTTTTTGTTTTGTTTGTTTTTTCTCTCAGCCTCAAGATGACCTACAAAGTAGGTCGAAACATTGCTACAAATAAAAAATAAGTCTTGACTTATTTGGTGTTTTTTTTTACTGTACCCCCAACTATCTCCATCCTCCATTATAATTATTATAAGCCATTTATTCGAAAATGTTTTATTAAAAAGTAATTATGCTTTTAATTATTTATTTACAGATACCATCTTAGGTATCTGTTAGTACATAAACTCCGTGGTGGGAGACCCGGGTTCAAGTCTCAGTCCTGGTCATATCTTTTCTTTTCAAATAAAATATTTAAAAAATTATTTCATATAACAATAAAATAAATTATAATTAAAAAATATTTTCAATGGTTTCATTGCCAAGATTGTATTGATAATCATTCAAAATTTATTTTGTGTTGTGAACCTTGTATGGTTAACACTATTTTATACAATGCTGTATATTATTTTTTCCTTTATGATAGTAAGTTTGTACCTAATCGTTTCGACTGCACCTAAGGGAATCGTCGTCCAATCTCATCATTTGAACCTGAGCTACCATTCTCATTTGTAATTTGTTTATTAATGATTAGATTTAATAATTATGGTTTTATATCATAATTTATATTTTTTTAACTTTTTTATAAAAAAAAAAAATAAATGAGTAAAAGCCGACAGATGTAATCAAATATTAATATTTATTCATATATAAAACATTTAATTTCTAATTATCATGAACACTTATAGTTATAGATAAGATAATTGAATCTTAATATTGATATTTTATAATATTCGTTTTCATGGTACTTACTTTTTAATTTCTATAATCTATTATCAGAAAGGCTTATTTCTTATGCCTAATTTCTATATTTTAGACTCAATGAGGTCATAGTCTTAAATGGGTATTAAGGGTATTGTGTAAATACTGATAAATACTAAAAATTTAATAATGGCAGATTATGAAGACAGATATGTTTGTTACTGTTGACAGAATCATATCAATAAATTATTTTTACAGTAGTTGATTTTTTTAAACATAAACTTGGAATTAATGTCCAACCGTTCTTCAACACAAATAGTTAATGGAATGGATGGGTCATCAGTAAATAGGTAACTAGATTTTTCCATCAATTAGTTTAGGAACAGCCTGATTAGTTTCTGATACAATGGATGTGCTCATCACTGAGCTTACCACAAACATAACAAATTTTAAGTTATTATAGTTCTGTTGCAGTTGTGATTTGGAAATGAATTAAGGATCTATCAGTTCAAAAGAATTGGAGAATTCTAGAAGGCCTCAACATAAAATTATTTCAGGTAATTATCCATGGCTAAACTTTTGAAGAATTAGAAGAATTTTAATTTTAGTCAGGTAATTATTCTGCAGGTTGTCGCAAATTCCAGGTTCAAATCTGGTTGTGGCAGATAAATTATTCTATCTGCTAACAACCATGGATGCACCTTGTGGGATATACAGATCTTTCTTGGGCTCACCCAACCTCTATAAAGTGGTTATCTTTAATTGGAGGAAAAGCCTGACAGTTGAGTGTGATCTCAGACAAATCATCTCCCTCCTCGACCGTTGCTCTACAAACATTACAGTCTCTACAATATACTGAACCCAAGACCAGTGGTACCGTTTTTTTTTTTCAGGTTACAGTACAAGCTTGATCATTTTATTCATGAAAGATTGGGATTTATGTTGCAGGAGAAAATGGTCTGGGTGTAAGGCAAAAATAATGAGAATGAATTAATAGTTGCTCACTATTTTAGAATTTATTTTTTACCTTCATCCAGACCATTTTCTCCTCGATAATGTTTTTATTTACAACTGCGGTTTTGCAATTTAAAATCAATAAAAACTAAAAATGGATTAAATAGTAATTTAATTAATGGTCATAACATTTAATAGTATTGAATGCAAAGTATAAATGGAAGAAAGGGGTGCAGCATTTCCTAAGTTCTGATTAGTGGCCAACCATTGATTATAAATATCCTAAATATTTAACTTTAATTTATTTCTAATTTAACTAGAAAAAAATTTAACTTCATATTAATTAGTCAACTTCGTCGTTTAAATCATTCATGACAAGCCTTGAGCATTAAGCTTCCATTAAATGTTCATAACTAAACTTAGTTAATTTTCTTTTTTGTTTTAGTAATTTAATTTATTTAATAATTTTGTTTAATATAAATTTTTGATATTTAAAATGAAATCAGTCAATAAGAAAGATCTTAAAGAAGAACTTATTTTTTTATTGATACCTGTAACTGTACCACTACAACCCACATAAGGCCTGGGGTTCTGTACATGGAGCTACTGTACTGTTTCTAGGACAACAATTGGGCAGGGAGGTGATTTTGATTAGCTGCCTTATTTTTTTTATTAAGATAAATAAATAAATTATAATTTTTTCTTCAGTTTTAGATAATATAGTTTTCTACGAATTCATAATGTAATTTTTTTTTTCCAAGATAACTGGTAAGGATACCACTATACATCTAAAGAATATAATTTTTAAAAAAACTTAATTGGTTTCTTCTGATTTAGACCGTGTTGATCAATTTTTCGCCAAAGTTTCGCCAGCCATGTTGCTGACTTCTTCAGGGTAGGCGATACGTTGGCGAAAAATTTATCAATACGGTCTAAACCAGAAGAAACCAATAAAGTCTTTTGTAATAATAGTGGCCGTGGAACTCTAAAAGAGTATTTTATATAATTTAAGTTAAAAAAAACTTACATACAACATCGTACTACATATTTATTTAATATAATGCATGTTTCCATCACAGGTCCAATAATCATATTTTTGGAGAGGCCTGTTGAGTGCTAATTATTTCATTTTAAAAAGTATGGTCATCTCACTCATTTTAACCAAATCTGCTAAAGAGCTTAAGAAGATTGACATCATCATGAAGATGGATGACCACTAGAGTGCTGAAGCTGTATGAATTTCACCACCTCGCATAGGCTGTAGGAGTAAGAACTAAGTTAAACGAAGCTTCTATAACTTTGCATCTCTTCAATACGGTGATGGATCATGACCTTGCGGGTAGGGTTGGTTTCATTTTTGTTGGGGTAAGCCTTCAGTGTGTCTGAACTGCCAGTTGTATGGTAGACTCAATGTCTGCCATGCCACACATGGGTAACCAATGTTCTATCCCGGAGAGGGTACTTAACACATGATCATCAAAAACCTGCAGTGCTGACATAAATATAATCTGAACAATGTTAGTCCCTATTCATCCCATCCCTCCTCCAACATTTCCATCATCTCCAGGAGCCTTTCCATTCATCAGTGTGTGTGGCTGGAGTCTGTGTTGTTACATTTCTCCAGTAGTTCAGTTACTAGTCTTAATAGGACATAGTGTCCATACACTTGTGGTGCCAGCCTTTTTAGGTTATTCTTCTTTTTCTTCTACATTAGTAAAGGTTACTGGCCACAAACAAGATTCTTGCTTAGCCATGATTTCTTAGATGAATTCTGTAAACACCTACAACCAAGTTCACCTTATCATCTCTATGACAATGTGTATGTCCAAACTTCTCAGTTTGACATTCTCCTTCAAATGTTCTTCTCTCCCTGATTTGCCATTCCCCTAGACTGATTTTTCTTAACATAGCCCTCATTTGCACCCCGTGATTTCTCTATCCCTCCAGTTTACCTTTTCCTCTAGCCTTAGCCCATTCTAATTCTTATTCTGTTACCAAAACTGCTTCTTAGAATATGTTTGAATACCCCCTTATTAGCCTTAAGAGAACCATTTTTGGAGCACTTAATAAAGTCTTGTTTATTTAAAACTTTGTAATATTTAATTTATGAAGCAAAAACCATTTTCCAGTCAAGTTTTTCTTTATTATTTTCTATTAATAGGTTTCGACCCCTTCGGTCATTTTCAATTTCTTAATTGTTTGTCAGGATTCACATAATATGTCTGTAATTTAACAATATAAAATTATCAACATCAATACCAATAAAACTATAAATAATTACATTAAGTTGTCCTAAAAAAACTGAAATATTCAAGTATAAATACCTCTTATGGACGTCTATAATTTAAAAATTACTAGGAGATACATTTTTCTCCATGGTCATTATTATTCTGCATTATTTTTAATTTTTTTTTTTTTTTAAATATTTTATTTTATTTTATTTCAAAATATGTACAAATTTTAAAACATTCGTGGGATACAATGAAAATGAGTTCACATTACAATGGTTACTGATTAATATGGTTTTGTTGTTGGTAAAATTTAAAAACCAACAGAAAAGAGAGTACATAGGATTTACTTAAGACAAAATTTATGTATAACATAATACAGTAGGACACATATTATAATGTTAAAAGTTTATACAAATCGATGCATCTTCCCCATATCCCAACATCAATATCCCTTCTTTATAATCACAACAATGTTAATTCCTCTTACCCCTCCTCCTACATTTCCATGATGTCATCATTACCAGAAGCTTTATTATCCAATCAGTCTGTGTTCCTCTAGTCGTTTAGCTGCTGGGCTTGTTTCAGCAAAATTGTGGAGTTCAGCCAACTTGAGGAGTGGTGGCATTACCGTAAGACTGCCTTTGAAGATCTTTTATTTTCTTGCGTCCAAACAGTTTTTATTTAGTTTAGTTTTATGTTTTACATTTGAACATTTATGTTTTAATTTTTCTTTTTTTCTTTGTATGTTACAAGAGAATACTCCTTTATTTAGTTAAACCTCCAGGGTTAATGTTTATTTTGTTTATAAACCCCTTTCTTTTATTTACTTATCAAATTGGGGTATAATGGGCTCTCTGAAAAATGTATTTATTTGTTGTTTTTGATGTAGTTTCAGGAAATGAAGAAATAATCTGTATTATATATATTTATTCTGTTTATCTAAATTATCATTAAATAAACGTGTATCAGTAAATAAACATCTGATTAGTGACTCATATGAATGGATTACCTCTACTACATTTATGAAGTAGGCCTAGTCAAACTGATCATTAAAGACATGCTGCTATATCAATGGTTTGCTTTGTCGCTTTTCTCAAGAAAAACTAATATATTAGAGAGGAAAATAGTGAACTGGAAGATCTAATGAAGGATGGAATTTGGGGGGAGGGGGTGAAGTCATAAATAACACCAAATAAGTGACTTATTTTTTATTAGCTCCAACGTTTTGACCTACGTTGAAGGTCATCTTCAGGGCTATGAGAAAAAAACAAACAAAATAAAAATAACTATAAAAAAACATTACAGTACCAAGAATATAACAACATATAGAGTTACTGAAAAGCAAAAAAAATAGCGATGGATATATTTCTCAAAAAACTTAAATTCTTTTACTTTGTTACTGCTTCTCACAATAATTCTTTTATATTTATATATACTTTCTTCATTTTTTAATGACACATTATGACACCTTGACATAAACTTTTTTTTTATTATCTCTCTATCATATCCCATTAATTATACATACTCTTTGCTGTCTCTATTATCATTTCTTTAATTTTACCCTTCTGTACATTTATTCTGTATTTTTTTTTTTTATCATATATATCCTTAATAATATATCCATCGCTATTTTTTTACTTTTCTATTACTCAATATGTTATTATATTCTTACTTGGTACTTTAATGTTTTTTCATAGTTATTTTTAAATTTTTTATTAGTGCCAAAACATCGGCAAAATAAGTTTGACTTATTTGGTGTTATTTATTACTGCACCCCCCCTCCCACAACTAATTCCATCCTTCAAAAACTGATATAGTTGTTGCTTTAAGCTACCAGTTTTTATTTACTAATTTATTATTAATCAATAAAATGAAAGAAAGGTCTTTGATAAAATTCACCAGTTTTATTAAACTAAAGACTATATAACTCACAATCGGATGCCTTGTTTAAAAGTTTACAGAAGATGACACGGGGTTAATTATTACTCATTGTACTGATTGTAAATTGTTCACAAAAACTGACAGTAGTCTCAATTATGTAGTCAGAATTATGTTTCTAAACTGGCTTGTACTAACTTAGTTCAGAATAAGTTTTGTAAAACAAGAATTTGAAATATTTATGGAAATAAATTGGAATATATCTCAAAGAAGTACTGAGGGTTGTTTCGTTTTTGTGAATCTATCAATATGGATGTACAAAACAAGCCATCTCTGAGCCTTTGGAAATTTGTCTGCAATATTGTAAGGAAAAACTCTCCCACAAATATTTTAGATAAGCTCTCATTTGAGTTTTCAATACTGCTATCACTTTACACGATTTTTTTTTTTTCTCTTTTCACTTAGGCCCATTATTTCGTAACCATATATATGTAAAAATGAAAAGAAATTTATATAAAATCAAGTATCTTTCTTTTCTTTTGACTTTTCTTTTAAATCTGGTGGCCTTCCATGTATCCTTATCCTGTAGACGCAGGTGAACTGCGGGTGGCCATGATTCGATTCTATCTTTACTTCTACTAATCCAAAAGTGCGGCCGAATGCTGGTTCCTGAAAGCAAGAAGTTTAATTTTAGTAAAAAAAAGTAAAGATTGCTTTTCCAAAGTATCTTTTAGAAAAATATTCTATAGCTTTTATCAACAAGTCTAAAAGTAGTAGATGTCCATAAACCTGGATAAAGAATATTGGGTAATGTATTTTCGGTTAAATTTTCATAATGTCCTCAGACTAGGTGAATGCCTGGCTTGCCTTCTGTTTAATTTAGCTTTGGAGGGTGCGGTCAGAAGGTCGGGAATACAAATCAGAGACACTATATTTAACAAGACGGAGCAAATTCTTGGGTTTGCCGATGATATAGATCGGGAGAATTTTCTATGCTGTGAGGGATGGGTTCCTGACTCTAAAATGGGACTTGTTTTTAACAAATCCAAAACAAAATACATGTGTATGAGGCAAAGGAATGAGGGAAACAAAGATCAAAGTAGGAAACTACGCATTCCCCTTGGTTCCCAAATATACAAATTCCAGGAACCCAAAAAAATATAATAGCAGCAAATAGATGCTTCTTTTGGTTGCGAAAGCACCTCAAAAGTAATGCCCTATCCCAGACCACAAAGATAAGAATATATAAAACCCTGATAAGGCCCGTGCTAACATATGCTTCAGAATGCTGGATTCTCACAAAAATACAAGAGCTCGCTATTATGAGGTTTGAGCGAAAGATATGGAGAATATTTGGAGCAGTATTTCATAATAAATCGTGGACGCAACGGTTGAACATGAAAATAATAAAATAATCTTTGAAGAAAACGTGCATGGAACCATAAGGGGAGGCTCCAATGGGCAGATGGTGTGGCTTAAGACGCACATCCGTAACTTGAGAGTAGCAGCAATGAACAGAGGTTACTGGCAGTTGATGTTGCAGGTGGCCTTGTCTATGTATGCATGGACTTTCGGATCACCTTGTAAGACTTTTTTTTAAATTACTGGAATAATGGCGCACCTACACCTTTTTTATAGATAATATTAATTAATAATATTATCGAAATTCATTTAATTGTACTACAGTAGGTACTTCATGTTTTAGTAGAGCTACCCTGTTATTATTCTAGTAATTGAAATTTAACATGAGTGTTCTCTTCTTCAGAGTATCTAACCATTCTTCTCTAAAAAAAAAATTAAATAACTATTTCTTCTCTCTTCCATTTTCTTTGAGCTCCCCATCCGTTTTCCCTAGAAGGTATTTGCACCCTTATCATTCATATTGTTTCCTACTTAAGTGAACCTTCGGAACCTTTTTTAATTTATGTAGAAAGTAGAGATAGTTGGGGGGTGCAGTAAAAAAAATCACTGAATAAGTACTAGACTTATATTTATGTGCCGACGTTTCGACCTACAGTGTAGGTCATCTTCAGGGCTATGAGAGAGAAACAAACAGAACACAAAATATAAAAACGTACAGTAACAATAATATGGTGACAAGTAATGTAGAAAATTAAAATAGTGACAGATATGAAAATTAAAGATAATGAATATT
Organism: Arma custos; assembly: GCA_037127475.1. Taxonomy (NCBI): domain Eukaryota; kingdom Metazoa; phylum Arthropoda; class Insecta; order Hemiptera; family Pentatomidae; genus Arma; species Arma custos. The sequence goes on from CM073759.1 coordinate 215,769,449, forward strand.
AAAAAAGTGACAGAATATAATAAAATTAAGATGTAGACAGATTTAATAAAATTAAAGATAATGAAAAGAAATTAAAATAGAGAGACACCTTCCATTTCTTTCTACATATTTCTATATTATTATGTCTCATACATTTACTTATGTAACCTCTAGAAGTCCGTTATCATACATTTTATATCTTTACTTTACTAATTTTTCTAAATTCTTCATGTTCCAACCTTTTTTTATATGTTAATATTCTCATTTTGTATCTTTTGTTTACCTCCTCTTTTTTATTTCCCTTTATATTATTTTTACTTTTCTATCCTTTCTGTACATTTATTTTCAGTATTTTATTTTATATTCGTTATCTTTAATTATTATATCTGTCACTATTTTAATTTCTGTTCATTATCTTTAATTTTATTAAATCTGTCTTTATCTTAATTTTATTATATCTGTCACTATTTTAATTTCTTTTCATTATCCTTAATTTTATTATATCTGTCTTTATGTTAATTTTATTATATCTGTCACTATTTTAATTTTTTTCATTATCTTTAATTTTATTAAATCTGTCTATATCTTAATTTTATTACATTCTGTCACTTTTTTAATATTCGTTATCTTTAATTTTCATATCTGTCACTATTTTAATTATCTACATTACTTGTTTCTTTCAAAAACAAGACGTTTCGGCACTTAAATAAACTAGACATAGATACCTCATAAAAAATACATAGTAATATTTAAAAATTATTTTTCTCATTTTCCTGGGTATCCACTATCTTCTCATGTTCAATTGTCTGTCTACTAATGGCTTAAACTTTGATATGTAAGGTAATGTGAGTTTAATATGATTATATTATTTATACCTTACTGCTATTTAAAATCTTTATGTATTAAATTATTTTTTAAAAAAATATTATTTTAAAACAACAATTTCATATTGTTATTAAACTGTTTAAATAAAAAATAAATTAATTTAAGAATTATGTATTTTAATTTTGTATTTTTTTTTAAATAATAATTTTATAAGTTTATAAATAAGAGTTTAATAATATAATCATATTAAACTCACATTACCTTACAGATCAAAGTTTAAACCATTAGTAGACAATTTACCATGGGAGGATAGTGGATCCCCAGGAAAATGAGAAAAATAATTTTTAAATATTACTATGTATTGTTTATGAGGTATCTATGCTGAATTTTGCTAACTGTTTTGGGACAAGTTTTTTTGTTTTTGTTTTTAGATTGTATAACTCATTTATGATTGTTGTTTTTTTAATAGAATTTTGACTTGTAACTTTTTTAAAAGTTATGTTTAGCAAGTTGATGTTAAATGGCATTTAAGTGCCGAAACGTCTTGTTTTTGAAAGAATAAAAGAAATTGACTGCAAGCTGGCTTTTTTTTTCAAAGATAAAAATTACATAGAAATACAGTCCAGTATATTAGATAAGAATTAAAATAGATAACAACGTCTTATCACCTTCACAGGGTATGTCTGAATAGCCGGGCCATCCTCACTATACTCAAACTTTCCAAAATTGTGAGGGTTTTTATCATTCAGCCTTTCCAATCCCTATAAAATGTAAAAATCTGAATTAATAAGCAATTTAAATTCATATTGAAATAACAGTTGCGATCAAATCGACAATCACAGATAATTCTATAATTAGTTATAGTTCTGAAGAAAATTGCCAAGTCTACAGTTGGAGCAGGTTTTTTTCTCTCCTGTGAAATCGCCCTATCTGCACATAGGCGGTATTGTTTTGACATGACGATATGATAGATGTGAATATGATTAATACCATGTGTTGGGGAGAGCGACACGCATCTGACAAGCATCTGAGAGTGATTTGACTAAAGCAGTACAATCCCTACCACATACTACACCTTTCATTTTTTAACCTTGCTGGGTTCCCAGTGGAGTGAACAATTCTTGGTTATGCAGCCTTTCAGAGGGGACGTAAAATGACAGTTCCGAGCCTGTGCTGTTTCACTTTAGATGAAGAAATTTTGAAAATCAAGACATTTAAGCCTTTTCAGATCATTCCAATGAGGATAAGGCAGCTGGTATGAAATATCATATAATTTTACATAGATATAACTAGTTCGAACTAATCATTTGACGGTTTTTGATAAAATTACTACAGCATATAAAATAAATCAATCAATTATAAAAAAAAAATCAATTTAAGCAAAAAAGTTGCTGTAACATTAAAGGCAATAGGTCATAAACCTGTACAACTGCAACCCTTGATTAAGTACATTGTAGAGGCTGTATTGTTTGTAAGTATCTCAAGATAGGTGATTTGTCCAAGATCATTCTCGACCGCAAGGTATGCAAAGAAGAATGCCCACTTTAAAGAGGCTGGGTGAGCCCCAGGAACGTCTGTAGAATTAATTTTTAGATCAAAAATCTCACCTAGCCTATATAAAGTTAGTTCCCGTAACTGGGTGAATAAGCTGGCAGTTGAGTGTAATCTCAGAAAAAATCACCTCTCTTTACAACCATTGGCCTAAAAACAATACAATCTCTACCATGTACTGAATACAAGATCATTCATAGTTTGTAGCTGTACAAGTTCAATATAAAATGGTATAAAGTTATTAGAATTTAGGGGAAATGTATTAGTGCCCTTATAGAATAGAATAGAAAATAAACTTTATTCTGGGACCAAGTCCCTTTAGAATAACAATAATGAACAAATAAAAAAAACATAAAATTCATCTGGCCAGAAGGCTACATAATAACACAAATCATGAAATAATCAAGTGTGACAAAACATTGTAAAAATAGAAATAGATAAGAAAATAAATAAATAAAGTACGAAGAACTTGACTGCTTTTTAACTAATTGTCGAAAATAAATATATTTATATTAACAAAATAATGATTAATAATATTAATACAGTAGTTAATGACGAAATTGCTAACTAAAATAATTGATTAGCATAGTATGTGATAATATATTTAAAAAGTCGGTATCATCTTTGTTGTTGGAAAAATAAACAAAACAAAAGGGTAGCGGGATCGAGTTTACAATACTGATATATTCAAGCAAACGTTTGACCTGCTTGGAGAGCGACTTTTTGAGATGCCAAGAGATGATGGAAAAGCAGGGATTTAAATGAAGCTAGTGAAGAGGAATGGCGAATGAATGGAGGGATTGAATTCCACACAGTGGTGGAGCGGGCGAGGAAGGAGCGCTCGAATGCCTTAGTTCTGTGGGAAGGAATGTAGAAATCGGAAAGGCGAGATCTTGTTTTGTGGTGCTGGACAGAGGATTTGAATGGGAGGAGACTATAGATATATGAAGGGTGTTGCGAGTTGATGGATTGGTATAGAAAAACGCTAAGGAAATATTATCTACGGATGGGAGGGAAGAGCCACTTTAACTCATCATAGTGATGTGACACCCGGGATCGCCTCGGAGTACCAAAGACAAATCTTATACATCTTATAAAAATATTATGAGTTTTATTGTTAGGTGCATGTCATTAAACTTATCTTGATAAGTTATTTTATTTCCTTTTTACTTACTATATACTTACTAATAAAGTAACTTCCTTTGGAGCTGAAGATATATCACCAGTGGGGGATATACGTTTAGAAATGTGCTCTATTGTTATTGCAGTAATGTAAATTTCCGAGATGAGTTTTATCACTGCAGTTCCACTTCTGCCTTTAATTGCCCAACAATCCCCAGGATTCATCTTTGGCTGCGAATAAAAAAAAAAAATAAAGATAAACAAATCATCTACAATAATACAATAGAATAGAAAAGAAACTTTATTCTGTAGCCTTAATCCCTTTAGAATAACAAACGAACAGAAAAAGAAACATAATATATATCTGGCTAGAAGGCTACATAATAATACAAATCATGAAGTATTTAATTAGTTTTGTAAAAAAGATAGAATGGTCCAAGGAATCAAAAGCTTTAGAAAAGTCATGTAGTAATATCACAGTTGGATTATTGTCGTCCATAGAGGTTTTGTTTATAGGATGGACTGTAGTTTTTTTCCAAGAAGTAGGAGATACTGCGTTTTGTAGTGAAAAATTATATATGAAGAGGAGGACAGGTAGGATATCGATAAAGCATAATTTGAGCAATTTGACGGGTATCTCATCAAAGCCTGTAGAACTGGAGTGGGATTTCATGAAGGAGGAAATAATGTCAGTGAGTGAAATGTCTGAGGTATTAAAGTTGTCGGGGTTGAAAGATGACGTTAGTGAAAATACAGGAGAGGATGATATTGAAGTACTAATTGAGGCAGACAAAAAAATATGAGTTCATTTCATCGGGAGAGGCGATGAAGAGGAGAGGAAGGTGAATTACAGAGGGAAAGCTTTCGGAGACTATTTAAATTTAGGATCAGGAGCAGCGGAAAGGGATTCATGGTAGTATTTACTTTGCTTGTCTGATTATAGACTGTGTCAAATTGCGGAGAGCTCTGAACACTTGAAAGTCATCAGTCAGCCTTGTACGTCTAAAGCGCCTATGAGCAACATCTCGCTTCCTTTGCAGGTCTTTAATTTTTTGACACATCCAGGAAGCGGGATGGTAACAGAAGGTTGAAGATTTGAGTGGGGCATGGGTATTCAGGATGCTTTTGAGATTGGGAGTCTTGTCAACCATGGAATCGATTGTGGGACAGGAATAAATTTCAATCAAGAGAGGACATTAAAAAAATAATAAAGATTCGTGAGAAATTTTTTTTTTTTTTTTAGAATAATTTATTGATATTTACAACTGTAATTATATTACATCAAATAAATCTGCAGTAGGAACCAAGGACATGAAAAAAACAAAACACTTGTGGAGAAACTACCCATTGATAGTACTCAATAAAGTTCTATAGTAGAAGGTCTCGAGGCCATCTTCTTTTCAGACGCCTCAGAGGGTTATCAGGAATATAAGGGAAGCAAGTTGAGAGACTAGCGGATTCAAGTGTGTATGGAGCTTGTCATGGAAGGATAGGTATCTAGTTTGGGCCAAATCAGCAACATATGGGATATTAAGATCATGATGGATGAGTTTGTTTGTGACATAATAAGGAACATTGAGGACTTTTCGAAGGATTTTGGACTGTAAGGATTGGATACGAGATGAATTGGATGGTTTAGTAGAGCCCCAAAGCTCAACTCCATATGTCCAAATAGGTCTGATAACGAGAAAATATAAAATAATATTTTATACCCACTTGAATTATATTCTTCGGTTCCGTCATGACTGTCAATAGTGGGTAGCCGAACATTGTCAACAAGGGCGATCCTTCCTTGTAAGTGACAGTGTCCCTTGTAGAAACTATACACCCTCCTGTTAGAATCAATGAGATTCATATATTTACATCTTATGGTAATATATATCATATGCTAGCTTAACTTACAATCAGTTTAACTGTAGAGATTTTTTTCAATAAGTGATGTAAGAATTGCTCGAACTGAACCTTATATTTTGAACGAATGAACGAAAAAAAGTTCTAGGGCATCTATACTTATTAGAATAACAATAAATTTTGATCCTTAAAAAGCAACGACATAACTCAAAATTTGGCATTTTTTATTTAAGAATTTGTATTGGTGTAGAAATTGTATTGGTTGAAGGTTTTTAATTCAGAATTACATGTCTGATATTCTATTTCTAACATGTTTTTTTTTTTTTAATAAATTCATATTCTGAATTGCATCTTTTATGTTGAGTTTGAAGTTTTATGGGAATGTTGGCATAAGTTAAAATCAAATAGTTTCAATTTTTTAAAAATTGTCTAATGTTTAATAAAGGAAGGCTTTACTCAACCCAAATTTTTATTTTTTAACTTACATGGAACTTTCAAATAGCTCTAATTAAAAATTATTTTTTTTTGAGTTATGACATTGTTCTGTTGAAGGAGCGATTTGTATTTTAAGTAATTTGTCTAGCTAGTTATAAATTCTATAAAAAAATTAATTTCCATAGTCCTCTTTTAATACGGTATTGTAGATTGCTTTTCTGTTTTTTTTTTTAGAGAAATATATTTTGATGAAATCAGTATCCATAGACTAGAACCACATGGAGAAGTGAATAATCCTTCGCTATTCAGACTCTTCTTTCAGGGCCTTATCAGTATTTTTTTTTTTGTGCGACATGTGATCACAAAAGCGAATGCTTCAATCTCTCCTGCGTTTTGTATGGTGATACAATCTCTAATGGTTTTAAGCTACAAATTTGTTTTCTTCCTATTGGCCCTTCTATTTCAAGATCCGATAATGATTTCTTACCAATACATGGCCCAGAAAGGACATTTTCTTTTATTTAACAGTCTTTAGCAATTCCCTATATTTTTGGTACTACTGCCCAAGGTATTCTAATGATTTGCATGTGCGTCCATATTTCTAATTATCAATTTGGTTCATTTTTGACCTCTTAAATGACACTTTTAAACAAGGTTGTTCAAAGGACAAGTTTTAATAAACAAATTACTCCAAGCTTTCTAACCGAAGGGTAGAAGTGAAAAGGTTAGCAACTTAGAAAGAGTAAGGGGAATCAAGGAAGGGAATTAAGAAGGTGTCAAAAACCACAAAGGATAGTCTTTAGTTCTTGTACCTACAGTAGAACCTCGATAATCCGAACTAATTGGGACCGGGGGTGGTTCGGACTATCAAATCGTTGGGATTACCAAACAAAGTGCTTTCCAGGCATAGTAGCATGCAAGAAATGAACACTGACATACTAGTCCCCATAATATAAGAAGCACGTTGTATTGTTAAAGGTAAATAGTTTGTTTTATGAAATACTACTGTGCTACAGTAAGGTAACTATATTTTATTATTGCACATGAATTTCATAATATAAGACATATGTCGTATACAATCTTATACACACACAGAAAGTACAGTACTGTACACACAAAAAAATTATACTTTGCAGAAAGATTAAAAAAAAAATTAAAAATTAAAAGATAGCATTTCCCCTTGAACATCAAGCTGTCTTATTTCATACCGTTGTTTGAAGTTAGCCAGCCACCCACTGCTGGCCTTGAAATCAGGAGGCCCATTAAGTTGTTTATTAAAATCTAGAGCCTTTTCACAAAGAAGTGGGCCTGATATTGGTTCACCTAAGCTCCTTCTTTGTGTAAACCATAAATATAAGGCATCCTCAAGAGACATATTATGCGCTAATTTTAATGTTTTTCTGTTTTTAGGTCCCTCATTGCTATCTTGTTGGGATGCATATTTCAAGATAGCATCTTGTTTAGACTTTATGTCCGTAATTGTAGACTTACCGACGCCGAACTCAGACTAATGCTGCTCCGCTTTCACCTTTCTTAAGTCTTTCCAGGATTTGAAGTTTTACCTCTATGTTCAGTGTCTTGTGTTTTCTTTTAAACGACGCTTGTGAAGCCATTTTACTTGAAATTGCAGTACACAAGTATTGTTTCACTGTTCATTAAACAGTGAATTTCGAAAGTAAAAACCAACACAGGGACAATAACAACACTCCCCCTACCCTCTCTCAGTTTGTGCTTACGATTCTGATTATTTTTATTTTTCTCAAAACGGCGTTCGGATTATCGAGCGTTCGGATTACAAAGGTTCGGATTATCGAGGTTCTTCTGTACTTAAATTTTATTTATTACACAATTAATACTTTTTTTCATTTGGGGCTACAGACAATTAAGAACTTTTGCCAAGTGATGTGGTCATCTTGCAGACAAATGTTGCTCACGTTGTTAAGAACCATGGTTTCCATGGTGTAGCAGCTGGTTGCCCATACCTCCATAAACAGTCCCTTTGGGGCCAATTCACCAGTATGTTTACCACCGATAAACAATTTGGTTCAAAGATAGTGATCAATCTAGTTCCAAGGATTACGGATATTTGGAGTCAGCAGGCACAAGAGGAAACCTACATCTTTCCCCTGAGTAAACCGTCCATGGACGAAATCTTTGGATGGCTATTTGCTATCCTGGAAAACCACAATGCTACTCCTGATGGATGTATAAGAGATAGTGTCATCACTCCTGATATTTGTGAGTTGTCTTCAGAGCGGGATTCGAACTTACAACCCTTGGGTTTGTAAGGAAGTATACTTTTATGAAGCCACTTGGCCACCCCGCCTCCCATAAATTATTAATTTAAATATATTAATAATTATTACTATGTTTTTAATAGCAAATAAAATATAAGATGAACTTAAGTGTGTGATGACTTTAACTATTTAGATAAAGTGAGGGGAATTAAGAAGATTATTATTATGATAATTAATTGTTTCCTGTACTTGCATAGATTACTTACCCAAGTTTTCCAAAGCATAATCAGTAATGCCTGTTTTATCTGCATCGTATATCTGTAGGTGCTTTTTTATAATTTCTTCCGTCTGCTTCACCATTTCTTGATTTAGTCCCCCTTATACACGAATATTAAAAAAAATAAATACAAAGAACCAATCTAAATAATACATTTGACTAACTCTATATAAAATGATAATACAGTTATCATTTAATCAACAGGAGAAAATTAACTCAGGCTCGCTCTGTGGGAAATTGATTATCCAAATTGTCAAATACTACAATATACTTGTCAACTTTAATAGCATTTTTTGTTAGTTTAAATAAATATGTCAAAAAACTAATTGATTCAAACTGAAAATTGTAGGACAATATTCGTCACATTAACTAAGAAAACCCTTTTGATTATAACATTTTAAAAATTAAGTCATTTCCAATAGTCTGTGCTTCAAATTTTCTTTTAAAATTAATTGTTAACTAAATAAAAGTTCATGTCACTCCTTCAAAAGAACAACATAAGTCTAAATTTGGCATTTTTTAGTAAAGCCTTCATTAGCAATTGTTTTGGTTGAAGTGTTTTAATTCAGGGATGACATATCTGATATTCCGTTTCGAACATTTATTTTTTAATAAAGTCATATTTCGAGTTGTATCATGTTTGAGCTTGAAGTTTTATGGGAATAATGATACAAGTTAAAATCGAAAATGTTTCAAGCTCTGAAAATTTTTTAATAGTTAATAAAAGAATTTCAATAACATTATTACAATAGAAATGCTTTGCTTTAACAATAGTCAAATTTTTATTTTTTTTCTCAAATAACTTTCAAATACTTCTATTGAAAAATTAGGTTTTTTGAGTTATGACGTTGTTCTTTTGAAGGAATGGTATGTTATTAAAAATATAGGCTACATAATCTGTTTTTTGTTTTTTTAAAAATAAATTCTGAAACTAAATTACTTTTTATTTTGCCACCAGGAATCCAAGGAAGCTGTTTATTGTATGCAATATAATTACCAAAATTTTAGGAAAAATTGGTTAATTACCTTTTACAACTGATTTGATGCCATGCAGATCATTTTGAATGTTCTTGATTGAAGAGATCAAGTCTGATGCACTTTTTTCGATAACATTCTAAGAAAAAGGTCATTTATACATTGAATACAATTTACATTACATAAATACACAATTACTAGTTGAATATGTACAACTTACAAACTTATCGTTTATTTTGCTAACCGGTATGCCACCAAAACTGTCTTCATTAGAGCCCACTGGTGATCGATGAATTCCTGGCGATTTAACTTGATAATGTTTCATGTCAGACTGGAAAGTATGAGACAAGTAAGCAGCTGAAAATGCATCAGTATGTTTTACAATAGCATATTTTCTATAATTATAAAATAGCAATAATGTCATAAGTTAAGAAAATTTGAGTTAACTGCATCTAGCAACCAGATTTCGCTAGTTATCCTTATGCAATTTACTTAATATATATTAAGGGAACATATATTAGGGCGATCTGTGGTCTAGTGGTTAGAGTAACAAACTACTAAGCCCAAGATCGTTACGAAGCGGGTTCGTAGCCCGGCAGGTGGCCCTAGGATTTTTTAAAGGGAGTAATAAATCCTTAGTTACGCCGTCCTATGAGAAGCTATTACCGAGTCAGTGATGACTGGTAATAGACATGTGTCATATTTGAAATACGAATGGATATATGAAATATTTTTTATGATGATATAATGATTTTTATATTTAATCATTATTATGATGATGACAATATTTAAATGTTGAATAACCATTTGGTAACAAGAGATAAAAAAACCTGCACAGCAACAACCCGTTAACGGGTCTGGGTTTACTGTATTGTTTCATGGACAACGCTTCTGCAAGGAGTTGCCTAGTCCTAGATCACACACAACTGCCAAATTTCTCCCACTTATTTTGGGTACCCTATTTTTATAACATTTTATAGAAGATGGGTGAGCCCCGGAAGGGTCCTCAATCCTATATGACCCATCTCCGGCTGCAAACAGACTAAATAAAAGTCTTGTCCACAGCGGGATTTGAATCACGATTTCCGGCATGGCAACTCAGTGCTCTACCACTTACTAGAGATCAGTAATCAATAATATTGGTAATTATTGAAATCAGTAATTTCAATCAAGTATACCTTTACCAGAGTCTAGGATTTCTTAAAGGGAGTAATAAATCCTTAGTTACGCCGTCCTACAGAAGGGGCGTTAAACGGGGGTCCCGAGCCTGTACGATGTCAGGTACTCGTTAAAAATCCCTTTCCTAATTAAGCCTGGATAGGCAAAACTTTGAGCTCCCAATGTTGCATCGACTGATTAGCCCTAAAGTGACATTAAATGAACAAACAACAACAAGGGAAAATTATTTAAAAAATGTTAGTTTTGATTATTCAAGTTTTACATCCAAAGATCTCTTACTAAAAGTAGCTCACTGTGTAGATTGCTGAGTTTCCAAGCTAAAGGTTACACGTTCAAATCTGGCTGTGGCAGATAAATTATTAATCTGTTAATAGCCTCAGATGGACTACATACCCTCTGGGGGCTACTAGTCCAGTACATACCCAGCCTTGATCTTGGACAGATCACCTCACAGCAAAGGAAACAGTACAGTTTCTATCATGTACTGAATCCCAGACTCTTCATGGGTTATGGTGGTAAAGGTTTTTTTTTTTTTCAATTACTATAATTATTAAATAACAATGATTTCAGAAGTTATTCTCTTTATTATGACTTTGTTTATTTATGGGCTTATCTATAAGATAAATTCCGTTGTTAACTACAAATTTTAATGTAAAAATAAATTTAATTGCAAGCAAAATTGTCACTTCAAGTTGATAAACTTATAAATAATTTTAAATCTTTTATTTGAAAAGAAAAGATATGACCAGGACCGGGACTCGAAACCGGATCTCCCACATTTCCATCGTGGTGCTTAGCCACCTCAGCCATCCTGGTTCACTTCTCTGTCAGTCATATCCCTTCTTTTCACTGATCCTATATCTCCGTGTTCTCACAATTTTAATTCTTATCTGATATACTGGACTCAATTTCTATGTAAATTTCATCTTCGAAAAAACCAGCTTCCAGTCAATTTATTTTATTCTTTCATAAACAAGATGTTTCGGCAAATTTAATGCCATTTTCAATATTAAAATACATCAACATTCTAAAAATTAACTTTAAAAATAGTTATAAAGTCAAAAATTCTCATAAAAAGAAATATTTAAAAATTATTTTTTTTTTCCTTATTTTCCTGGGAATTCACTATCCTCCCATGGTCAATTGTCCACTACTCTTACAGTACTACTTTTACTACTGTAAGAGTAGTGGACAATTGACCATGGGAGGATAGTGAATTCCCAGGAAAATAAGGAAAAAAAAAATAATTTTTAAATATTTCTTTTTATGAGAATTTTTTACTTATAACTTTTTTTTAAAGTTAATTTTTAGAATGTTGATGTATTTTAATATTGAAAATGGCATCAAATTTGCCGAAACGTCTTGTTTATGAAAGAATAAAATAAATTGACTGGAAGCTGGTTTTTTCGAAGATGAAATTTACATGTTCTCACAATTTGCAACGTATACACGGGGAGAATGCTAATTAAACACTACTTTTATTTTTGGATCTTGTTGACTTACGTCATTAAATATTATTATAATTTATTTTATTGTTACATGGTATAATTTTTTAAATATTTTATTTGAAAAGAAAAGATATAGAGATAAAGAGAGATTTTTAAATACTTTATTTGAAAAGAAAAGATATAAAGATAAAGAGAGAAGCGAACCAGGATGGCTGAGATGGTTAAGCACCACCACGGATAAGTGGGAGACCCGGGTTCGAGTCCCGGTCCTGGTCATATCTTTTCTTTTCAAATAAAATATTTAAAAATATTAAAAAAATTATACCATATAACAATAAGATAAAATAAAATAAATATTATAAATAATTTGTTTGTGTTTAAATATATTTTAAGTACTACTTCTGGTCCATTGCTTCTAACCGAAATTCAATAAGTTATTTCCATTAATATAAAAATCTTGCATAGTAAATTATAAAATTATTTTTTATTTTTTAAAAGAATAATAATTGTATCCCCTAAGATTAGGTACTATACAAGTATGTATATGTTTTTGTTTTTTAGTAGTTTTTTGTAAACCATCTTGTTTTATAATTCTCTTTATAATAAAGGCTTAGTTCATTCATTCATTCATTCATCCCCTAAGAAGAAGAATAATATCCTAATGGTGTAGGGAGTTGGCGGCCTCATCGCCCAGTCATCTAACTGCAATCAGCCACTGGTCCTCCAGGTTGGGGAAAACCCAGTACCGGGGGTCAGCCGGGCACCCTTTCTCCTGAGGAGACATAAATATGCCTCCATCGCTGGGCTAATAACCCGCATGGTAGAAAATACTATTCAAAGTAAATAAAATAGCCTCGCTGGAGGCTCCTCTGAAGTAATGTACCACTTCGCGTTGGCCAGAAATGAAAAGAGACCAGAAAAGATTGATATCGGAATCGGGCCAATCAGCAACAAATGGGGCATTATCATTATGGATTACTTTGTTCATAACGAAGTAAGGAGCATTGAGGATTTTACGAAGAATTTTGGATTGTAAGGATTGAATACGAGAGGAATTCGATGACTTAGTGGAGCCCCAAAGCTCTAATCCATAAGTCCAGATGGGTTTAATGATTGTCATGCATATGAGTCTTTTGTAGTTTATTGGGAGCTTTGAGCGTTTTTCTAGTAAATGTTGAAGTAGCCTGAAAGGGCGAGCTGTTTCTTGTGGTTTCAATCTATTATGAGGATTCCAAGTTAAGTGTTTATCAAGGTGTAGTCCTAAGTACTGGACATGTTCTACAGGAATAAGTGGGGTGTTATTAAACGATACAGGAGGACAGGAAGTCGTTGGTTTACGACTGAAGGTAAAGGTGATTTGACAGGATTTGTGTGAATATATTTTAATCCTCCTGTTTTTTTACACCATTTTTTAAGGTCAGTGATATGGGATTGAAGAGTACGAGATGCTATAACTGGATCAGTGTTGACTGATAATAGGCATGTGTCATATTTGAAATTTGAAATATGAATGGATATATGAAACCAGAAAATTTGAAAAAACTGCTTACAAAAAAGTGAAAACCTGGATAGATGATTTTTATCAGGATCCCTGTACTTCCTTAAATATATTCAATATTTAAATATTGAATTACTATTTGGTAACAAGAGATAAATAAACCTGCACCACAACAACCCGTTAACGGGTCTGGGTTAACTGTACTGTTTCATGGACAACGGTTCTGCAAGGAGGTGCCTAGTCCTAGATCACACACAACTGCCAAATTTCCTTCCCCCCCCCTTATTTTAGGTACTCTATTTTTATAAAATTTTATAGAGGCTGGGTGAGCCCCAAGGAGGCCCTCGATCCTATATGACTCATCTCCGGCTGCAAATAGACTAGATAAAAGTACTGGCTGCAGCGGGATTTGAACCAGGATTTCCGGCATGGCAACTCAGTGCTCTACCACTTACTAAAGATCAGTAATCAATAATATTTCCGCCTTTTTTCAATCAAGTACACCTTTACCACAGTTACGCATAAACTTATTTTTATTTTTTAACTTATATTTAAATATTGAATCTTACCAAAGCAGGCAGTCAAAAATACAAGACCAAGCGGTTTCAACGCTCTCTTAAACCTTCGTGGGTTCGTATCATAAAAAAAACATCCTGGAAAGCATTCGTTCCCTCCCAATGGAATAAGTGCGTCAGGTCCCAATGTTCTCATTATTTATCTAAAAAATATAAATTCTAATAATCATTTTTCATCAATAATGATGATAAAGAAGTCAATGTGCTATTATTAATCATTTCTGTCAATGGATAAATTCCAGAGGAAACAATTGACATCTAAAGAAGTGGTTCTTAACCAATGGCTCACTTGTGGGCCTTGAACTTCATAGGACTGGGCTGTGCAGAGTAGATAAAAAAAATTAAGTGAAAACAATTTGAGTCACTCAGTTGCTATTAACTTCTGTTGTATAGCTAAATCCAGGAGTGGATCGAGATAACTTTTATCCTAAATGTAAGCTAATAACCCATGATTAGAGTTCCCCCTTACACTACAATCACATGATAAACACCTGAGCATGTGATATTTTATTGAATTAAATTAAAAAATGTAATGTTCGAACATTTTTGTCAAATGTGTACCGATGTAAAGGTAAGACAATGGTAAGGGAGGAGGTAAAAAAAACCCTCTTAAGTTGGGAGAACTGTTTATTGAAGAGCCAACGTTTCGATCCACATTGCAGGTCTCATCAGTTTCCAAGTCTTATCTTACTCGTATTAAGCCTTATCTGCTTTTAAGCGATAAGCTACGAAGACACATCAGTCCTCCTCCCCCTGGTAGTCCTGAAGAAGACCTGCAATGTGGGTCGAAATTTGGGCTCTCCAATAAACAGTTCTCCCAATTTAAGAGACATTTTTTTTACTTCCACCCGGACCATTTTCTTCCTTCTATTAATAAGGTCAACTGATATTATTCAAGGTGTACTGGCATTTATTGGTGTTGTCTATTTATATTTAGTAAGTGGGCCTGAAAGTTTTCCTTTCAAAATTGGTGGTCTTTCTACACAACTATAAAGGCTGAGAACTGCTGCTGTAAAGAATCGGTAAGTACTGGCTGTATCCTGGAAGAAGGACAAAAAGCTGGCCCCAAATTTGATGATTATCTTAATATATATATATATATATATTAATCTAGGGCCTTTTTTGTTTAATCCCCGCATCTATTTTTATATTAAAATAAACATCATGTTATGAAAAAAGTAAATACATTTAATAACAGTTATTCTAAAGACCAAAATGTAGATATGTGATTTATAATAACCTCAAAAAGATTTTTATCTTTATAACTCTGTCTCCACATAAATTTACACAGATGTGAGCCCAAAAGGGTACATTTAGTCCCTGCCTCTACCTTTGATTTCTTATTTTGACTGCAGCCCATGGTGACGCAATTGACTGCATATGCGCTCCAGATCACGGATCCACAAAATGTTCTGAGTGGATGACTGTATAATTTGTACTCATATCTGACTATTTTTTCTATTTTTGAGTAGGCCTTCCATAAGTCAGGCATGATAATTGTTTAGGGATGAATGCATTATTTAATGCATGCTAATCGTGTTGTTTCATTCCTGTTAGACACTGCATAAATGAAGAATTCTTTTGTTTCCCGCCATATCCCACCGAAAACTCACTGTTGTGGATATACTCAATCTGCATTATATTTTCTTCGGCTGAAACAAGATTCATCAACTTCTGCTGCATCCCATTTTCTCCTATTCTGATTGGGTTTCTGCGCAAACTTCCCTTAAATAATTCTAACAATTAGTAGCAGTTTCCGCAGACACTCTTAATTCTTCTTTACAAAATACAGCGGTTGTATATTTTTTTGGTCCAAGCATTTTGTCTCTGGAATAACTGTCATTAAATAAATTTTTTTTCATAACATGTGGTTTATTTTTAATATAAAAATAGATGTGTGGAATAAACAAAAAAGACCCTTAATCTACAATTAATTTTTCAATTCTATTTAAATTTTTATCAAAAATGTAAGTTAAATTATTAAACTTTTTATTTTACGTACATAGTTGACAGGATTTCCTGCTAAATTCTAATGGTATTCTATCCCTATCTAAACATGGTTCTATAGTACTTCATCTTTTAATAGGTATAACTAATTCATAGAATTAATAAGAACCAAATTAATAATAAAAAATAACAAAAAATATTTATAATAATAAAGAAATCAATGTATTATTATTAATTAATAGTTTCTGTCAATAGGTCAGAAATTTTAAAATAATTTAGAATTGAATAGAAACTTTAAATTAGAATTTACGCATTCCCATTTATCTCAATAACTCACCCATCCCACAGACTGATAAAGTGCAATACCTTGGACTAACGTTTGATAGAAGAATGACATGGTGTCCTCACATTAAGATGAAACGCCAATCACTAAACCACAAACTCAATTTAATGTATTCGCTATTCAGGAAAAACTCCAAATTAGATTTAAGACAGAAATTAAATACGTACACTTACTTACTAAAATCAGTTTGGACATATGCATTAGAAATTTACAGGATCGCTAAACAGACTCACAGAAAACGACTACAAACTTTTCAGTCAAAAGTACTTAGACTTATCACTAATGCACCATGGTACGTCAATAACAAAACTCTGCATACTGACTTAAAAAATATCAACGGTTGACGAACTCATACGAATGTACTACAAATGCTTTCAAGAAAAACTACACGGAACCCAAACCCATTGATACAACAAATGGACTCTCATACCTGAGAACACTAGCAGGAGATTAAAAAGAACGTAGAAGAGTTTTAAAGGATTACTATAGAAAATTGAATCAAGCAAAGGGAGAGGTAGTTGTTGGCTACTGTTCTTCATGCCTCTCATGTCAATGTATATTATTTTATTGTCAGCCAATCTACTGATTGTCATTGTTTTCATTTGACAGGTGTGGATAAATATATAAAGAGAAAACAAAATTAGAATTAATTAATAGTTTAGTAATTAGTAATTTAGAATTATAAATTTTTAAGTAGAAATAAACAAAAACAAAATGAAAATTATTGAACAAGTATGAAAAATGTGATATAATCATCAGCAGAGATTTTATTTTAAAAGCAGCTATTCTATTAATCATGAAAAAGTGGTTAATTCTTACCTTATTTTTTTCTGAATGTTTTTTTTTGGTCAATGAATTTCCAAAGTAATTTTTAATATTTTCAGTTGAGTTGCTCTTTTTATGTGTTTAATAAAATTAAACGGAACTATAAAATTTTCTGTAACAACATGCAAATGAAATTAATATATAAAACTGATAATAAAAAATAAATTTTAAAGTAGAAATAAACAAAAAACTAAATGAAAATTATTGAACAAGTATGAAAAATATTATATAATCACCAGCAGAAATCTTTATAACATTTTAAGGCAGTTATTAACCATGGAAAAGAGGTTTTTAGATAATCAAGAGAATATTAACCTTCTTGTCTTAAAAAATTTCAAAAACAAGACCTGAGATCTTACAATTATGGGAATGGCCAGAAAAGATGAGTGTTTCTTTTTATCCATTTATTTTTACAGGATGGTATTATGGTGAAATGAATAATAAGGTTGCATTCAGTTTAATATTTCCATTCTAAAAGCCAATGTTTAGAAAAAATTGTTGGCCATCCTTCTCGTTTGAAATTAATTTCAGACATATGTAAGAAATATCAGATATTTTCAGTAATAATACAAAAAAATAAATATGTTGAAGAAATTGGTCCGGGTAGAGGTCACTGAATGAAATTCTCAAGTAATTTCAGATGATATTTATTGTTAGCCAACGTTTCGACCTACGTTGTAGGTCTTCTTCAGGGCTATAAGCAAAATACAGACAATTTAAGAAAGCGGTATGAATATAATAAAACATTTTAAATATAGATAAACTAAAAGAAGGTGAATACAGGCAAAAATTGATAATTATGTGTAATAATGATGATAAAAATTGATAAAGGTGTACAGTAAAGTAATTATGAAGGTTAAAATGTAGAAAATAATAATAAAACATGAAGAAAATAATAATAAAACAGAAAGTGTTGACAGTTAAAAAATTAAGGTATTACAGATAAATAAAAACTGAATATACAATAGGAATGTGAAATGATATGGGTAAATTAGAAAGTGATAAGAATTACGCACTAAAATTATAGGTAATAAAAAAGAAGAAATAAAAATTGTAAAATTATAAAAATCTAGAAACGAATTATATAAAATAGAATAAAATTGAAAATAAAAATTATTTTAGAAAATACAGTATTAATATTAATAGGTAGAAAATACTTTATACTAGTGTAAAGAATATTAATTACATAAGAGAATGTAAGAAGACAGTTTATAAAAATGTAAAATATCAATTGTATAAAAGTAGGTATGTTTTAAGTAAGGTACGTGATAATATAATCAGGCTATATTGGACTAATTAACAGGCTAATAACAGGCTATATTGGAATTATGATATATATTGATGAATATTTAGGGTGGTATATAGATAACTAAAACAAATAAACGCCTTACAGTAATAGTGAGCTTGGAAGTAGTGATAATAACGGTAAATTGGGTATAGTACTGTTTTAGGTTATGAGGGAAAGAAATTAAAATGAAATGGAGGAGGGAGGGTGAGTAAATAGTGCAAAACATAAGTTACCTGTGGGGGTGGGACGGGGGGTGGGTCCTCTCTGGCTATGAAACACTGACTGATATAATTGAGAAGGAAGGATGGTCCCCTACCCTTACTAAGTGTAAAAAAATTTCTCAGAATATAAAAGCCGTTACAATGGCTATAAGTAACGTATAAAGGGAAAGAAGCAAATAGTGTAGAAGCCTCATATAAAGACTTGAAAATCCATACACACACACTCACATACACATATTCGTATGTATATGTATATACATACACACATACACATATATATATATATATATATATATATATATATATATATATATACATATATACACACACATATATATATATATATATATATATACACACACACACACACACACACACAGACTAACATACATACTTATATATAATATTGGCACGTATGAGAGGGGGGGGGGGAGGAGAAAGTCATTAGGAAGCGGGGGTGGTTAGTTATTTTGTATTAGGTCTAGTATGTGTCTGTAAACTATTGATAGGTTATTTTTGTCAGTCTTTGTGTTTAACGGATTTTTTTCTAGGTTAATGTATAATGATTCTGTAATTAGTCTTTTGGTATAATTAGGAACAGTGGCGAGAACAGAGGATTGGTCAAAGTTAAAGGTGTGGTTAAGGGTTAAGGCATGTTCTGATAGTTTGGAAGCAGATATGTTCCGGTATGATATACATACGAATATGTGTATGTGAGTGTGTGTGTATGGATTTTCAAGTCTTTATATGAGGCTTCTACACTATTTGCTTCTTTCCCTTTATACGTTACTTATAGCCATTGTAACGGCTTTTATATTCTGAGAAATTTTTTTACACTTAGTAAGGGTAGGGGACCATCCTTCCTTCTCAATTATATCAGTCAGTGTTTCATAGCCAGAGAGGACCCACCCCCCGTCCCACCCCCACAGGTAACTTATGTTTTGCACTATTTACTCACCCTCCCTCCTCCATTTCATTTTAATTTCTTTCCCTCATAACCTAAAACAGTACTATACCCAATTTACCGTTATTATCACTACTTCCAAGCTCACTATTACTGTAAGGCGTTTATTTGTTTTAGTTATCTATATACCACCCTAAATATTCATCAATATATATCATAATTCCAATATAGCCTGTTATTAGCCTGTTAATTAGTCCAATATAGCCTGATTATATTATCACGTACCTTACTTAAAACATACCTACTTTTATACAATTGATATTTTACATTTTTATAAACTGTCTTCTTACATTCTCTTATGTAATTAATATTCTTTACACTAGTATAAAGTATTTTCTACCTATTAATATTAATACTGTATTTTCTAAAATAATTTTTATTTTCAATTTTATTCTATTTTATATAATTCGTTTCTAGATTTTTATAATTTTACAATTTTTATTTCTTCTTTTTTATTACCTATAATTTTAGTGCGTAATTCTTATCACTTTCTAATTTACCCATATCATTTCACATTCCTATTGTATATTCAGTTTTTATTTATCTGTAATACCTTAATTTTTTAACTGTCAACACTTTCTGTTTTATTATTATTTTCTTCATGTTTTATTATTATTTTCTACATTTTAACCTTCATAATTACTTTACTGTACACCTTTATCAATTTTTATCATCATTATTACACATAATTATCAATTTTTGCCTGTATTCACCTTCTTTTAGTTTATCTATATTTAAAATGTTTTATTATATTCATACCGCTTTCTTAAATTGTCTGTATTTTGCTTATAGCCCTGAAGAAGACCTACAACGTAGGTCGAAACGTTGGCTAACAATAAATATCATCTGAAATTACTTGAGAATTTCATTCAGTGACCTCTACCCGGACCAATTTCTTCAACATAAATTATCATAGGTCAACAATTATTATCAATAAAAAAATAAATAATAATAACATACATATAATAAGTTAATCAAAGATAATTTAGTTATTAAATAATTATAATCAAAGTAATATTTTAATTAAAATAGTATTGGAACGGAGTGGTGCAGTGGTAGAGCGCTGACTGAAATCCGGCTGTGGCAGATTTTATTTATCTGTTAACAGACAGAGATAGATCCTTTGGAATCTCTGGGTACAGGGCTCACCCAGCCTCTATTTTATGAGGGTACCCAAAATAGTGGGAAAACCTGAAGGTTGATCGTGATCTAGGACAAATGACCTCCCAGCACAATCGTTGTCCGGGGTCACCAATGGTCTAGTGGTTAGCATAACAACCTACTATGTCTAAGATCGCGGGTTCATAGTCCGGCAGTTGGCCTTAGCATTTTTTAAAGGTAGTAAAAAATCCTTAGTTATTCCGTCCTTTGAAATTGAAAATGGGGATTCCAAGCCATGCATTTTCAGTTACTCGTTAAAGATCCCTATCCTAATTAAACTTGGATAGGCAAAATTCAGGCCTCCCAATGTAGTATCGTCCGATTAGCAATAGCAAGTGACATTAAATGAATAAACAACAACCGTTGTTCAAGAAAGAGCACAGTCTCCTCCATGTACTGAACCCAAGAGTTCAGTGAGTTGTAGTGCTACTTTTTAACAAAAAATAATATTAAGCAAAAAAAAACCACTGAGGGGAACAAAGTAATATGTCGAAAAAATTAAATTAATTACAGAAAAAATACTAGCACGTTAAATAAAAATTGAAAAAAACAATACTTAGAATGGACATCAAATGATTGTAAGACTTCAAATATTTGAAAGAGCTAAAATTAAAGAATATATGTTTTATAGAAGAGGAAAAATTCATAGAGGAGCTTAATATCACTCCTCCAGATATTACAGAGTTATAATCTTTCAGGCAAAATTGTAGGAATCTAGAAAGAACCAAAAAAGAATACAGGGGCCACTTGGAAAAAAGAAAGGAAGGGGATACGTAGTGCAAGAATGAAGGAGATCTGGGAGCTGAGGAGACAGAATGAAAGCAGAGAGTTGAAGAAACGGAGACCATAGTGGCTTATTTGGAAAAAAGAAATAAAATAAACTGACTCCACCTTTATCAAACTTGTATATATTAAGATAAATATAAACTTGAGGTAGGTTATACATCAATGCTTACTGACCTTACTGATAATTTTTATGTTACATAGCTGGCTTATTAAACATTTCTAAAAAAAGTTGTATGGAATAATTACAATGTAGAGAAGTTACTCACGTAGCCTTTCCATGGTTAATTATTTTTGAAATTGAAAATAAAAAAGATACTTTGAAGGTTCCAAATCCTTCATTACCTATTGTTTGTTTCATAAATACTAATTTTTAGTTTAATCTTGAAATATTTATCAAACTATTTTGAAAACTCCTTTTAGCATGTGTTGACAACATATGATAATAGCAACTTTTCTATAACCTCAAAGCTCATCTTTTATGTAAAGTATCATTTTTTTCTATTTTGTTGAAAATACATGAGAGTTAAATCTACATGTAAAACATCTCTTGTTATGTTGGCAAAGAAATTCACATCTTTGTACGATCCTTTTAAGGTTTATTTTAAATTTTTTTTTTTATAAAGAAACACTTATCATAGTTAATGTTAATCTCAACTATTGTATCTCGAATCATATTATATTTATCATTTATGAATACTTATGTATTACCTAGAAACTTTAAAGTCACATGTATTCATTTTAAAACAATCTACAGCATATGTTCATAAATTCTTCCATGGATGTTTATTAATTATTTCAAAATTTGGTGTCTACGAGCTATGCATTGCATTCTTTTCATTTTGTTTACTACTACATTCTAATATTTCTCATGATTTTAGTCTGGATCTGAACCAAAAGTTTTGAAAGTATTAAGCATTGCTTGACTAGACTACCTACAAATTCGAAAGAGCCAATTTCCCAACTATCCACTTTTGATCCTGAACATCTCAATTGTTATCGATCATTAATTAGAATTATTTTAAATATTGAAAAGGGAAAGGTAAAATGAGACCTTACATAAATGCTAAGACCGTAGAAAAATTCTAACGAAAAGCCCTTAAGTCTCCAAACTAAAACAGAAATCGAAAATATCTGTCCAATATTTCACCTATTCAGGCATCCTCAGGGTAGAAAGAGAGTAACAGCAAAACAAAACATATATAAACTTCTTGGGTTCATTATTCATGTTTTGTAAGGGCTTTTCGTTGGAATTTTTCTACGATCTTAAGAAATATTTTAAACTTAATTTAAAATCAATTAAATTTAATAACAGAGTTTTTGAAAAAAAAAAAAAACATAAATTACATCTTGTCTATTAAGTAGAAATACCTAAATTTTAAATTGATTATCTTGCAAAACAAATTAAAAATTATAATTTAAAAGAAAAAGTATTTTCAATTAATTTTGTTTACCCCTTCTCCAAAATCAACAAATGCTTAATTAGCACAAACAAGCTTCTTACATTATAATACAATTAAAAATATGAAAAAATGCAATTAAAAAGCAGACAAAATAAAATAAATTTAATAAATAAATAAAATAAATGTAAGAAGGGAATGAAATCTGGAAATGTTTCAGGATGAAGAAAAACAAAGAAAGTTAGATGAAGTTAGACAGAGAATAAAAGTAAGGAATATTGGAGATAGAGGAAACTCTAGCAAAGAAAAGGAGAGAAAGTTCTTGCATGATCCTAAGTGGTCAATACAAAAAAAAAAATAAAACAAATAATAAATATAATGTCGATTAATTCAGATGTCTGAATAAAAAACAAAATATTTTTTTAAATTATTGTTCATCTCACATTTAGGACGTTACTTTTAGGCATTGTTATCAATGAATTAAAACCTTACCATCAAACAAATTTTTTCTTTATTCATTTAACGTCACTTTATTGTGCTAAGGCTAATCTGATGATGCTACAATGAGAGTGCTAAATTTTGCCTATTCAGGCTCATTGATGACACTGCAAAGGCTAGGGGCACCCCCCCTCCCTACATCCCATCCCCAGAATGGTAAAACTGAGGACTTTTTACTCCCTTTAAAATCCTTAGTTATGCTGCCCTTCAGAAGGGACGTAAAATGGAGGTCCCGAATCTGTAGATGCCAGGTACTCGTTAAAGGTCCCTATCCTTATTATACTTGGATGGACAAAATTTAGTACTCCCACTGTAACATTGTATGACTAACCACAGTAGCATAAAGTGACGTTAAATGAATAAACAACACCAACATTCTTGGTACAATTTCTAATTAACAGTGATAAGAAAATGATTGCTTTTGTGATCAACCAATATTAATTTTGGTTATCATTCCGCAGGTTGTCGCTTCAAGTTAAAATACAAGTTTTAACTTTTTATTCGTTTACCTTTTAATATTTTTCAAAAATGCAAGCTATTATAAGCTTTATTAAGGAAAAGGGATTGTAATTATGTTAAATATCTTTACTTCGGTAATAATTTTATCTAGAAATGAACGTTTCAACAAACATATATCATCTATATTTTTATTTTAAAGAGAAAAGATATGCCCCCGGCAAGGATTCAAACCCGGAACCTCTGTCTCTCCGTGACAGCGCTCTATCCATTTGAGCCACCCGGGTCGACTGCCGGCAAGGGACAAATCTTTTCTCTTATCAAGTCAACAAGATCCTAAAATTAATAGTGATAAAAAAACATTCGTTCTCGTGTATACATCGGAAAAGTTACGAGAACACGAGGACATGGGATCGGGTAAGAGAAAAGATTTGTCCCTTGCCGGTAGGCGACCCTGGTGGCTCAAAAGGTTAGAGCGCTGTCACGGAGAGACAGAGGATCCGGGTTCGAATCCCGGCCGGGGGCATATCTTTTCTCTTTAAAATAAAAATATTTATAAATCAAAACAGTTGAACAATAATTATAAAAAAAATTATATATATATATATTATCTATACTTCGATATGTTAGTTGAACATTTTTTTTTTTTTTATGGAACGGTTACCAAAATCTACTCATTACGCATAATTATCTATCTTTATTGCACTATATTTTTCATAATAAAATTCACGATAACCTGTGTTGTTGGAAAATATTAAAAATGAAACGGATAAATAGTTAAAACTTGTTGTGACTCAACTCGAAGTGACAACCTGCGGAACAGATACCTTAATTTTTATTTTAAAATTTGTTTATCGAAATTTTCAACTATATTATAATAATACAACAAGTAAATATAATAAATGATACGTTAAGCCATGAAATACAGGCAAGTAGAGAAAATACCTAGTGGTAGTATTCAAATAATAAATTAAACTTAGAAAGTTACGAGATCATCTTCTTTTCAGACGGCTCGGAAGATTATCGGGAATTGAAGAGGTAGCCTAGCACTGGCGGGTCTAGGAGAATTTCCAGAGGGGGGGCATGGGTCAATGTGAATTTGTTATCGATGTATACGATCCATATATGAATGAAGATACATAAAATATCAATTTTTAATTCAAGACAGCTGAGGCCAGAAAACATTCATCTACATGTGAATAAAAAACATAAAAGGGTTCGGAATCGCCGATTTTGGATGCACCCATTGAGAAACATTCAATACAATGAATAATTTTGGTATGTAAAACATGTTTTTTCTTATTAATGTTAAGACCGTGGAAAAATTCCAACGAAAAGCCCTTAGTCTCCAAACTGAAACAGAAATAGAAATTATCTGTCCAATATAATTAATATTGGACAGATAATTTCTATTTCTGTTTTAGTTTGGAGACTATGGGCTTTTCGTTGGAATTTTTCCACGGTCTTAACATTTATGTAAGGTCTCTTTTTATTTTTCAATATTTATGTTTTTTTCTTGTTGAAAACCAACTAAAATTAAGCTCAATATATACTAATGAGAATCCTAGGGAGGACTATGGCCCCCCTCAAATCCGCCAATGGTAAGGCTAGGTATTCAATTTTGTATTTGTTACCTCCTGTGATCGATAACCTTGAATGAAATACAAATCTTAATGAACATAATAATAATAAGAAATCCTTTATTTATTCTGGGACAAGTCCCTTTAGAATAACATAATTGTACATTATTGTGGGCTTAGAGTACAAGCCCTTTAGAGCCTTAGAGTACAAAGAAAAAAAAACAAGCAGAAAAGTCAATCTATAAAGCTGATTAAATAATAATAAATAAAAAAAATAGCTTCTTATGATAATGGAAAAATGAAGATTTCACATTAAAAATAAAAATAAAAATGAATAAACAAAATAAATAATATTCTATCAATAATTTTATGTACGCTCTTCGGGGAACTGGAGGGATAGAAAGTAATCAAATAAGCGGGGTTTGAAGGAAGGAAGGGTCTTGGAACAGCGGATGGAAGAAGGGATAGAATTCCAGAGGTTCGATGGGCCTCTATATACAAATCGGTAGGGTGCGAACGGGTATCACGGGATGGACGGAGGATTTAAATTTGAGGAGCTCATATATGTATAATGGACGGCGGGATTGGATAACTTGATAGAGGAAGGATGCAAGGCGATT
Organism: Arma custos; assembly: GCA_037127475.1. Classification (NCBI taxonomy): domain Eukaryota; kingdom Metazoa; phylum Arthropoda; class Insecta; order Hemiptera; family Pentatomidae; genus Arma; species Arma custos. The sequence continues at coordinate 215,795,487 of CM073759.1, forward strand.
GGAACGAAACAACCACCTCAACTCTTCATAAAATCGGGAGGCAGGGGCGTTCCTGGGGATCCCGAAGACAATATAAACACATTTTCTTTAAACCCAAAGGACACTGCTGCTAGTTCATCCCATTGAGGAATTTAATCGATGGAAATAGTCTTTAGAAACTCATTCCATACTTTCATAGAAGACCATAATTTGTTACGAAGAAACAAGTTTCACGAATTAAAAGGATAGGAATTATATAGATCGTACGATATAAACTAAAGTTTATTTATAGAAAAATAAGAACATTAATCTTACATCATTTATGTTTACTGATGTTATTTAGGAATTTTAATATAAACATTAAGCCAGTATGAAAGGAACACTCGAAGCTTATTAGTTGACAGTTTCTTATCACGATGTTATCAACGAAATTTTCCAATGAGTTGGCCGGTGAAATGAGTGTTTTTCACAAGAGTATGTATTTTTAATTTTTTTTTTATAACGTTAAATAGTATTTTATATTTTTGTCTTTGCTAAAAAAATCCTGATTCAAATCCCGCTGCGGGCAAGACTTTTATTTAGTCTGTTTGCAGCAGGAGATGGATCATATAGGATCTAGTAATCTCCGGGGGCTCATCCAGCCTCTATAAAATATTATCAAAATAAGGGGGAAAAGCTATTTTGGACTGCGTCGGCACTTAGGAGGTAGCTCGTTATCAAGATCTACAAAAACAAGATTATATAAGACTCTAATTCGACCAGTACTAACCTACGCATCAGAAACTTGGGTACTTACGAAGTCTGATGAAAGGTATCTCCAAACATTTGAGAGAAAGATACTCAGACGCATCTACGGCTCAGTAAAGGATGGTTTAGTTTGGAGAAGACGCACAAACAGGGAAGTATACTTATTGATTGGTGAGCCTGATGTCAGAAAAATTGTGAGGATTAGTAGGCTGCGCTGGGCAGGCCATATAGCGAGGATGGGAACTGATGAGATCTCAAATAAACTGCTTAATAAGCGCCTACACGGAACACGGGCGAGAGGCCACCCTAAGCTGCGATGGTTGGATGGTGTTGAAGAAGATGCAAGGACCCTGCTCGGAGTACGGAATTGGAGAGCAGCTGCACTTGACCGATTAAGCTGGCGGAAGCTGCTTGAGGAGGCCAGGACCCAGTAATGGGTTGTTGCGCCGATTGAAGAAGAAGAAGAAGGGGGGAAACTTGGCGGTTGAGCGTGACCTAAGACAAGGTACCCCCTTGCAGAACCCTTGTCCATGAAACAATACAGTCTCTACCATGTGCTGAACCCCAGACCCGTTCACGGGTTATAGTGGTACTGTTTTTTTTAATAATTATAAACATATCACGAAAACAAATTCTCAACCATTTTAAGAGTGAAGGCGTCACACAATTTTCATTTACTATGTCATTTTATCATAGTAATTCACTAGTATTAAAATAAAATATTAATTTTTCTGTTTATTTTTCAAGGGAAATCCGTTTAGTTTGAATGTGTATATTTTTAACAGAGAGAGAGTAAAAAGGTGAAAAAGTGCAGGGAAAACAACAGTACAAACGATACGTTACAGTTAAAACGATACGGGCACAGATTTATTGAATTTATACACTATATAAACTTATATAAACAGACAGACACTTCACACAACTACGATCCAGTCACAACAATAGGAACCAGCTGACACAATGGCTTAACACAAACATGTACAAGAGCACATGCTAACATGATCTCAACAGTCACTTTACAGTGTTGTCTGTCTATAATACAATAGTTAATAAACAATAATGATTATATGCCAAAGAGGAATTACTTCAACATATATCCATTTTCCTTTAATGATAGAAAATATTAATAACTACGAACTCATGATGCCTGAATTTTGGATACCTGGAAAGTTTGTTTTTTTTTTCAAAATTCATCATGTTTGGGATTTTTCCGCAGCGCAGTAGTGTAGAGGGATGAATCGCTATGCTGAGGATCTCAGGTTCAATTCCGCCTGTGACAAAAAATTGTTTAATCTGTTCACAGCCATAAAAGGACCATGTGGGATCTGCAAACCCGCTTAGGGACAGCCTCTGTAAAGGGGGTACCTTTAATTGGGACAAAATACTGACGATTGAGTTATCTTTGTTACCTCCCTGCGCTTTAGTTATTGTCTTCTAAATAGTGCAGTCTTTACCTCGTAATGAACCCTCTTCATGATGTAATGAATGAAGACTCTTCATGGTGTGTATTGGTATGTTTTTTTTTCTAGAGGCAAGAATTTAAAGAAATAATTTTTTTTTTCTGTCATAAAAAAGTATTTCTTAAAAACGAAATATACTTCACTAGTATAAAAAATGTTATGATTGAGTATTTTCTTCATCTTTAAAATTAAAAACTGTTATTACTCCACTCATATTTCTAATTTAAAAAATGCTGTATCCTGTTTTTATTTCCTTCTTCATATCTGTTTCTGGAATATTATTCAATATTTGTTTGTTTTTATTATCGACTTCCTTGAGGAAAAGTCGAAAACGTCGAAAAGAAGCCAGGGAATACGTTAATGTAAAAGCAGTAAGTGCTTCCTCTGTATTTAGACAATCTTTTAAGGAAACTATTCCGCATAGGTCTACAAGTATCTCTTAAAATGATATTAAGAACTTTATTTATTTTTTGAGATCACCAAAGTTAAAAATAATGATGTCATAAGAATCTTTAAAAGTCTGGATCCTGAACCAACAACTGTCTCCTTCTCCAGTCCAGGCCTTTCCTGTTAAATGCTTCCTTAACCCCGTTCTCCCAGGTACTTCTAGGCCTTCCCCGAGGTCTTCCATCTTCCACTTTAGTCTCGTAAGTGGCTTTAGCCAAACGATCGTCAGCCATACGGGAGACATGCCCGAACCATCTCATCCTATGTTCCTCAACTATGTCTGCTGCTGGTCGTATGCCCAGATTGGTTCTTATCGTCGCGTTCCTCACCATACCTCTTCTCGTTTTCCCCTCAACTCTTCTTAGATATCCCACTTCCATTGCTTGGAGTTGAAATATAGTTTGTACATGTTACTCTACTATTATATTAGTACATGAATACTTAATACATGTTGAGATAAAACAATTTACACTGCAAGTTGAATTAACATAATAAATAAAAGCTGTAATGCATTTATAACAGTAGGAGAAAGGAAAAGAAAAACCTACACAAAATAAAATAAAATAAATAAATTAAAATAAGTATAATATTTGGTAGTAAAATAAACGAATTTAGTACAATAATTTCTATGTATGTATCGTCTTAAGGTTTGTTTGTTATAATTTCCTATTGATTGCATTAAGGGATTTCCTGAGTTTTTTGTTGAGTTGAAAAAGTTCCAAGTTTGGGAGTGAATAAACTGTTTAATTGTTTGTAGGTCAAAATCTAATATCATGACGGTTATTTTTGTGTACCTGCGGTAGTCATTTATGATTCTCATACATAAGTTCGGTATTCTTTCTATTTTTCTATAGTTGGAGTCACAAGTGTATCTCCATACATAAGAGGCCTATGTCAGTAAAGGTCTTATGACTGATTTATATAATATAATTTTGTTTTTACTGGAGAGCGGAGATTTTCTACGGAAATATGGGGCCATAGTACTTATAAGTTTTTTGGCTTTACAACATTTGTTATTTATATGGGGAGTAAATGTTAATATTTTATCTAATTCCAGACCTAGGTAGGTGACATTTTGTGCCCAGGGTATTCGAGTATTATTTAGGATAATATGTTCCGTAGGCCTTCTTTTTGTAAATATTATTGCTGAAGTTTCATAATGTAAATCTTAATAATACATGAATTGGTGAAGGGGTATTTTCAAGTGTTTTAGTCATTAATATCGTTAACATATTACCATCCGACGTTGAAGGAGCCATAAATTAATATATAATATGACTGAAAAACTCCATAAAACAAAACTATAAGTTTCTGAAATAATGGAATATAACTAACTAATCATTATCTCGCCAATTAAGTCAATTAAGTAAATTTACATCGATAAAGATTAAATGCAGCACATCAACATCCAAACAGACTCATCCATCAGAGTCTCCGTTCTAGACGTTCAATCAAATACACTTTAGTGTATTTTCTGATGATCTCCTAAGTATCCGGAATTTGAGGTTTTCTTTTTTGGAGTTCGCTTTTGCATTATTAAGAAAATCGATTCAGTAGTTACAGAGGAAAGCAGGTAAAGGCAGACTGACGGATATTTTTGTTTAGAGGAGTCGATTTTTTCTTGGACGATTACATTATTTTGAATATACTTTATTATAGAAAATATTTAAAAATAAAATGTACTCATTGAAATATACAACTGTATACAATGAATGAAATATACAAGTAAATAGAATGAATGATAAGGAAGGGGATGAGATAAAGGCAAGTTGAGAATCCCACTACCCACTGCTAGTACTCATATAGCAAAATAAACTTAGAAGACCTCGAAGTCATATTCTTTTCAGACGCCTTGGAGGATTGTCGAGGATTGAAGAAATACATGGTTAAGTTTTAGGTTAAACCAGACGGTTTGAGTGGGAATAAAGTTTGTCATGAAAGGATTGATATCGTGCCATATCACTAACAAACGGGAAGTCAAGATCTGTTAGTAAGTTTTATTTTTATTTACTGTTCTTTTGATGGTGATTATTTTTAAATATTTTTATTTTGAAGAGAAATGATTTGTCCTGGCCGGGCTTCGAACCTGGGTCGTCTGCATCTCTAGTGCAGTGCTCATAAGAATAATAAATAAAAATAAATTATAAATGTAAATTTGACGTAAATCAACAAGAACCCAATTAAAGTAATGCTCAATGAACGATCTTCCCCGAGTTTACATCGCAGAAATTGCGAGAATACGGGGATATAGGGTCGGTGAAGAGAATGCATTTGTCTGGCTTGGATACGACCCCGGTAGCTCAGTGGTTTAGAGCACTGCACTAGAGATGCAGACAATCCGGGTTCGAATCCCGGTCAGGACAAATCTTTTCTCTTCAAAATAAATATATATATATATATATATATATATATATATATATATATATATATATATATATATATAAGTATATTCCAAAAAAATTAAAGGATTTAGGATGTTAAGACAGATTTTTAATTGTACGGAATTTGGATACGAGAGGAATTCGATGGCTTAGTGGAACCCCAAAACGGTACTCCGTCAGTCCAAATAGGCATTTTCATATTCATGTATAGGAGTCATTGAAAATAATAAATACAAAATTGTAAACAAATAAACCAATATTTATTAATTATTTGTGTGCGCGTTATTAAATTATTTTCTGTATTGTTTTGCCTTGTTAATTTTGTTTGTTGAATATCTAAATTTGTGTATTTGTTTATTAAAAGTAATTTTGTGTTTTAGTCTTATTCCTTTTGTTACTGCCTTTTTAAAATTAACAGAATAACATTTTGGGAATAGCCGTCTTTGAAAGAAGAAGCTGTGAAATACTTCATGAATTTTAGAATAATTCCAAAGAGGAAATTATGAGAAAAAGTTCATCAAATGGATTTTATCAAATATAGAAATGGAGATGTATTCGTCAAAAGTGTAGGAAAACATTTATATAAGTCATGGGATTTTAATTTTCAATCGAAATAGTAAAGCACCCCGAAAATTTCAACAGAGAAGATGGATATAAATTAAGCAAATTGTAGCTCCCAAAAATACAGGTGGCCGAAAAGAAAACAAACGACCTGAAAGAAAAGACAAAGCAAGGAGAAGTCAGCCAATTAAGGCCCAACCAATCACAGACAACTCGGTCGGAACCAAACCAATCAGATGATTGGAGAAATAGCCTAGAAGCTAAAAATAACGAAATAGAGCGAAACATTTCAGTCTCGGATTAAGCCCTGAGAAAGCTTCCAGTATGGCCAGCGAAACGCCGGCAAAGAATTTGACTACACGGTCGAAACCAGAAGAGACTGGATTATATGAATAATGTGTGGATTAAAAATATTGGCCGTGGCAATTAAAAAGAGTATTTAAGAAGGTAGCTGTTTTCAGTAGGAGAATTATCAGTTTTCAGGTTATAAACACTGGCTTATAACAGTCCCTGCTATACCGGCTAAGTCCCAAGTACTCATTTATATTTCAACTTCTTATCGTTTTTTTTTAGAATAATTTATTGATATTTACAACTGTAATTATATTACATCAAGTAAATCTGCTGTATGAACAAAGGACATGAAAAAAAAACACTTGTGGAGACCTCGGAGGGTTATCAGGAATATTTTGGGAAGCAAGTTGAGAGACTAGCGGATTCAAGTGTGTATGGAGCTTGTCATGGAAGGATATGTATCTAGTTTGGGCCAAATCAGCAACATATGGGATATTAAGATCATGATGGATGAGTTTGTTTGTGACATAATAAGGAGCATTGATGATTTTACGAAGGATTTTGGATTGTAAGGATTGGATACGCTTATCGGTTTTTTAATTTAAATTTAATGAATGGTTAAACTTTTTAGTGTAAATAATAATAAGGGCAGAAACGGTTACCGGTTACACAAAAAAACTGTTATATTTTATAGCCGTTTTTGATACCCCTCTATTCTCACTCACTGAGTAGCTGGTGCGTAACAGTCGCTTCACGTAACATCACTTATCAGTGACGTGTTATAGAGATATCGATCTCTACACGAGGACGAACGCTTCCTTAGAGAACTTCAGTTGTGTGTAGGCTCTTCCTCTGTCAGGGCTGGCTATAGAATAGGATAAGAGTAAGTTTTATTCTACGTATAGTTATTATTTTAATTTTTTTTTTTCTATTTTGATCAATATATATGTATATATAGATATGTCAGTTTTCTTCAAATTTATTTATAATATATATATATATATATATATATATATATATATATATATATATGCATCAAAAGATATATAAAAATACCGCCTTATTTGCGAAATCTCTCCTAACGACAATTTTCTCCATTGATACTTTTTTCCGGTTTAGAAAATGTTAACGTTTTTATTTTATTTTATCGATATAATTTTCTTGAAAGCATTTCATATCGCTTTTGTATGTACGTGTTGTAGTTCCGTGGCCTTTAACGTATTAAAAAAGGATGTTACAGCATATTCGAAATGGAGTGCACAGAATATTCGATCTGGGTCACCTGTTGCTTAGTGGTTAGCATAGCCCCCTGCTATGCACAAGGCCTTGCGTTTCGCAGCCCGGCAGGTTGCGTTTGGATTTTTTAAAGGGAGTAAAAAATCCCAAGTTAACCTGGGACATAGTATAAGGGTCGCGAAGCTGTGAGGTTAAAGTTCCATATATTAATAGGATAGGCAAAGTTTAGGACTTTTACTGTAGCAGTGTTCCATTAATAATAGCAGCATTGAAGTGAGTTAAAGTTAATTTTTTAAGGATATATATATATATATATATATATATATATATATATATATATATATATATATGCGCATTGGTTGACGCAGAAGGACAGCTGGCCAATCAGTGTTGAGGACTTATATTGGAAGTATTTTCAGCAATTCAAAGTGTTTGCTACAGCAGTGTGGTTAATCATCACTACACGAAATCAATATTATAGGTGAACAAGAATTTTAGTTTTGTTTTCAATTACTTTGTTGTAATTTTGTGTTTTTTTTTTCCTATTTCTTTTTTTTTTATTTGTTCAACTGGCTTAATATTTACTATGATCAATATTTTTATGTTTAAGTTTTGTTTTTTAATGATGTATTTTCAATTTAGCCTTTAGTTTTGTATATAAACAAAAAAAAAAATAAAAAATGTAGACATGTAAGTACAATTGTATGTAATGTACTATAAATGTACGGAACATGCAGAACAATAAACGTCCTTCGCGTAGGGGTACTGCGTGAAGGGGAAAAAAAAAAATATATATATATATATATATATATATATATATATATATATATATATATATATATATATATCGGAGATGTCTAGGGTAATCTCCGAAACTACTGGACCGCTTTTAAAGAAATTTGGCACAGATAAGTAACATTGTCCAACTTAAAATATAGGCTATATTTTTTTTCGATTAACGACCGAAAACCATGAAATTTTCGGAGTTACTTCAGTTTTTGACCTTTATCTCCTAATCGGTACGTTTTTGGAAAAACACGTAATCGACCTTTTTTAAAAAAGGTGTAATTTGATACAATTTGAGTCCACCCGCAGATCTGTAGGTCTAATAGAACCTGAGTTCAGTCCTATCATGTATCAAATGACCGGAATCTTATCTATATATATATAAAAATCTCCTGTCACGATGTTTGTCGGGGCTAATCTCCGAAACTATTGGATCGATTTTAATGAAATTTGGCACAGATACGTAACATTGTCCAACTTAAAATATAGGCTATATTTTATTTCCATTACCGACCGCGTTATTTTTTTCAAAATTATATTTTTTTTCTAACCTGCTGCCATTTGTATATGTTGTAAGGGCATGTATGAGTAGTGTAAATCCAAATTTACATCCGAAAAAACGGATATTACATACCTCATTCATTAAACTAATGTTTATAATATATCAATTAAGAATTTAGTATGTTATATATTTATTATATACTATTGTTAGATGTAGGATGAATGAAATGTAAAATCAAAAATCAATTTAATTAATTTCTTTATTCAGTCATTATTTCTCATTCTTATAATTTTTTCCGTTTTTCAAAACTGGATTTATTTGAATTTCATCTTCAAGAAAAAAAATAAAATCGGCTTCCAGTCAAATTCTTTTATTGTTTTATATGATAAAACGTTTCGACATCATGGTGTCATTTTCAATCATTTATTCTTATGCATTCCTCAACTTTAAATAAAATAACAATAATTACAATAATATAAAATTTGTTTACATAAATGTCCAAAAGATAATATACTATGAGTATAAATACCTGGAAAGTCATTAATACTTGTTTATCATATAAAACAATAAAAGAATTTGACTGGAAGCCGATTTTATTTTTTTTCTTGAAGAGTCATTATTTCTTTAAAATTCAAATTTTAACGTAATATTTTTAAAAATATTCTAAGAGCCAGAGCAACGCGTGGCCGGGTCAGCTAGTGTATATATATATATATATATATATATATATATATATATATATATATATATATATATATTGTTACGGGCTACTGGGTATTAAAATGAATTAAACAATTCCTTAATTAAAGGTACTAATATTTATTAACAAAAGTGATAAACAGGATGCAAATGATTTGTTAACAATTAAATTATTAAACTAATATAAATTTATAATAACAATATTCTAAAGATTATAATCTAGGCCTAACTCCTATTTAATTATTACAATAATATGAGATATTACTAATTCTAGATAGCTTAACTAGTTACAATAGTTTCTATGAATATTATAAAATTACACTACAATTTATAACTAATAATTAACACTTACAGTTCACTAGTCCATAAGATTCTCCAAGTATGACAAACTGACACACAGTAACAAACAGAAACAGTTTATTACACTCGCGAGACTGTCACAGTTCACTGATACACTTATCACACTGGCCGGTTCAACACTGACTAGTTTATCACACTGACACTCACTTATCACAGATCTTCACCGTGCGTGGTCAACTCTCAGGCTAAGACTGACTCGCTCGAGGCGAGGAAAGTATTTAAATAGGCAAGGCCGAACATTCTAGAACACGGAAGGGGCGAGCCAATTCTGGAATCTTCTAAATCCTTTTCCGACAAAAGGAGACGATCTAGAAGGTCCTAATCCTATTTTAACTTCTCCCGCCGACGGATTTAAGCCACTAATCCTTTGCTTCCTGTGACCGTAACAATATATATACTAAAAATCAATAAAATATATATATGTAGCTAACAATTTGAAAGCTTACAGATTTTCCAGTTGAATTGAGTTTCAATCTCTTATTTAGCCCAGTAGATAATAATCCGTATACCGAACCGAAATGCATGAATTTTCGGATATAGGGAAAATCTTTTAATTCATGGTCATTTCCTAATCGGATGTGTTACCAAGGTTTTAGTCTGTCGAATAAAATTTGTATGGGTAATTTATTAAGTTAAATTAAAGGTTATTAAAAAAAAAAAAGGGGTCGAATAACCCTGTATCAAGAAATGATGTGCCAATGCTCTCCTAACCTGCGACGAATTAATTCAGTTATAATAATAGCCCGATAATTTTTAGCCATATAATTTTATAACATAACCGTAGCCACGATGAAGGCAAATTGCTCTCGAAAATGTTGAAGTAGGCGGAAACGTCGAGCAGTGTCTTATCTTTTCAGTCTTGTATGAGGATTCCAAGTTTAAACTCATAAAAAAATTAACACGAAAATTTCCTGTTTCCAAGGTATATTTGATGGCATACTAAACAATGTTCGTTCAATTGTAGTGAGAGTAAATATTATAAAAAAAAAGGATTGATAACAGCTCATTACAATCTGTAAACATAAACACAGTAAACAAAAAAAAAAGACTAATTCCACTGTAATTTTTTTGAAATAATAAAAACGGACATTTCAGGCGAAACAACCCTAAATTATTAATATGCTTTTAGGGAACACCATATTACAAATAGAATCTGTACAAGTATAAAACGGCCTGCGCAGTTGCCACCTTTTGCATAGGTAAGCCACGCCATTCCTCACACTACCTAACTCACCTCATTCACAGTTTGTCTTCACCGTGGCTAAAATTATGTTATAAAAGGGTATGATGTTATATTTATAAAACTAAGGCTGTAATTATACCTTCAGTGCAACGGAGAAACGCACTAACACCCCACGTCTTGATACGACAATATAGCCTGGATAACTGATTACACATTCTAATGTTGGTTTCCAATGGCAACTCTCCATCACACCTCTCAAGCTGTTATTTAATCTGATGCGGTGATTATACCAATATTTTTTTTTATAATTATTTATTTCTTATATAATTTGCTACAATACACAAAAATTACCTGGTGTTCCAAATAGACCAGTCTCAACTAAAAAAAATTGGACAAATTTAGATGTATCTGTAAAGAATCATAATATACAATGAACGAAAAAATATACAAAAAAACTTTCAACAGAAAAACAAAATTATTAATATCAATTAAACAAACAAAAATTGTAACTTTACATTCTTAATAACTTATATACTTTGTACTATTTTTTTTTTGTGTTATTATTTTTTCTTTGCTTAAAAAGAATTTTTTACATAGTTTGTTGATGAAAACATTAGTGTAAGGTATACCTAATTCTTTATACATAATTTTAACTTTAGTATAATATGCATAATTTCCAGCAATTCTAAGGCATTTGTTTTGGAATATTTGTAGTTTTTTGTAATTAGTTTTAGACATAGAACTAAATATTGGGCATGCGTATGTTAGTATAGGTCGTAAGCAGGCTTTATATAATAGTAACTTATTAGCTGTGCTTAATTTAGAATTCCTGTTAAAGTATGGATATATAGTACACAGAGCCCTGTTAGCTTTATTGCACACATAATCAGTATGAAAAGTAAAAGTTAACCTTTTGTCCATATTAAGATATTATCAATAAAATTATAGTTAAATACAGTTTATTGACGGTTATTGATTATTATTGATTGTAATATTTGCAAAGAAAACATTAAATTACAAATTTGGCTGTCAAGTTTTATGAATTATTGTTAAAGAACGTTCTATAACAAACATGTAAATACCTACTTCTCGGTATCAATTTTTCCTTAATTGTATTTTTCTTCCTTGACCATCAACTTCCTGAGAGTATAGAATTATCAAGTATTTCCCGGTACTACATTTCCTTGTGGTTAATTATGATTGGAGGGTGAGTCAATGGGGAAAAAGATATTTTCAACTAAATTAAAAATGATGTTTATATAAAAAACTATTTAACTTAACGCAAACAAGTTTTATGACTAAAAGTTTGTTTACGTTAAGTTTATTGGATAATAAACATTTTTATGATCGCTTAGGGAAATGAGCTAGTTCTTTTTTTTAAGTAGTTTCATGTCATTAAACTATTAATTACAAGAAATAGGTATGTCTGAGGTTATTTTATAGCTCAACAATTTTGGAAACGACCTGCGCAGACGACCCCATTCCCCATGACTTCGCGAAGCCACGCCCATGCACCTCCCAAGCACCACCACCGATTTCTCAAAGGATAGTTTTGTAAATTATTGAATTTTAATTAATATTAATATTGTTTTATATGTTTTTAAACGAATTTAATATATGATAGTAAAAAAAAAAAAGGATTTAATAATGATATTAACATCAGATTCAAAGTTATTTTTTTTATATATATTTATTGAAATTTACAATTATGTATACAGAATACATCAAGTAAATATAATGAAAGATAAATCATCTCTAGAGACACAGGCAAGTAGAGAAACTACCCAGTGGTAGTACTCAAATAAAAAGTTCAGCTTAGAAGGTCACGAGGCCATCTTCTTTTCAGACGCCTCGGAGGATTATAGGAATTGAAGAGGTTGCGAGGTTTGAAACTAGTGGGTTTGAGTGAAAATAGTGTTTGCCATGAAAAGATTGATATCGGATTCGGGCCAAATTAGCAACAAATGGGACATTAAGGTCATTATGGATTACTTTGTTCGTAACAAAGTAAGGAGCATTGAGCATTTTACGAAGGATTTGGGATTGTAAGGATTGAATACGAGAGGGATTCGATGGCTTAGTGGAGCCCCAAAGCTCTACTCCGTAAGTCCAGATGGGTCTAATGATTGTCATGTATATGAGTCTTTTGTAATTAATTGGGAGCTTTGAACGATTGTCTAGTAAATGTTGAAGTAGCCTGAAACGGCGAGCTGTTTCTTGTTCTAGTATGAGGATTCCAAGTTAAGCGTTTGTCAAGGTGTAGTCCTAAGTACCGGACCTGTTCTACAGGAATAAGTGGGATGTTATTAAACGATACAGGAGGGCAGTAAGTCGTTGGTTTACGACGGAGCAGACTCAAAGTTAAAAGATTATATTGAATGATAATTGTTGACGTTGATAATATATGTGGAAGAAGGTGGTCCGGGTAGAGGTCAAAATGAATTTCTCGTAGAATTGGAGAAAAACTTTATTGATTAGCCAACATTTCGACCTACTTTGTAGGTCATCTTCAGGGCTGTGGGGGGGGGGAGAGGGGGAGGGAGGCCTGGAGGGTATTAGGTCCTCACTAGCTTGAACCACATACTGAATGAGTATGTGTTTCAAGCTAATGAGGATCTAACACCCTCCCCCCCAGCCCTCCCATAGCCCTGAAGAAGACCTACAAAGTAGGTCGAAACGTTGGCTAATCAATAAAGTTTTTCTCCAATTCTACGAGAAATTAAAAGATTATAGTTAAAATATTATTTTAAAAATCTTTTAATTTTTATCATATGTTAATAAAAAACATCTTTAATAAATATTTAAAGTATATGTATATAGAAGATATAGTAACTAGGAAAAACGAAATTAAAGAAGAAATAAAGGCAGGAAATGCTTGATATTATTCGGTATCGACATTAATAAGCTCTCGTGTTTTGATCTGAAATATAAAAATAAGAATTTATAAAATTATCATTCATCTTTTCTTTACGCATATGAAACATGGCCTCTAACGCTGAAGGATGAACAACGCGTTAAGGTATTAGAAAAAAAGGTTTTGCGTAGAATATTCGGTCCAAAAACGGATATGACCACTTATATAACGTGGGATTGCGAAGCATGCACCCGGTTAATATTGCTGGCCTTAGTAACGTGCGAATTCGTAAAAAGTTAAGAAGTGTTTTGCCGACTGGAAAACGTCTGAGGGGTTGACCGAGTTTGGAAGATTGCGTTAGGAGTGATCTGACGAATACGGGTTTGGGTAATGGTCCATGGCCGGGAATTTGTAAGCAGAGATTGGTGGTGTCGGCATCGAGCCTTTGTGTTCGATAAGCTTTATTATTAATAAATATTATATTGAAATATCTCCTACTATTTTATTTAATGAGGTAAATGCTTGATTTACCATCAAATTTAAAAATGGTTAAATCATTTTTAAAAGTTAAGTATATATATTTTTATTATTATTCATAAATAAATATTTAATCTAAAATAATATTTAATCTGAACTAAAGTGGAACTCAATCCCTCTTAACATCCGCCATAGTCCCTTACTATCTTCATTTAAATCCTTGCTTTTCCGACATCTCCTAGCTTCCCAAAACTATTAGCCTCTCTAAGCAGGTTAGTCATTTGCTTAGATTGTAATGTATTGAATAATTCATTTAGTTCTTTTAATTTTGTTTTTTAAGAAGATGTACATCATGTAAAGAAATTATTGCATGTTGCTCATGCATTTAACAGATGTTATGGATTTATCTAATCTCTTTAATCGTTTAATATCTTGTCAAGATTTGTACTGTTTATTTACTTATAATTATTTTTAGTTTAAATATTTCTTTTTAAATTGTTTTCTGTCACTTTTTACACGCTTTATGATTTGTAACATTTAGCCTTCTGGCCAGATAAATATTATGTTTCTTTTTCTGTTCATATTTGTTATTCTAAAGGGACTTAGTCCCAGAATAAAGTTACTTTTCTATTCTATTCTAAATAATGGCACCGATTTCATTTTTTAAATATTTATAATGGTTATCCCAAAATAATTTATTCAGACGTATTTTTCTACAGTTCGCAGCCACACGCTAAACATTCAGTTGCAACACTGTGTATCATACTCTATAATTGTTTATAATGAATTGTAAATATACATATAATATTATTAACATGTTTATTATGACATGATTATTGAAATTAGGAAAGTTCATAATTACATGAATTACGTTCGAAAAGAACATTTTAAAAAATCTACTTTAGATAAGAAGGTAATGATTGTTATCTTGATTGGTTAGTACCTCTTTTTTTTTATTTATTTACATAAATTTAAGGCCTGTTACAATTTCAAGGGTAATATTATATAACTCGTAAAATCTTGAGGAGTTTTTGTATAGCTTGTACAGATTCTATTTGTAATATGGTGTTCCCTAAAAACATATTAATAATTTTGGGTTGTCTCGCCTGAAATGTCCATTTTTACTATTTCAAAAAATTTACAGTAGAATTTGTCTTTTTTTTTTTGTTTACTGTGTTTATGTTTACAGATTGTAATGAGCTGTTATCAATCCTCTATTTTTTTTTTAATAATATTTACTCTCTCTACAATTGAACGAACATTGTTTAGTGTGCCTTTAATAAACCTTGGAAACAGGAAATTTTCGTGTTAATTTTTTTATGAGTTAAAACTTGGTATCCTCATACAAGACTGAAAAGACAAGAAACTGCTCGACGTTTTCGCCTACTTCAACAGTTACTGAACAAACGCTCTAAGCTTCCAATTAATTACAAAAGACTCATTTACATGACAGTTATCAGACCTATTTGGACATACGGAGCTGAGCTTTGGGGCTCTACTAAACCATCCAATTCACCTCGTATCCAATCCTTACAATCCAAAATCTATCGTAAAATCCTCAATGCTCCTTATTATGTCACAAACAAACTCATCCATCATGATCTTAATATCCCATACGTTACTGATTTGGCCCAAACTAGATACCTATCCTTCCATGACAAGTTCCATACACACTTGAATCCGCAAGTCTCTCAACTTGCTTCCCATACTATTCCTGATAACCCTCCGAGGCGTCTGAAAAGAAGATGACCTCGAGACCTTCTACTATAGAACTTTATTGGAGTGCTATTAATGGATAGTTTCTCCACAAGTGTTTTTTTTTTCATGTCATTTGTTCATATTAGCAGATTTACTTGTAATATTATTATAGTATTTAGAGAGTATAGATACGTCTATATTGAGTATTTGTTATTCTATATCAGGAAGGAGTACTTCACTTAATTCGTCAAATTTATTTAGGTCCAATATAACCTAAATGAACCGTGCACCAATATAACCTATTAAGGGTATTTTTCACAACCGTCGTCATCTAAACAGCACAGTCTCTACCATGTACTGATCCAAAGACCCTCATGGGTTGTAGTGGAACAGCCTTTTTGATTGATCATAACAACAATACTCTCAATTTTCCAAATTTCTCTAAGAATAAGGATAGATGTGGATAAAAATACATCTATATGGTCACGTGAGCATAAATCTATACACGCGATCATATATAGATAAATGCATTGCAACAATGATGCCTATCATGTAGAGAAGGCTGCCTGACGTGCATTGCATAATTTTATGAGTGGCCTAGCCTTGAGATCATGTAATAGAGATCGTGTTCGTTTACAAACTCTCAAGCGAAGTTTATAATTTAGTATTCTTTTTAAAGACTTTTTGTATGATTTTGACATTTTATTTTTTTAATTATAAGTAAGGGAGTACATGTATTAACTTAAGCAACTTAATGTATTAACTTTTTTTTTTTTTTATGATGCTCATACCACACCAGATCGTTCCCACTAAACTGAACTTTAATTAATTGAACAATATTTAGGTAGATCTACTAGAATATTAGGTACCTACTGCAGTACAAACAAATGAACAGCTGTATATATATTTTTTAATGGAGGATGGTCCTCCTCTAGTAAACAATAAAAAAAAAATATTCTTTAATTGCAATTATAATAAAATAATAACCCTTAGTAGGACCAGGACTTGAACCCGGGCCTTCCAATTCTCCGTCGTGGTACTTAGCCACCTCAGCCATCCTGGTTCGCTTCTCGGTCAGTCATATTTGATTACATACAACACTGAAAAAACAAAAATGCTCGACTTTTTCGCCTACTTCAACATTTACTGGACAAACGCTCTAAGCTCCCAATTAATTACAAAAGACTCATTTACATGACAGTTATCAGACATATTTAGACATACGGAGTTGAGCTTTGAGGCTCTACCAAACCATCCAATTCCTCTCGTATCCAATCCTTACAATCCAAAATCCTTCGTAAAATCCTCAATGCTCCTTATTGTTATCATCCATCATGATCCTAATATCCTATATGTTGCTGATTTGGCCCAAACTAGATATCTCCCATGAAAAGCTCCATACACACTTCTGAAAAGAAGATGGCCTCGAGACCTTCTACTATAGAACTTTATTGGAGTGCTACTGATGGGTAGTTTCTCAACAAGTGGTTTTTTTCATGTCATTTGTTCATATTAGCAGATTTACTTGTTGTAATATTATTACAGTTAATCAATAAATTAATCTAAAAAAAAAGTTTATCTGTAAAAATTTTAGAATAGCAATCAATAGAGGTTTGTTTTAAAAATTTGAGGTTTTCCAAGTTTTTCCCAATAGTGTTAAAAGTTGTAAAAATCCATATTTTTTTCTTAACTCAATGATGTATGACTAATTACTCTCTTTCATGAATCTATCAGTAATACTCAATTATGTATCTCGTTGAGGAGCTTCTGTAAACATAATTAGTATTGTTGTCAAACATTTGAAGTAGTTTAAGCTATTGATGATAATACAGTATAGATAATGTGCTAGTAGTTTACAGATATTTGTGCTCGAGGCGCCGTTGGAATATTGAAGAGCTGCTGTGTGACTCAATGACAAATTTAGTTTGTTCGTTTCTTCTATTGACCATCTCTTTATGCTGCTATGGCTAATCGGACGATGCTAAAGTGAGTCTTAAATTTGGCCTATCCAGATTTAATTAGGATAGAGATTTTTAACGAGTAATTGACAACGCATTTTATGCCCCCTTTGAAAAGACGGAATAACTAAGGATACTTACAACATTCAAAAAATCTTAAGGCTACCAGCCGTGCTGCGGAACAGCGGTTTCAGAAATAGCAAGTTGTTATTCTAACCACTAAACCACAGGTGACCCTGGCAAACTAGGTAATCGCTGTATTTACCGATACATTACTGTATTAAGTTAAATGGCGTAAAGTTACTTTGTTCAAATAGTCATTATTTTTCTTTTTTGTAAAAAAATATGTATGCATGTATATTTAAGTTTTAGTTTTAATAAGTTGTTTAAGTATCCCGAAGTTCAGACAATAATCATGTTTTATTTTGGCGACTTTTGGAAAATTTGCTATCCCCATATTCACATTTAGAAATCAAATAAAATGGGCTAATAGTATATTATTACCTGACCTTAAGATAAAAAACCTCTAACCACTATGACCCGTGAACGAGTCTGGAGTTCAGTACATGGTAGAGACTGTACTGTTTCATGGACAACGATTCTGCAATGAGGTGACTTGTCCTAGGTCACGCTTAACCTCCTTATTTTGGGTACTCTAATAATAATAATAATAATAATAATAAGCTTTATTTTTCTTCTTCTTTCTTCTATATACATTTTTACATGGTTTTTACATTTACATGATTTTAAAAAGAAAAAAAGGCCCTTCCATGGGAATAATCCTCTCCCAATTTACCCCAGCTACGTCTGTTCCAAGCAGCACGGTGAATACTCCTATGAAGTTTTGTATGTCGTCCCGCCATCTCGTAGCTGGTCTCCCTCTTCTCCTAGTGCGGTGTATTGGATACCAATCCGTTGTTGCCTTAGCCCAATGTGTTATCCCATTCTTGCAATGTGTCCAGCCCACCGCCATTTATGATCAGATACTGTCTTGAGAATATCGCGCGTACCAGTCAGCTTTCGTAGTTCTGTCTTCTTTATTTTCTCCCTTCTTCTTTTCAAGAAGCATACTTCGCTCCATTGCACGGTGATTGGTTGCTAGGGATTTAGATATATCGTTATTTAGACTCCAAGTTCGGCATCCATAAGTTTAAGTTTCTTTCTTGGATCTACCTGCAAATGATATGAGTTGCCCTTGATGGATTGTTTCTTTAGCACATTGGAGTTTGCTACTATTTTTAATAATATTTTATAGAGGCTGGGTGAGACTCTGGAGGGTCCTAGATCCCATATGATCTCCCGCCGCAAACAGACTAAATAAAAGTAACTGCCTTCAGCGGGATTTGAACCAGGATTTCCGGCATGGCTACTCAGCGCTCTACCACTGAGCCACCCCGCTCCCTACATTAAGATAAAAGTGAGTTTAAAATATAAAAAACACTGTACCACTACAACCTGTAAAGGGTCTTGATTTCCATACTTGGTTGAAAGTTTAATATTTCTAAGGCAATGATTGTGCCGGGAGTTGACTTGTCCAATATTACGCTCAACCACAAGGTTTTTTTTTTTCTAATTTAAGAGCACCCGCTTAATAGTAGCTTGGTGAGCCCCTGAAGGGTCTGCAGATCTAACAGGGTCCATCCGTGGCGTTTAGTACGTATATCAAACCTGAGGAACCTTTAGCATAGCAACGCAGAACTCTACACCCTGATTTACTTCGCTCCTATTAAAAGGGACAATATATTTTTTTTTAATTAATGTAAGCTGGACTATAATTCTTTTCATTTTTATATTTTGGGAAAAAAACATTGTCCAGTCATCTAGTCTTCTTAAATTGTTTAATTCTTTACACTATTATTATTAATAACTAGTTTATGCCCGCGGCTTCGCTCGCGTGGAATTCGGCCTGCCACATAAAGTTTCGTGAAAGATCATTTAAAATAAATAATTTAATTATTTTTTTTTAAATATAAGTTACTCGTACATCCAAAATTTCAGATGTCTAACGTTAAAACTGACGGATTCTCTACAACCTTTGAACCCCCATTATATTAAAAGGGAAACCCTTGGGGTGGAATTATCCAAATTTCTTTCTTAAACTATACAAAGAACCTATCTACAAATTTCAAGAGGCTAAGTTCCTGATTTGCCTTTAAATATGTACAATAACGGAGGGGGGCACATGCCCTCACATAAATCTGCCCTTGCTGTAGCCTATGATGTATAATCTATTTCACTGAATAATTTTCATCCAAATCCGTCCAGTAGTTTTTGCGTGAAAGAGAGACAAACATACAAACTTTAACATTTATAATATTAGTAAGATAAGTAGGATATCAGAACAAATAGTTTCACTCAAGTTATGTCTGTTATTTTAACAACTATTATCACGTGATTTGCCTTTAATTATGTACAGTAATGGATTCTCTACAGCTAAAAAACTGTCGGGGGAGCACGTGCCCCCGTGGACTCCCCCTCCCTAAATCCGCTCTTGCTATAGCCTGTGTGTTATTCCGATGTATAACCTATATTACTGTAAAGTTTCATCCAAATCCGTTCAGTAGTTTTTGCGTGAAAGAGAGACAAACATTCAAACTTTCACATTTATAATATCAGTAAGATTTGACCACGGAAGATGGATAAGGATGGATCCTCAAGAAAATATTTAATAGATATGCATTGTGTATAGACATATAACTTCTTTAAAGTTATGTATAATTATTGTAACGATGCAGACAAATTGTTTTAAATGATTGATAATGACATATAGTTGTCGAAACGTTTTAAAGAATTAAACAATTGAAGGGTTTGCAGCAACAACAAGTTAACTCCAGTTTTTATATTTTTGGTAATATAAAAAAAACTGTTCAAAAATAGAGAATGTATTTAAATCTACTTTGAGTTCGTCCAATTATGT
Source organism: Arma custos (assembly GCA_037127475.1). NCBI lineage: Eukaryota > Metazoa > Arthropoda > Insecta > Hemiptera > Pentatomidae > Arma > Arma custos. Next base: position 215,816,026 of record CM073759.1, read on the forward strand.
ATCTCCTACCACTACATGTTTTGGCCAAATTCCATTGAGAAATTCGTCAAATTCGCAATTCTAGAGTCGTTTTTATTCTGGAGTCAATTCCTTTTTGACCCGAATAATTGAAAATTTTTTTTCTTTTTAAAGTAAGGAGCATTGGATTCAGAACAATTTTCTAGAAAATTGGTTTATTTCAAGAAAATTTAACATAGACTAAGAAAAATAGCAAAAAAATAGCAAACTATGATCATCAGTAGTTTTGGTAGTTTTGCATTCTTATTTTTTATTACTGTGTTCATTTCTGGAAGTAAACCAATTTTCTTGAAAATTGTCCTTATTTAATGCTCCCTTACTTCAAAAACCAAGAAATTTTCAATTATTTGGGACAAAAATGAGTTAATTAAAATTTTATAAGCAAAAATCCTTGTTGGTTTGGTTCAACAACGAAAGAACGAGTTCCCCCAAGAAGCGGTTGTTAACTCTGTTTGGCCTAAAAATAGAGTTAACCCGTTGTTGCTGCAATCCCCTCAATTTAAGAAGGCTAGATGACTGGATAATGTGTTTTTCCCAAAGTATAAAAACAGGAAAATATATTTTTAAAAACTGTTTGAGGAAAAAAATCAGCTAATCTATATAAAAGTTTTTAAAGACACATTAATTAAAAAATAATTACAGAAAGTTTTATTTTTTCCAAATATTTATGTTTTTTTATTGCATAACGCTATTATTATAGAGAGCGGAAGGGCTCAGTGGTAGAGCACTGAGTTGCCATGTCGAAGGTCCTCGGTTCAAATCCCGCTGCGGGCAAGACTTTTATTTAATCTGTTAGCAGCCGGAGGCGGATCATATAGGATTTAGAACCCTCCTGGGACTCACCTGGCCTCTATAAAGTGGGTTCCCAAAGGACAAATCACCTCCCTGCACAATCGCTGTCAAGAAACAGTACAGTCTCTACTACGTACTGAACCCTAGACCCGTTTACGGAGTTAAGTGTAACTCTATTATTATTAAGTAGTGTTTGTATCAGCATAGCTAATCGTACATATTAAATGTCAATAACATTTAAAAATAATTTAGTTGTTGCATAATAAATATAAATATATATTTGTGAATTTCATTGACAATGGATAAAAAAAAAAGATGGGTATTTTTTTAAAAATAAAGTCTTTCTTGCTGGTTCAATACAGCTCGCCTCCCCGAAAAATAGGACAAATTAGACTAATTTTGTTCTTGAACTATAATTGGACTCTTCCGTTACTGACAAATGACTGTAGTCGGTATCAGTTGAAACAGTAGTAATGTTGGAACGTGATCCGAATAATCATCATCAGGCCAACTCTTGATGACCCCATGGCCTTCTATTTATAATTTATTTGACAATGTTTACATATATCTGCTTATGTAATTATATATATATATATATATATATATATATATATATATATATATATATATATATATATACATATATAATTATTTCTAGATAGCCAAGTTTGCTTTGCGTGATCCCATAGGGTCCAAACGTTAATATATATATATATATATATATATATATATATATATATATATATATATATATATATCACTCCATTCTTACCAGTGATAAAATTTTATTTTTGTTAATTAATACTCATTACTTCCGCTTATCTAAGGTATTTACGGGTTTAAATGGGCAGATTTTAATTACCTATATTCACTGATAAGAACTGGAATAAATTACTTAAGCTAAATTTAAAATCTTACCTTGAGTTGATTAATTACTTTTATTAACTACTAATAAACCTTTTATCATTTGAATATAAATATGGATAAACATCAGGCAATCAATAGATAAGGCAAAATACATTTCACTAACATTAATTTATTATTAACCACAGTTAAAAACAATAATATACACAAATTGATTTTAATATAAAATAACATAATGGACAAATCCATCTCAATAGAAAAATAATATAATAAACAAGTGATCTCAATATAATATAGCGCTTTGAATTTATTTAATTTAAATTTTATGAGATCTAAAAATTTGTAACTATCGACGTATTCTGCAGAATAATGATATATTAGTACTTGCATTCACAGACAAGGTGATTCTTCCATAGCTTGAGCTCTTGATGTGCTTGATCTAAGGGTTGAAACGAAGTCCTATGTTACTCGCTGGAAGGGTTGAACGGAAGTGGCTTCCAATGTTGATAGGTCGAAGGGCCGAACCTAAGTGAAGTCTAATGTTGCTAGCTAGAAGGGTTAAACTGAAGTGGCTTCTCAAGTGATCTGTTACTTGGGGGATTTTAACTGCTCTCCGTTTTATCTATGGAGGGGATAGGTGAAGCTGCCGACCCCCTAGCGGCATTTTATTTAAACTCTTCAATGCTCTTATAGGAATGATTATCATCATCGTCATGTATCAATATATATATATATATATATGTATATATGTGGATATATATATATATATATATATATATATATATATATATATATATATATATATATGTATATACACACACAGTCGAACCTCGGTATATCGAAACTCAGGGGGAACAAGAAAACTTCGAATTATCGAGGATTTCGATATGGCGAGGTTCGATTTATTGAGGTGATTTCTGACTGACTTCGATATATAGAAGTAGAGGTTCATAATGAAATATGTATATACTCAATGTAATATAGAAAAAAATGTACCTATTTTATTAAAATATTGTACATATATTTACAATACAATTTACGCCAATTGCATTGCTTAAGATAGCTATTTTTGAATATTGAAATGAAGAATTTTTATGACCAATATAACTAAAAGCAGTTAGAAAAAAAAATATGTAATTAGAATAAAAACCATACTTCGTCATTATTTAACAATTAAACAATAGACTTAAAAAACAGATACATATTGAATTTGTAAAAAAAAATTAAGCTGAGCTTTGAAAAAAATCGGAAATTGTAAATCGTATACCTAAAAACGACACTCTATCCAATGCATCATCCAATACATATGTAAAGGTTTTCCTACAAAAACTTCGTTTTGTAGAGGTGCGGTGTAAGCTAAGGAATCTTGGAAAATTCGATATATCAAGGTCTTCTAAACCAATCCTTCGATATGTAGAGGTAAAAATAACGTAGAAAAGATAGGCAGATTCAAGGGGAATAGAAAAACTTCGATTTAGCAAGGAATTCGCTTTATCGAGGTTCGACTGTATATCTTTATATTATTTAGTATGCAACAATTAAATTACTTTTTTATGTTTTTTTTTTATGTTATTGACATTTAATATGTATATATAAATACTTAAACGGGTATAGGGTTCAGTTCATAGTATGGTGGTTTATGTAAATAAATAACCATAAACCTGATGAATGACTATTCACATGGTCTATTGGTTTCGTGCCTTGACCCATATAAATAGAATCCTAATTTTAGCTCCTGATAGTTTTAAAAAGAAATTCCAATTGACTCATTGACTTGGTATTTAATTATTAAATTAAATTCCAGCTGAACTACAAAATAACTACTAAAATAATAGGTTGTCCTGTTAATTTTTCCAGGCATTTTCTAAGGACAACACAGTACAGCGTACAGGCTATTATAGATACGAATACTAGATACGAACTGCAGGTGAATAGAAATACACAAGTCTGTTGTATATGTTGTATACGAGTGAAGTACAACGTTATATTGGAGAATTGAGATAGTTGAGGGGTGCAGTAAAAAAAACCACGAAATAAGTCTTGACTTATTTCGTGTGTTTTGACTGCACCCCTCCCCCCAATTATCATCCTCCTCCATTATATCATCCAGTCAACTATTTTCCTCTCTACAACATAGGTGTAACGAGGGGAGGGCTTTATTCGGGATATAACCCCCTCCCATTGCTTAGAAGAAATTAAAAAAAATTGTAAGTAACAATTTAAAAGAAATACAAATTTGAAGGATTTTACTTTTTCAAAGTTACTATTGTGGGATTACAGAAGTAAGAGTCAATAATGTCAAAAACACAAAAAAGAAAGTACAAACACAGTTATTTTAATGAATAAACTGTTTTTATAAAATAAATAACATTTGTAAAAAATTATAATCTATTTATTTAATTTGAAGCTACATGATTATAGTATAATATAAATTATACCTATATTACTAGGCATCTTTCTTGAAAGGAGTATTATGTTGGAGTGGTTGACTGGTGGGGGTTAATCCCCCTCCCATGAGTCAACTCTAGTTACGTTAATACTCTACACCGTTCTGTTGTGATGCAAATTAAAACTGTATGCTAGTTTTATGAAAAAGTATAAATATTTAGAAGAAAATGATAAAAAAACAAACAAAAAAATGGGAAGAAAAACAAAAACAGAACTAAAGAAAGAAAATACAATAACAAAAAGTCGAATAGTTTTTGTTATTTATAACCGAAAACACATGACGGTTCACTAATAAATTAAAAACTTATAACCTACTTTAATTTAATAATAAACTTACTACTGAAATTATTTTATTATATAGCATTTCCAACTCTATTTGAATCTCTTCCAAGTCAACTGTAACCCTTTACAAATGAAATGATACTCTTTCCAAGTCACAAGCAACCCTTTCCAATTCAAATGTAACCCTTTCCAAATGAGTTGAAACCCTTTCCAAAGCAAATGTAACGCTTTACAACTCATTTGTCACCCTTTTTATCTAAATTGTAACCGTTTCCATTTCAACTGTCACCATTAAAAATGTTTTGAAAATTTAACATACTGTGGCGAAGTTAAGGACTCAGAACTCAACGGGATATATCACGACAGTATTTTTAATTTTGTTATTTTCAAAACTGTCGACACAAAGCCATAAAAGCGAATGAAATTAATTAAATTTTCGAAAAGCAATGGTTTTTGTTATTAAATATTATTAATTATTTTTGTTAGAGAAGAAATTAGTTGACTGGAACTTCTAATGTAAGGATAGAGATAGTTGGAGGTGCAGTCGAATTTGAAAACTATCTCTATTCGTACATTATTAATTATTCCTTTTTAAAGGAACCCATTAAAACCCGGAGAAAAAAATTCTGTCTTTCCGTGACAGCGCCCTACCATTTGAGCTACCAAGCCCACCTGCCGGCAGAGGACAAATCTTTTCTCTTATCCGATCCCATGTCCTCGTGTTCTCGCAATTTTTACGATGAATACATCGCATACATGAATCCCGGCCGAGGGCCTATCTTTTCTCGTTAAAAATATTTACAGTTTTTCATTTGTTTTTATTATTTACTTCTTGAGAAAAAAAAAACAACTTTTTGTTTTAAATTTTTTTGTAAACAAAAATATTATGTTTATTTTAGAGAGGAATAGTCTTGACTTATTTGGTGTTTTTTTGAGTGCATCCCCCAACTATATCCATTCTCCATTATATCATCAAGTCAACTATTTTCCTCTCAGGTAACAGAAATCGTACCATTATTGAAGTTTTTGGCTTTAAATGGAGTAATATAAACAATAACCCTTTATAAGCCAATGCCTGACTTAGCCCCTCGTTCAATACGAAAATAACTTGATTCCGCTTACTTAAGTACAAGAAACTAATTTTGGAGAAAATTAGACTTAACCATTTATTTATCGGGACTGTACTTATAATACACATAAAAAATAAGAAAATATTATATAAGGGAGTCATTAGGCCCATGATAACTTACGCATGCCCAGTCTGGAGTTTAGCTAGCAAAACACACATTAACAAAATACAGATCTTCCAAAACAAATGTCTAAGAATCATAAAAAACTATCCAATATATACTAAAATCACCACAATGCACAAAGAACTCTGGACATCCCAACAATACAAAAATTCATACACTAACAAACCCTCAGATTCTTCACCTCATGCCAACTTTCAGACAACACACTCATACAAGAAATAGGAAATTATACAAAAACAACAACACCAAAATACAGACACAAACGAACAAAACACATACTATTATAAATAATATGCATTTTGTATTATGTTATACATAAATTTTGTCTTAAGTAAATCCTATGTACTCTCTTTTCTGTTGGTTTTTAAAATTTTACCAACAACAAAAACATATTAATCAGTAACCGTTGTAATGTGAACTCATTTTCATTGTAAGGGATTATCCCACCAATGATTTAAAATTTGTACATATTTTATAATGAAATAAAACAAAATATTTAAAAAAAACTCATAATACACATGATTTTTTTTTTCTATTATAAATATAAGGAACGCAATAATAAATATATTGGGAACGAAATAGTATCGTAAAAATATTTAATTTAAAAAAAGGAATCTAATAATAGTAGAAGGCATGTCCTCCGCCGACGGGAATGGGAGTTAGTGTGTGTGGCTCTGTGTCTGTGTGGGTCAGGGTCGACCCGCGGCGAACGTTCGAATGCAGTAGTCTCTTAGCAGCTGCCGCGCTAAGTCCGTGTTTGTCTGTAATACATAAGATCGTTTTTATTTTATTAATTTATATTATTATTATTATTTATACAATAGTGTTAGTTGATGTGTCAGTGTTGCTGATAATATTCACCTGGAAAACTCAGAGAGATAATTATAGTTTTCTTCATCCTGTCGCTAAGGTAAACATTTAAAATAATTGGAATATTTATTTTAATACATAACTATTATATTATGTAATAAAACTAAATTAAAATATATTATTAGAATAGAGCTTTCTTTTAACGTTAACAAAAAACTCAACCATTTTATATCGTATACTACAATTAATTACTATAACTCTAAGCGTGAATGTTTTTTATTATTTTTTTTTAGATATTTTAACAGTAAATGATGAGTTGTAACACCGAATATTTTCGTTTTTTATTTTGGCTAGTTAGCTTGTTTTAAAAAAAATACAGTCGAACCTGAAAAAGTGGAATCTCTTGGTGACAGGATTTCAATTCCACTTAAACAAAGTTTCACATATCCAGGTCATTAATGTTGCAGATACCACTAAAAGAGGTATTCCACTTATGCAGGTTCGACTGTATTATGATTTTATGTGTGCGAAACTTGCTGTTACATATCATATTATTAAAAGTTATCGTTTCAAATTAAATAGAACCAATATTTTTAAGTAGTAGCATAATAATCTTACTAATATTATAAATGCGAAAGTTTGTATGTTTGTCTCCCTTTCACGCAAAAACGACTGAACGGATTTGGATGAAACTTAACATTAATATACGCTATACATCAAAATAACACATAGGCTATAGCAAGCCTACAGTTAGGGAGGGGCGCACGGGGGCGCGTGTCCCCCAACATATTTTTTTAGGTACTATGGAGAATCCATTATAGTACATAATTAAAGGCAAATCACATGATCATAGTTGTTGAAATAACAGAAAGAACATGAGTGAAACTATTTGTTTTGATATCCTACTAATCTTACTAATATTATAAATGTGAAAGTTTATATGTTTGTATCTCTTTCACGCAAAAACTACTGAATGGATTTGGATGAAACTTTACATGTACATGTGCCCCCTCCCGTTATAGTACATAATTAAAGGCAAATCAGAAACTTAACATCTTGAAATTCGTAGATTGGTTCTTTGAATAGTTTAATCCACCCCAAGGGTTTCCCCTTTAATATTTACAGAGGTTCTAAGGTTGTATAGAATCCGTCTGTTTTGAAGTTAGACATCTGAAATTATTGATGTACGAGTAACTTATATTAAAAAAAAATTAAATTATTTTTTTAAAATGATCTTTAACTGAGCCTGTACGATGTCAGGTACTCGCTAAAAATCCCTATCCTAATTAAACCTGGATAGGCAAAATTTAGAGTTCCCACTGTAGCATCGTCCGATTAGCCATAGCAGCATAAAGTGACGTCAAATGAACAAACAACAATCACTAAAATGATCATACACGAAGCTTTATGTTGCAGACCAAATTCCACGCGAGCGAAGCCGCGGGCATAAACTAGTGAATTATAATTTAATAATAAACAATTGAATAGTTGAGTGCTTAGTTGCTATGCTAAAAGTTCCGGGTTCTAGTCTGACTGGCAGATAAATTATTTATTCTATTAACATTCAAAGATGGACCCTTTTGGGATCTGGAGACCCTCCTGTGCTCTCCCAGCATCTGAAAGTGGGTACCCTTAATTAGAGGGAAAACTCTTGATTGAGCGTAATTTCGGACAAATCATCTCCCCTTTACGGTCTATGGTGGTATCGCTTGATAATTAGACTATTACAGTCTGGATACAATTATTAGATATTGATGAAAATAATAACGTTAACAAATATGCCTGTTTTGTTTTCTGTTGATAAACCGTTGTTGACAGGAAAATAAATTCTCTAATCTAGAAGGCACTGTATCTTGAAATGATTGGTTTCCCAATTGTTTTAAGGAAACCTTGATGTTAAATATACTCGCCTTGTCTTCTGTTTTGTGAAGGTTGGAATAATAGAGGATAAATCGAATGTCCTTGCTATCCCACGACCGATATATAACACTATATTTTATCAGGCAATGAGCAATATGCTGTGTACTGGTTTACGCTGTATACGTCAATGGAAATGATTGAGAGAGTGATTTTCTTTACTAACCTAAATGGCATTAATATTGAATAATTATAATGGTATTTGTGTATTAGCCGGCCTGCATGAAACCTCCTTATCCATATCATCATATCTTATTTTCTTTAACCTTTTCAGATCACTCGTCTCATTTGAGTAATTTCTGTTTTCGTTATTAAATTGTTTTCGGCATTGCATCTCAGTATTTTTTCCTTGTTAATTTTTTTTTTACAAGTTTAAATAGTCAATGATAAATAACAAATCAAGAATAATATACCCTCATACAAGACTGAAAAGACAAGAAACTACTCCGTGTTTTCGCCTACTTCAACATTTACTGGACAAACTCTCCAAGCTCCCAATTAATTACAAAAGACTCATTTACGTAACAGTTATCAGACCTATTTGGACATAGGTAGTTGAGCTTTGGGGCTCTACTAAACCATCCAATTCATCTCGTATCCAATCCTTAGAATCCAAAATCCTTCGTAAAATCCTCAATGCTCCTTATTATGTCACAAACAAACTCTCATGATCTTAATATCCTATATGTTGCTGATTTGGCCCAAACTAGATATCTATCCTTCCATGACAAGCTCCATACACACTTGAATTCGCTAGTCTCTCAACTTGCTTCCCAAAATATTCCTGATAACCCTCCGAGGCGTTTGAAAAGAAGATTACCTCGAGACCTTCTACTACAGAACTTTATTGGAGTGCTACCGATGGGTAGTTTCTCCACAAGTTTTTTTTTTCATGTCATTTGTTCATATTAGCAGATTTACTTGTTGTAATATTATTATATATTATATATAACAACCACCGCTTCCTCGATATTTTAAACAGATTTTGCTATTTGCTATTTTGTCCTCAGAAATAAAAAAATCTTGTGATTTTTTTTTTTGTTACTATATTTCCATATTCATATCATATCCATTCTATTACTATTAATATGAGTAATATTATCTGTTATCAGTGTTCAGGTTATGAACAATGTAGGATAACAGTCCCCAGTGACCGGCTAATAAACAAGTATCATTACAATGATGTAGGGAGAACTGCTTATTAAAGGGCCAACGTTTTGACCCACATTGCAGGTCTTCTTAAGCCTGGTCTACATTGGTATGATTAGTAGTAGAGTGCTTATTTTCCCCTACTAGAATAATGTGCAACAGGTTGTGCAAGTGAAAGCATTTGAGGGGATGCTAGTGAAAGGGGACGAGGGGGTGGCCGATTTGAGGTGGGGCCAAGGACCCTCTCTAGATTTCTCATTAGTTGATATTGACCTGAATTTTAGTTGGTTTTCAACAAGAAAAAAACACATTTTACAAACCAAAATTATTCATTGTATCGAATGGGTGCATCCAAAATACATATATGAGCTCCTCAAATTTAAATCCTCCATCCATTCCCGTGATACCCGTTCACACCCTTCCGATTTGTATATAGAGGCCCATCGAACCGCTGCTTTTGACAGATCGTTCCTGATTAGGTCCTGTTCCCTGTGGAATTCTATCCCTTTTTCCATTCGCTGTTCCAAGACCCTTCCTACTTTCAAATCCCGCTTATTTGATTACTTCCTATCCCTCCAGTTCCCCGAAGGGCATACATAAAATTATCAACAGAATATTATTTATATTGTTTATTCATTTTTTTTTTTTTTTGTGTGAAAAGTTCTTTTTAGTAATTATTTTAATTTTATTTAGGTTCTATTTCATTATCATAAGAAGTTATTTTTTTTATTTATTATTATTTAATCAGCTTTATATATTGACTTATCTGCTTGTTTTTTTTTCTTTGTACTCTAAGGCTCTAAAGCCCACAATGATGTACAATTATATTATTCTAAAGGGACTTGTCGCAGAATAAATAAAGAATTTATTATTATTATAAAAAATCGGCGATTCCGAACCCTTTTATTTTTTCATTCACATATAAATAGCTACCGTTTTGATCAAGGAGCTTATTTTATCCATGTTATTGTTTTCTGACCTCAGTTGTCTTGAGCTAAAAATTGATATTTTATGTATCTTCATTCATCTATGGATCGTATACATTGATAACAAACTCACATTGACCCATGGCCCCCCCCTGATAATTCTGCTAGATCCGCTGCTGAGTGACAGTAGAGTACTACAGATAGTAAAGTGGGTATCACCTGTGGAATAGTACACTCTACTATCCCACCTCCACTTCCAAAACCTTACTCAACTCTACTGGTTTGTTTGTTGACTATACCAATGTAAACAAACACCAGTTTGGTTTTAGCAGAGGATAGTATGTCTTTCTAGCTGTTGTATAGGTGTTGTAAACTACGATAACTATTGTCTGTGGGCAGATAGTTTAAACTCGTGCTGGTATTGCATCCCCTCATGAATGTGCCCATTTTCTGAATATGAATATTAATTAAATTCAGCAGTGTTTCAAACCTATCAGGTTTCATTCTCAAGCACATTATATATTCTTTTGGGTCTACCAAAGCCAGTTCTCTCAAAAGATTAGAAGATGCTCACAATTGATCACGTCCCTTAATCCAATCCCTTACCCAAATTCTTTTTTTGGCTACTAGTTTCTTCCTCTATAATTCCCTCAACTTCATCTAATAAAATATCTGCAGCTTGCACAAAACATTTTTTAACAACGGCTCTATAGGGTCGTTTTTAAGTTTTTTTAAGTTCGGTTAGGGCCCGAATTTAAATGGCAAAACTTTAGGAACTTATAGGGGACCGAAAAACTAAGACAAAAAGTCCTTTAGAGATTTGCACGTTTTTTCTTAGTTTTAGAGAAAATCGCAAAAAAAAGAAACAAAACAAGTTTTCATTTTTATACTTATTTATTTACATTTATATTTATGTTATGTTCTTTTTAATGTAAATATTGCTCAAAATGTTGTCCTCTTGCACCAATGCAAGCATTACATCCAGCACTCACTTGATAAATTGCAGCTAGACATTGTTCTCTTGAGTTGATTGACACCGAATAAACTTTCTGCTTCAAGGTTCCCCATACGAAGAAATCCATGGGTGTCATATCAGGCGATCTGGGTGCCCAAGGTACTACTCCTCCACGTCCAATCCATCGTTGTGGATAATTTATATCCAGCCAAGCTCGAGCAACTCTGCTATAATGAGCTGGGCATCCATCGAGTTGGAACCACATTTCAATCCGCTGTTGTAAGGGAATGTCATCTAAATAATTAGAAAAGTCGTTCTCCAAAAAATGTGTAAATGTGATACCATTCAATCTTCCAGGTAAAAAATATGGTCCCACCAGTAATCCGTTCCAAATTCCAAGCCAAACGTTAGTAGCAAATTCATGCTGAAACCTATTCTCTCTAATAGCTCTGGGATTTTCAAGAGCTCATACATGATAATTTCTTTGATTAACAATTCCTCCTCTTGTAAAGGAAGCTTTATCGGTCCATATAATTTTTAATGGAAATAAATTATCATTGCGAATTTTTTCAAGAAACCAGTTACTAAAATTCAATCTCTAAAATAATGTAAAGGATAACATTAAGTGTTTACATATCTCACTGCCTAGCCTGACGAGTTTTGAAAGTTGATAATAGCTACCTGTAACTTTTTTGTTTTGTTTCTTTTTTTTGCGATTTTCTCTAAAACTAAGCAAAAACGAACAAATCTCTAAAGGACTTTTTGTCTTAGTTTTTCGGTCCCCTATAAGTTCCTGAAGTTTAGCCATTTAAATTCGGGACACCCTGTATATTTAGCCTAACCTGCTTGCTCATTGTTATTGATATATTCATTGAAACAATAATTTACATCCTACTATCTACACATACTAATTACTTTTCTTGTAATGCATGAACCAAAAATTCAATACATATTACGGACTTGTTTTTTTTAAATTTATACTCGTAAAAAACAGAAATTTATAAAAACAACGAAAAAAAAAATCAGTCATATTAATTTAAAGTTTCAATATATAACAGCTGACAGCGAGGTAACACTTGCTTATATAACCTTCCCAACCGCCTGTCTATATGCCATATACATATTTTAATAATTTATTCGCATACTAAATTAATTTAAATTAAATCTTCAATTGTCTTTCGCGACAATAAATATTCATAAATTATACTACATAACTTTTGAAAATAATAGGCATTGTATCGTTAATGGAAACATTACACGAAAGAACATTATTTGCGAATGTAATTGAGTTTTGTCTTTATCTTGGATTATATCATAGTACAAACAAGTGCTATAAAACAATTACCAATGTCATAAAATTACGTGTTTACATTTTTTCGAGATAATTGGGAAAATAAGATAACAATATTTATTCATTTTTTTCTAATTCACTGCATTTTGATTCGTTATCATATTCATCGGGATTATGTTCTTTAATTGTTTCTCACCGTACAGAAATTCTCAGTATTGTTCGACGTTTTCGCCTACTTCAACATTTACTGGGCAAACGCTCTAAGCTCCCAATTAATTACAGAAGACTCATTTACATGACAGTTATCAGACCTATTTGGACATTCGGAGTTGAACTTTGGGGCTCTACTAAACCATCCAATTCATCCCATATCCAATCCTTACAATCCAAAATCCTTCGTAAAATCCTCAATGCTCCTTATTATGTCACAAACAAACTCATCCATCATGATCTTAATATCCCATATGTTGCTGATTTGGCCCAAACTAGATACCAATCCTTCCATGACAAGCTCCATACACACTTGTATACGCTAGTCTCTCAACTTGCTTCCCATACTATTCCTGATAACCCTCCGAGGCGTCTGAAAAGAAGAGACCTTCTACTATAGAACTTTATTGAAGTGCTAAGATGGGTAGTTTCTCCACAAGTGTTTTTTTTTTTCATGTCATATTGTTCATATTAGCAGATTTACTTGTAATATTATTATAGTTGTAAATATCAATAAATTAAATTTTTAAAAAAAAGTTAATATATTTAATGTGGACACCTCATGATTTCTTTGCATATCAATTCAACAATAATATAGTGCGACACTAGTGTCTTGTCTTATAAACAGTCGGTTTTAGAATATTTGCTAAACCCATTCTGTTCCTTTTAAAACTTAAAAAAAGCTTCAATATTTTGGTAAAAAAAAGCCATCATATGTTGGTAATCAAAGAGTTCATATTTATAAGCATTATTTTTAATTTTTTAAACACTCTAAGGCCACCTGCCAGGCTGCTAACCAACGACCTTGGGTGTGGTTAACGATTAAACGACAGGTGATCCCAAAGTAAATATTAATGGATGTGTTGTATCCATAATTATTTTCGGTTTCAGATTTTAACGGTATTCTGACTAGTTTCGTTCTGACGTCTGTGCCTACCTTTTTAAGTTTCTAAACTATCCAAATCGATAATGATGGATCGAGAGATGGAGTAGGCCAGCCGAAGACAGATCCGTGTGGAGTGATTTGCCAATTTTTAGAAATATTTATAATTTAACAAACACTAGTTCCTCATCCGTTGCTAAGCAACGCCGATAAATGACATCTGTAAAAAACGTTTTTATATAATTTTAAGTTTGTGCAGGAATTAATTTAAACATTCCTTTAGACCATTCCTGGCCTCTTACATTATAAAATATTTACTTATTAACAATAATTATACAGAATTACAATTTCTTCGAAACAAAATTAACTAAAGCACTGTGAATCATAAAGATGTTGGCCTTGGTTAGGTTTGACCTAGTGCGCCATCGAGGGCACTCGTTCAGTAAATGATCCGCTTCAAGGTCTCTATTCCTTTTTCTTTTCTAAGTTAATTTTTTCTCTCTGTTCCATAATAATGTTTCCATCACCGTGTAATATTTAAAGTTACATTACATTTTGTAAAGCGGGACGAACCGTAACGGAGACACTACAATTCGTTTCCCCAGAGTTAATTCTCCATTTGTGTTGTATTTGAATCTTTAAACTCCCATGTACTTTTCCCAACATACGGTTTTTTAAGTCATACTCTCTTCTTGTACTCCAAATTCACAGGTGGCCAGGCGTTATCCAAGACCTCAGACTGATTCTTAAACGAACGCTAAATATGATGGGTTAAATGAGAAAGGTCTTATCTTTAACTCTTCTCAAAATAGTCATGCTCGAGGCTTTGTTAATTTAAATTTCTTTAAATTATCATTTTCTCTCTATTATATAAAAAACATTGTCTTTAAGATAACTATTTAATGTATTTTATTTTACATTAAAGGTAAAGTAATAAATATGGTTCGTAAAAAAAAATAGTGTAATTGATGAACATATTGCATTATCTATACATACTATATTATAACACCAAGTCCTCCGCCAAGTCTAAGTCTGTTAGCGATAAATTAAAAAACTACTGCACGGACTTTCATGCTGTTTTCATCAATAAATAGAGTGATTCATGAGGAAGGTTTGGATATATAATTCGTCGAGGTTTTTCGTAAATTGTTTGGAATATAACGGTAATTGTTGAAAGTGTTGGAAAAAGTATAGCAGCCTGGGAGATTTCATCGAAGACGTTGCCTAATCCCTTTGAGATAGAACATACAATCCATGGCGATATATTCCTCGTTTATAGATCTACAAAAAAAGTCAGTGATAGCATATATCTATCTTTTAAGGATAGGTTACTATACCTATTTTATCTTCCAAAAAAATGGTTACGTACAATGCGCTCTTTGGAAAGCTATTTAGACGGATACAGTATTCTTCCATATCGGCATAAATACTTAAGTTACCTTAAGCTTTTCATGCGCATTATTAGAGTATTTTATACCATATAATTTAAATGAGTATCTTATGGGTTATCGCAAAAAATTAACGCGCGTGAAAATAAAATCGTATATAATGAAATAATTTAGTTTTTATGTTTATAATACCTACACATTAAATTACTTCATGTAGTGGAGACATTACGTTACATCTAATCCACGTGTTCGACGCATCAAAATGCGATCCCTAGGACAGACATAACATTTAGGCATAATATGCCCTACTATCCGTGAGAAGACGAGGTAGGTCGCTATTACATCATAAAAAGGCGAAAAAGATGTCATAAATTGAAGTAGATATTAACCTACTGTGATAAAAACTTGGAGTATATTGAAAAAAAAAATTGAACTACAGAAACATGAAAATTTCAGTTATACAGACGAGCAGAACAATTATTTATTTTTGAAGAGAAAAGATTTGTCCTGGCCGGGATTCCAGCCCGGGTCTTTGCGTCTCTAGTGCAGTGCTCGACCCGGGTTAGAATCCCGGGCAGGACAAATCTTTTCTCTTCACGACCCGGGTTCGAATCCCTGCCAGGACAAATTTCCTCTTCAAAATAAAAAAAAATTAAAAATAATCACCACCAAAAGAACAGTAAATAAAAATGAACAATTATATAATTTGTAAAATTGTTGGTGTGCCGTAAAGCGGATAGAAGCACCATCCTAGTTCATAAAGTGAAAAATTCGTATTAAATTTCCTTTGAAGACACCGAATTCCACTCATAACTATCTCTACCTCATTTTTGTGTATTTAGTGTTTTTTTTTTTTTATTTATGTTAAATGCCAGCCAATTTTTTCTTCTTCTGAAACATTAGAAATAGGTGAAGAAGGTGGCATCGATGTTTTCATGAAAATCAATTTTTTATGATGATGTATCGATATTTTAATCTTTTTGGCATCAATAATTACTAATGCAATATAAGTAATTGTGTAATGGAATATAAGTTTGACTATGGAGGACTAAAGATCTCCTTAAAAATTATTTTTAAAAAATATTGACTTTCCAGGTATTTGTACTTATAGTATGTTATCTTTTGGACATTTATGTAAAAAAGATTTATATTATTGTAATTATTGTTATTTTATTTAAAGTTAAGAAATGCAGAAAAATAAATAATTGAAAATGACACCATAGTGTCGAAACGTTTTGTCATATAAAACAATAAAGTAGTTGACTGGAAGCCGATTTTTTTTTTCTTGAAGATTTTTATTTATGTTAAATGCCAGCCAATTTTTTCTTCTTCTGAAACATTAGAAATAGGTGAAGAAGGTGGCATCGATGTTTTCATGAAAATCAATTTTTTATGATGATGTATCGATATTTTAATCTTTTTGGCATCAATAATTACTAATGCGTGCTCCATTTGACTAATCCCTGGAGCCAAATTCATTTTTTATACAGTATGTGAAAATTGATATTTACCTGACAGGTAAACTAATGATGTTAAGATTCTGTACTTATTTTTATTTATGACTGAACCTTTTCTTAGACTAAGGTAAGTGGATGCATTTGTGGTAATTTTAGTTTAAAACTTTTTTTCCCATTTTCAAAAGTTTATATTGTTTGACATTTTACTCCCTAATTTACAATATATTTTGTCACCATTACGCCATTATTGAGTTAGTTCTATTTAGGCAAAGCATCCAGCATATGTTTCCTGGAACATGCACCTTTTGTTTTCGGTACAAATTGAATTATTTTTTGTAATATTTCTTTTCTTATCATAGCTCGTTTTAACTCTTGATGTTAGTATCGGCCTATTTTTTTTCTAACCTATTGCTTTAATTTATAATACTTCTTTCAAGTTTTTAGATCAGAAGTAAAAATATCGATTTCGGTTTCCAGATCGACTCTTCAATAAAATTGTAAATCTATAAATTAATAGAGATCTTTTAATAACCTATATCTATATAATAAAAATGAATT
Organism: Arma custos; assembly: GCA_037127475.1. Classification (NCBI taxonomy): domain Eukaryota; kingdom Metazoa; phylum Arthropoda; class Insecta; order Hemiptera; family Pentatomidae; genus Arma; species Arma custos. The sequence continues at coordinate 215,833,227 of CM073759.1, forward strand.
GCCAAATTCGTTGCTAACCGCTAAACTCGAGAACGGCTCGACCAATGCGGCTAATTTTTTTTTTCATATTTTCGCTAAGGCGCATAGAAGATTCTATGGAGAGAAAAACCGGGAAAATGTCGAGGATAACCTTAGGTGGCCGAAAAACCTTGAAAATTTCGGAGTTTTTTTCACTTTTTGGCCTGTATCTCCTAATCGGTGCATTTTTAAAAAAAAAAAACATAATTAACCATTTTTAAAGTAGATTAAGTTTGCTACAATTTGAGCCCAACCGCCGCTCTGTATGTCTAATAGATTCTGAGTTCAGTCCCTATCATATAACAAATAACTGGAATCTTATATATCTATATATATACAAATATCCTGTCACGATGTTTGTCCGGGCTAATCTCCGAAACTCCTTTACTGATTATAATGGAATTTCGCAAATATATGTAGCATTATCCAACTTAAAATGTAGGCTATTTTTTTTTTTCGATTTTCGACCGCGATTATTTTATTGTAAAACTATTTTGTTTTCCAACCTGCTGCATTTTTGATATGTTGTACATGCTGTTACAACTAATGTTTATATTTTATCAGTTAAGAATTTAGTATATTATTTATTTATTATATACTATAGTTAGATATGAGATGAATGAAATGTAAAATCAAAAATTATAATGCAATTGGGAAAAACCACAATGCAAAGCCTTATGTTTCAAAAATACACCCACTTACCAGTCGACGTTTCGCCTATTCAGGCATTATCAAGACACAAAAACAAAAAAGGGTTATGTGAATCACATCTGGAAGAAAAAGGTGCAATACATCCCAACGAGCATCAGCCCAAACAGGCTCCAAACATGAGACAGCACCCCACCATCAACATAAAGACGTTCAACATAAACTCACAATGTTGAACGCCTTGGTGGTGGGGTGCTGTCTCATGTTTGGAGCCTGTTTGGGCTGTTGATCGTTGGAATGTATTGCACCTTTTTCTTCGAGATGTGATTCACATAACCCTTTTTTGTTTTTGTGTCTTGATAATGCCTAAATAGGCAAAACGTCGACTGGTAAGTGGGTGTATTACGAGAGAAATTTGAAACATTGTTTTTTTCCCAATTGCATTATAGTAAATAATAGTGTTTCTTTTTGAGTTTTTGGCTCTATTTTAGTAAAATCAAAAATCAATTTAATTTTATTTGATTTTTTCATTCATTCATTCTTTCTTTAAAATTCAAATTTTAAGGTAATATTTTTTAAAACTATAAAGCAACGCGTGGCCGGATCAGCTAGTTTGAAATATAAATGACTCCAACAACTGTTTTGGAATTAAAATGAACCAAATCGTACTGCGATGGATACATCAATAGCTATGTTCCAACACAAGTTGTGACTATAGTCTGACTGTAAGGGGCATGCGCAGTACAGTTTTTACTTAAACTTGTTTTCACTAACGTCTGGTAGTTTGATGACAGCCAAAACTCCTGTTGGAACTGATCTCATAATTTTATCAATTTTTAATGTTTGTTTATTTATTTAACGCCCCTTTATAAAATTCTGGTTTATCAGGTGATGTTACAGTGGTACTAAATTTTGCCTACAGAAAACAAAGATATCTTTTGATATTTCATCGATTAAAGCATCATCAAGCGATAAAATATTACTATTATTATAAGTTAAAAGTGGGATCCTAAATTTTTGACTGTCCATGTATAATTAGCATAGGGATGTTTAACTAGTATTTGACACAGGACAGGCTTAGGGCAACCATTTTAAGTCCCCTCTGAAGGACAGCATAACCAAAGATTTATTACATTTTTTATAAGGATAAAATATTACATCACTAAAATGTTTTATATAATAGTGAGATTAATAATGATAACTAAATAAAATAATTGTTTGGGCTAAAGTGAAAAAAATTCCAAGCAAATAGCCTTGAGTCGCCAAAACAACAGAAAACAAAATAACTGTAGGTTTTTTTTTTAATTCAGGCATCATCACGACAGAAGGAGAATAATAAAGTTAAAGATATACAAAAACTATAATAAATAATTTTCCAAAAAAATAAAATTAATAACAGCACCTTCCTAGGCACCAATACAGCTGTTTTTATTTAACTTAGACAAATAAAACAGATTGTGTAAGTTAAATAAAAACAGCTGATTATGAAAAAAGAATATCAATAGGTATTTTAGCTTTCTGTTATTTTTTAAAATCAAGGCTTCTTCTTCTGAAATTTTTCTATTAATTAATGAATTAAATTCACTGTATTTTGATACAAATAAATATAATATATATATATATATATATATATATATATATATATATATATATATATATATATATATATATATATAATGAATTGGTACCGGTTATTCAACTTGCCGGCTCAACGAGTTTTAATTGTCCTTGAGGTGTCCCTTTCCAATCTAGAGCCAGTGAAGCGCTGAGTCGGGCAGAGTCGGTGTCACTCAAGACCAATCTTCTGTACATTAAAGTAATTTTTATTTAATTTCTTTTTTAGTTCAATTTATATTAACTTTATTTTAATAGTCTTAGCTACACTAAGTCCATTTTTTTTCTCTTTATTGGAAAATAAAGTGACAACAATCTACGATCGTCGACACATCATTATTAATATTTTATTTAGTTAAAAAAAAAAAGTGATGTTTATCAAAAGAATAAAATCGCTTGACCAGGAAATATCGAAACATTTTTGAGGAATTGTCTAATGTTTTTACTTATATTTTTATCATGTATATACTTCATTTTCGCATTCATTTCTTTTTATTAGCGCATGTGAATATTTTTCCGCATGTATATATTTATTTTATTTTGTTTATATTATTGTTTTGTTATGGAATGACTGTAAGCTACATAGCACCGTTATTTATTGCTCATAAGTGGCAGATTGTAATGTTTCAATAAAGTGTTTAAATAAAAAACAATTATATACCTATATAGAGGCCCGAAAGTTAATTTATTTGAAAGGTGTTTATCCCTTGAAATTGAGTTGAAGATTTGTCAATATTTTTCAATTACCCTCCTCCACAACAACGGTTTTTCGAAAATTTATAGGATTTTGTCAACTTTTATTTATTGTTTTGTCATTGTGTTTATCATTACTATTTGGATCCTCTTTACGGCATCATTTTTGTCAAATTAGCAGATATTAAGTTATTTTTATTGAAAGTACGATCATATTTTTCTGCTAAGAAGATTTTTATTCACCAAAGTTTATTTTTGTTTTATTATTATTTTTCTTTTTGTAGTCCACAACATTTATTTATTTCTATACCTATAATATTTCGGGAGGGGGGGTTTAGAGTGGTGAGGATATGCTGAAAGTCCTGGGTTCAATTCAGCTGTAGCAATTAAATTATTTTATCTGTTAACAACCACGAATGGAACAGACTTTATAAAATGGGTACCCTAAATTGGAGGAACAACTAGACGGTTAAGCTTGATCCCTAGTACTAATTAGTGATGTGTCGGACATCCATATCCGCGGATATCTGAAGGAAAAGAAAGATCCGTACCCGTGACTTTTTTGGCGGTTCTTTTACCTTATTAATTTTCAATTAATGATATGATAGATAGATGAAATTTTATGTAGGGTTATTTTATATTCACTGCAAAACACATAGGCACGTGTTAGTAACCCTATAAACAGCAAATTTTTGTCTGGCAAACGTCGAAAGGAAAAAAAATTCAGTCCTCCATACAAATAACCGATAAGCTGATCTTAGTTTGTATGGAAAAACGAATTTTTTCTTTTCGTTTTTGGTGTAGGTTCAGAACCAAAGTTGCTGTTTATACACGTGGTTTTCAGTAAATTTAAAATAACCCTGAATAAAGGTTATTAGGTAACAGTGAAAAATATAATATTGACATTTAACATTTGACTCAAAATAAAAAAAAAAAGTTTAAAGAAAAACTTCTTTGTTGACAATTTTTAACTCCATACCAAACACAAATGTTACCAATTCCGCGCATTGCTAGTCGAAAACTCGAAAATGTACCTAACCTACTGTCACGCCAAGCGTCAAGAGGCGAAAACTATCAAGGTCACGCGGATCTTGACACCAAATATCCGTATTCGGATCCGTATCCTTTATCCTCCGCGGATATTCTTTATTAAAGAAGCGGCACATCACTAGAACTATTCACCTCCCTACTCCACACTTGTTTTTGAATCAGTAAAGTATCAATTCTATACTGAACCCAATATAAGGGTTTTAGTGCTACAAGTTTTTTTTTTCTATCCATCATATTTCATTATAATTATTAATTTATGCTTTAATAATATATAATATTAATATTTCCTTTATGGTGAATATATTATAAACAGTTAATGCTGTAACCAGGAGTCGAAGATTCGTTCCCAAAGAATCGTTCCTAATCGATCTCATTCAAATCGTTCAGAGCAGGAGCAATATTTTATAAGGAAAATCGTTCCGATCTGAACTGGAACGATATCATTTTGTTATAAAACAACCGTTCCCGAACGGAACAGAATCCGCCAGGAGCGATATTTTTGGATCCCACAAAAAATATCGATCCCACACGTTTCTTTCCGAACCTTGATTTTGGCCTCCTAATTTCCCAATCTACACACGAAAATACCAACCGGAATGAAAAAATTGTGCCTAGAGAAGTATAGTACTTTCTCATCCTTAAAAAAAAATAAAAAAAATTCTGAGAACTAAATTTTTTTTTTTTTACTGCCTTAAACTTAACCGATCCTTATCGGGTCTTCTTTAGGATCAACTAGATCATAAACCAAACATTTAGGAAAAAACCTGGTTGAAATCCGATTTGTAGTTTCCGAGCATTTGTTGGAACAAACTTTTCCGGACGGACCGACACCATTGAGATTTTATGTTTTTTGGATTCTACGCCCTATGAAATGTCAAGAAACAATAAAATAACGAAGTCAAATTTTTTGGCGATTTCAATACTTTCTTCATCTACTTCAGGCATCTTGGATCTGAATCAGTTTCAATTGATTACTCATTCCTTTAGTTTTAAGGCAATATGATTTCTATTAGCTTGATAGAAATCGCTACAGGTGATAGCTCAAAATAGTATTAACTTAAACTCATTATTACAATCGATTTTTAAAAAAAAATATTTTTTTTAAATAGAATAATTTATTGATATTTCCAACTGTAATTATATTACATCAAGTAAATCTGCTGTATGAACAAAGGACATGGAAAAAAAAAACTTGTGGAGAAACTATCTATTGATAGCACTCCAATAAAGTTCTACAGTAGAAGGTCTCGAGGCCATCTTCTTTCAGACGCCTCGAACGGTTATCAGGAATATTTTGGGAAGCGAATTGAGACACTAGTGGATCCAAGTGTGTATGGAGCTTTTCATGGAAGGATAGGTATCTAGTTTGGGCCAAATCAGCAACATATGGAATATTAAGATCATGATGAATGAGTTTGTTTGTGACACAATAAGGAGCATTGAGTATTTTACGAAGGATTTTGTATTGTAAGGATTGGATACGAGATGAATTAGATGGTTTTGTAGAGCCCCAAAGCTCAACTCCGTATGTCCAAATAGGTCTGATAACTGTCATGTAAATGAGTCTTATGTAATCAATTGGGAGCTTTGAACGTTTTTCCAGTAAATGTTGAATTAGGCGAAAACTTCGAGCAGTTTCTTGTCTTTTCAGTCTTGTAAAAAAACTGTTGAATCTATTTTTGATCAGTTTATTTATCTGATCCGGCTGAGACTCATAAATTATTTTATCTGTCATGTATGGACCCCGTACGATCACCTGGGGTTAACAAAGCTTCTTAACAAAGGGGGGCTGGCGGTTGTGCGTTATCTCAAACAAATCACCTCCTTGTAGAACCGTTGCCCTACAAACAGTCCCTACCGTGTAATGAATCCTAGACCCATCATGAGTTGTTGTGTTACAAGTTTTTGTTTTTTACCTTGTTAACAAATTACGTCATCAGGAATTCAAACACGCATTTCACCGTTGATGTATACAAACATTACTCTTACAAATGTAAATGTATCCTACTCTTTTAAAATTTTAATGAACTCCTTACAGACATCGTTCTCAATGAAAATAGTAAATACTGAATGCATAATAATCTATTGACTATTCGAAAGCAATTCAGGTGTGAGCGAGTGGCAAATTTTATTTTAAATGTAGGTATAGCAGACTTTAAATTGTTTTATCCCTTTTCAATATTTTAATATTTAATATTTTTCATTTTTTAAATTATTTTTTATTAATTGAATAAATAACGTTTAAAAAGATAAATATAAAAATTCCTAGGACTCCATCTGGACAAACGTCTCATTTGGAATCCTCATACAAGACTGAAAAGACAAGAAAATGCTCGACGTTTTCGCCTACTTTGACATTTTTTTGACAAACGCTCTAAGCTCCCAATTAATTACTAAAGACTCATTTACATGACAGTTATCAGACCTATTTGGACTTACGGAGTTGAGCTTTGAGGCTCTACTAAACCATCCAATTCATCTCGTATCCAATCCTTACAATCCAAAATCTATCGTAAAATCTTCAATGCTCCTTATTACGTCACAAACAAACCCATCCATCATGATCTTAATATCCCATATGTTGCTGATTTGGCCCAAACTGGATACCTATCCTTCCATGACAAGCTCCATACACACTTGAATCCGCTAGTCTCTCAACTTGCTTCCCATACTATTCCTGATAACCCTCCGGGGCGTCTGAAAATAAGATGGCCTCGAGACCTCTACTATAGAACTTTATTGAAGTGCTATCAATGGATAGTTTCTCTACAAGTGTTTTTTTCATGCCATATTGTTTATTTAGAAAATTTACTTGTAATATTATTACAGTTGTAAATATCAATAAATTAATCTAAAAAAAATATGAAAATTATATACTTTAAATTGGAAGACTAGGAATTATTTTAATGATAAATAATTAATAATTGCAAAAAAAAAAAAAAAAGAGGGTCTCCTACTTCCTTATATAGTGTTATTAAACCTCACATATTTTTTCATAGTTGGTAAAAAATATCCATAAAGTGTTTCGTCAATTATTTTGTATTTACATTCGTCAGTTATAATTCAATGAATTTTAATATAAAAATATGAATGTGAATTTGACAGATTTGATATACCTAGTAAGAAAAAATGTCATATCCTAAAAAGTAGATGTGCGAAATTTGATAAACCCACATAAGAAAAAAGATTTTTTTTTTCAAATATTTCATTAATGTAAAAAAAAAACCTTTAACAAGTCATTTTATTCTTTTATTTGACGTTTCGACTTCTTTGAGTCATTTTCAATATTTTTTTCCCTACTTTCAAATCCACTATTATAAAATAATCATGTTATAAATCTTTTTTTTTTAAATTGTCAATAAATATTTTAAAATTTACTACTTGGAGTTTAAATGTTCTCCATGGTTTCATCTGAAGTTTTATTTTAAAACTTAAATTATAAATAAAACTTCAAATGACCATGGAAAAAATTTAAACTCCAAGTGGTAAATTTTAAGATATTTATTGACAATTTAAAAAAAAAAAAGATTTATAACATGATTATTTTATAATAGTGGATTTGAAAGTAGGAGATAAAATATTTACAAATAAAATATTTTGATTATTTGATGAATACTAAAAAAATTAAGTTTTAAAAATTAATTACATTCTTATTTAACATATAAAATAGAGAAATAATATAACCGGTTACTTTAAAATAACCGCATATCTCATAACTAACCGGTCAGTAGTTTGGTAAGCTGTCATTATTCCGTTATCACTCACGCTATATGATAAGGGAATGTTTCGGGTCCCGGCGAATCGCCCCAATGTAGGTTATATCGCTGTTTCGCAAAAAGGGACCTTGAGGAAATGATGTTGGAAATGTAGTATCTATTTATTTTCCCTCGTGAGTTCTTGCAGATAAAGTGTAGTTTCAATATTAGAATTATATCATATTTTAATTATTATAAATTATATATTTCTTGACTACTGATTACAGGTGTACATAATTGTACTAATGTAGTTTTTAGTTTGTTTTTTCTTAACAATAGAATTAGGGAAAAAATACATGTCATTGAGACTGAATACAAAATGAGAAATTGCTTTGTCATCACAAGTCTGATACCTTCCTTCTTCATTGTATTTCATTTGTGATCAGTGCATTTCCTCCTTCTTTCTGAGATTTGTGACAGTGAATATTTATTGATTGTGTTTTTTTTTCTTTTTTAGGGAAAATGGGAGAAAAACGAGTGGCAAAATGGTATTTCGGAGGCCTGGCTTCTGCAGGAGCTGCATGTTTCACACATCCATTAGATTTAATTAAGGTTTGTATATGTTTATTTCTCTTAATATTATATAAATATATATCAATATTATTTTGCATATATTTTTTTACAGTTACAGTAATGTATATAATGAGGTTTATGGATGAAATTCAATCAATAAATTTTATTTTTGCTTTAATGATCACTATATACTATTTATTTGGAAGAAGTATGCCTCAGTATGTTCCTATTTAGGTTTATCGCCATTCTCAATTTCTTTTATTATTGAAATTAAAGTATTATAATAGCTTCACCCGATATTACTGGGTTATTGTATGCTGAAGAGAAAGACAAAAGTATCCTGTAAAAATCAAACCCATATTCATTGAAAAAATTTGTACTCCCTTCGACTGATTTCCTAGGCGTTGATGACCCTAGGATTTTACACCTCTAAGCAGCAACAAACAAACAATTGAAAAGATTTAATTTTTAATTGTGAGCTAAAAGAAATTTTTTAAAGAAAGTATTATTATAGGAAATGTGAAAATTACAGATAATTATATTTCTTTTATATTTTAAATAATTTAAAAGTAATTATTTATGTTTTGATTGTTTAATCATGAATCATTAATCGAATTATGGCAGCTTTTCAATTTTGTACTGAAAGAGATATAAACAATTTGTTACTTTTCAGGATTCTTTTATATACCAGGTCTGCAAGTTTAAAATGTCGTTTTAATTCCAATAGAATGCGCCCTTAGCCTATTGAAGGATTTGCTTATCTCTAAACGCTATTTTGTTTGTTAGTCATTTGTTTACAAAAGTCAGTTGTTTTTAAGTCGTTTACGTGGACGTATCATACCTTTCTTTGGTGTTAAAAATGTCTAATTTTAAGCCAAATAAAGAGCATTTGCGGCATGTCATGATTTTCTTATTCAATCAAAAGAAAAAGGCATCTGAATGTCATCGAATTCTTGTTGAGACTTATGGCGATCTTGCTCCAACCGTCAAGACATGTGAACGTTGGTTTCAAAGTTTCAAACGTGGTGATTTTGATGTTACTGATAAAAAACGAGAAAATCGACCAAAAAAGTTTGAGGACGTCGAATTGCAATCTTTATTAGACGAAGACAATACCCAAACCCAACAAATGATGGCAGAACAGTTGAATGTCACTAGACAAGCCATTTCCGATCGCCTGAGAGCTATCGGAAAAATTCAAAAGGTTGGAAAATGGGTTCCACATGAATTGGACGAACGACAGATGGAAAAACGAAAAATTGTGTGCGAAATGCTGCTTTTACGCCACGAAAGAAAGGGTTTTTTGCATCGAGTTGTAACTGGCGATGAAAAATGGATTTATTTTCAGAATCCCAAACGAATAAAATCATGGGTAACGCCAGGACAATCATCCACATCGAGTGCAAGACCGGATCATTTCGGGAAGAAGACAATGCTGTGTGTGTGGTGGGATCAGAAGGGAGTAGTCTACTACGAGCTTGTCAAACCCGGCGAAACAGTCAATACCGACCGCTACCGACAACAAATCATCAATTTGAGTCACGCATTGATCGAAAAACGCCCAGAATGGGCTCACAGGCACGCCAAAGTCATTCTTCAGCATGATAACGCTCCTGCACATTCAGCCAGATTGACTAAGGAAACGATTTCTTCGCTTGGTTGGGAACTCCTACCCCACCCGCCGTATTCACCTGACCTGGCGCCTTCTGATTATCACCTATTCTCATCGATGGGACACTCATTGGCTGAGCAACACTTTAACAATTTGGAGGATGTAAGAAAATGGCTCGATGAATGGATTTCAAATAAAGATGAAGCATTCTTTTGGAATGGTATCCATAAAATGCCCGAGAGATGGACAAAATGTGTAGAAAGCGAGGGCCAGTACTTTGAATAAAATATATTATACTTTTTTCTAAAAATTAAATTATATTTTAAGAAATAAACGACATTTTAAACTTGCAGACATGGTAAAGTCAATTTTATTTTAATCATATTCTATTATTAAACATTCTAGTTATAGTATATAATAAATATATAATGCTTAAAAAAAAAAAATCTTGAGAGTTATCTCACAATGGTGTCCAAGGTAATAAGTCAAATTATGAATTATCACATAGTTGGCAGTCTGTGTTAAAATTACACTTCTTTACTTCATTTAACACATTTCTGCGAGAAATAACAACTTCTATTACATAAGGAAGGAATATATTATTTAATGTTAATAATATATGTATTATAAATTATTATAAATCAAGCAAATAAATGTGATGAAGTTTAGGAAATACTTACGTTATGTTATTAATTTTTCAATTTAATTACTAAAAAATATGTTTAATACCTGACAAATTTAATTAAAAAATAAAAATATTTTATTCTATGTTTTAATGTACATAATAATATTCAAAACATAATTAATAATTTTATCAATTAATTATACTGAAAAAAAATTTTATATATTATTAAAATATGTATTAGAAAAAATTAATCATTTACCACCATTATCAAGACAGTCTGTATAAATTTAAAATAACTGAACTAGCAATAATTCTTTTTTGTTGATAATATTTAAACTGAAATTTTGAAAATACCTATAAGAAGGTATATGCAATCTAAAACATATAAAAGGGTGATGAAAATTTTTTTTGTAAACAAACTTTTATCAAATGTAATTCGAAGTAAGCTGAAACGTTTTTGAGAAAGAAAAAAATTCTCTTATATAGGGGAAACTGTTTATTGGAAATCCAACGTTTCGACCCACATTGCAGGACTTTTTCAGGGCTAGTAGGTCTAGATCAGGTCTCTACGATCAGCGGTTTAGGCTGTGCGTTGATCCGTCAGTCATTCAGGACCAAGCATTTTATGTCTATAGATTGGAAAACATTGATAATCGTAATTAATGTCTATAAAAAATTATATATTGAAAATGATTATTATATGCTTTAGGTGATCTAATTTTCTAAAATGTTAGTCATATTTGAAATTATTCATAGTTATGATTTCTTTTTTCTTCTTTCAGGTGCAATTACAGACTCAGCAAGATAAAAAAGTCAGTGTATTTCGTTTAGTTGGTGCTATGATGAAAAATGATGGTATCTTCTCCCTCTACAATGGTATTTCTGCATCCTTACTTCGGCAATTGACTTATTCCACAGCGAGATTTGGAATTTATGAAGTAAAAATTTCAATTTTATATATATATATATATATATATATATATATATATATATATATATATATATATATATATTATATGATTTTTCCTTATAATCTTTTCAGCTATTTTCTGAATGTTATTTTACTGTATCCAAATATTTGTCAAAACTAGTTATTTATAATAAATATAATTGCAGAAATAGTCCTTGAAATAATCTTTTTATGTTAAATAAAGGGGTCAGCTGCCATCCTATTATACAATAAATTGAAATTCACTGTCATTTAATTGTCTAATTATTCAGTAAAAATTAGAAATGCAAATGATATAAAAATAAATCATGTAAAATTTTATTTACCAAAGTTATTTAGCTTAAATGTATTATGTAATATATTTGATGTTATTGTATTTACCTGCTCTTTCCTATTTTAATTTACTTTTATATCGATAAGATCAGTTATTTGAATTTACCTTAATTTGTAAAAAAAAATCTAATTACGATTCCAGAATACTATCACATTATCAGTGAACATGGTAGCTCGAGTGCTATCTAGCAAAATTCTCTTCCACTGTACAATTCATATTCCATGGGATTATTAAAATTATTAGTTCTTATTATTGTTATTATTTTGGATTTCTCGGCTTGTGCCGGATAAATTCACCAACCCGTACCAAGGTCAAAGGTATGGCTCATTTCATAGTTAATTTGGGATATTTAAAAATTTTCTAACGTTGCAGTTCCCAGCACTGCTGTTTCTATACTTCTTCCAGTCCCCTAATTATTTCCAGTTTCTTTATTGATCTAATCGTTTCCTGAGGAATTGTGACTAGTAATTCGTGATCTATACCTAGTTTAATCAGTTTCCAAATTTGTTGCCAAGAAATAAGCTCAGATTGCTGACACGTTCATCTTGCGTGTCCATTTCATCCGTTGTTGTTCATTACTTCGGTGTTGCTGGGCTCTTTGTTGTAAGGGAGGCTCATCAGCATCTAAGCACAAAGCAGTTTGATACAGGTCCTAGGGTAGCCGGTCTTACGGTTCCATATGACCGCTCGCACTGCCTGCCGATGTCGAGGGCTGGTTGTCCAATCCCTCCAGAGCAGCCCTTACACTGGATTCGTCTGAGGCAATTCTTATGTTTTGTAGCTCCGTGTTAATGGGTGGGGTGCATTTTATACCTGCTGCCAGGTCTTCCTAGGAAAGGTACCCCTAGGGTGTGTACTGTGAATGACCTTAGTGTTAGTGTATTGTTTTGTGTTTCGTGCATTGAGTGTGCTAGTGGATGGTGTAGTGTACTCAGGAGTCTGGGGTGGTGGAGGGGGGGGGGATATGACCCCAGCAACTGCACCCATCAGCCGCCCCTTGCGTTTTACTTATTACTATTATTGGTGTAATAATAATAATAATAAAATTATTAACTCCAGAAATAATCTAAAATCAATGGATCCTAGTAAGTTGAGGCTGGAACCTTACTGTGAAATAAATTGTTACTACTTTAGGTACAACTTCCAAACCAGTAAAAGTGAACTGTAACAATAATTTAATTAAAACAAATTAAACCAAAAATAATTTAAATAATTCATTCCAATTAAAACTAATTTTACATTTGCATACAAAGCAGATAGATACTGTGTAATACTTCAGTGATGCTGCGAACTGATGACTCAACAATATTTTGAATTTAACCAAAATCTCCTTTTTTTTTCGTTTGCTTATTTATTTAACATTACTAATACGCTACTACGGCTGATTGGACGATGCTACAATGGTAATCCTAATTTTTCCTATCTAGGTAAAATTATAATAGGGATCTTTAATGAGCACCTGACATTCCACAGGCTCAGCACCACCATTTCATATTCCCTCCCAATTGAAATGAAGGCTTCCCACACCCACCTTACACAATAAATTGTATCAGCATATGAAAAAAAACAAAAGAAGTATTACTTTGAAAACAAAAAATTTATATTTAATGTCATGAGATACAACATTACATGTTTCAATTTAAGATAAAAAGGTATGGTTAGAGAAAAATAATTAAAACTAAGTGAGAATTATTTTATTTTCAATTAGTCTCAAGCCCCCCTGGTTGAGAACCCCTGCTCTATATCCTACGGGGCCGATTTGTGGCTGTTTCCTAAATGCATATTTTATCTGCATCAGCCATTCACGGGCTTAGGAAGAAGAAATTATTTAATGAGAATAATTGTTTGTTTATTTATCGTCACTTTTATGCTGCTATAGCTAATCAGACGATGCTACAGTGGGAAATCTAAATTTTGTCTATCCAGATTTAATTAGGATAGGGATTTTTAACGAGTACCTAACATCGTAAAGGTTCGGGATCCCAGTTTAACATCCCCCCCCCCCCGAAGGACAGCATAACCAAGGGTTTTTTTCTCCCTTTATAAAATCCTAGGGCCACCTGCTGAGCTATGAACACGCGATCTATGCTAATTAGTTAATTACTATGTAAGGAGCTCCTCAACTCCCTAATTATATTTGTAAAGAGTAATTGAAGTTATATTTTCTTGTAAAACTTCAATTACAATAGTTGTCATGATATGCTAAGTACCATAGAGTGCCATTTTAGAACCTCAAACTGTTTGTTCTATTTTCACTTTAATGCCAATGAAATAAGAAATTAAAATTTGGCTTAAAACCAGTGTAAATAATCTTGATACTTGTAACTTACTACATAATTAAATTATAAACAGTTAAGAAAAAATATCTACATACATACATGTATCTATACATTTATCAGTGTTGTTTTATAGATTGCCAAATCACGTCTTTCATCTCACGGTGAGAAGGTCTCTTTTGGAAAGAGAGTGATGATTGCTGGTATGGCAGGAGCAGCGGGTGGTGTAGTTGGCACACCTGCAGATCTAGTCAACGTGCGTATGCAGAATGATATGAAATTACCTCGCGAACAAAGGAGAAAGTAAGCTATATTTCAGTCATTACCTTGTATTAATATTAATTTTTTTATATGTTTTAAAGTGTCTAAAAGTATCAAATTCTTTATATAAGAATGAATCATTCCAAAAGACTATTATTTGCTGAAAATTCCGTAGAAGAAAGTAAGAGAGACAAGTTAGTTTTTCAAGATGGAGTGATATGCATGCGTATGTATAAACTAATTCAGTGGAATAATATGTACAGTCTTGAATAATATTATGTACAGTCTTAATTTATATGTATGGGAAAGAAAATGGTCTGGGTGAAAGTCTAAAAATTACTTAATAATAGTTTATAATTAATAAATAAATATTAGTTAGACTATTAATTAAACTAGTTATATTTTAAGTTAGTTATATTAATTTAACTAGTTTTTCTAAATCCTTCATATTCCACTCCCTTTTTCTATATTTTAATCTTCTCATTTTGTATCTTTCCGTTTACCTCCTCATTTTTCTTTCCCTTTATATTATGTTTACATTTTATCCTTTCTAGACATTTATTTTCTCCATTTTATATTCGTATTCTTTAATTATCATATCTGTCACTATTTGAATTTCTGTTCATCACCTACAATTTTATTTTTATCTATCACTATTTTAAGTTTATTATATTCTGTAACCACTCTTATATTCATTATCTTTATTTATCATATCTATTCACTATTTCATCATATCTAGTCACTATTTTAATTTCCACACTTACTACATTACTTGTCACTATATTCTTGTTACTGCAATGTTTTTTATATATTTCTGTTTGTTTCACTCTCTTAGCCCTGAAGATGGCCTACATTGTAGGCCGAAACATCGGCACACAATAAATAAGTTACACTTATTTAGGTGTTTTTATTGACTGCACCCCCAACTATTTCTTCCTTATAATAAATAAATAGTTTATCACTATTAATTCTTTTACCTCAACCCAGACCATTTTCTTCTCCATATATACAAGGATAAGTAATATTCAAAACTAATAAAGTTATTTATATATTCTTTTAGGTTTCCATGGCCACTATTTATACAAAAGGCTTCAGTGGTTTCTTCTGAAGAAGACAGCAGCATGTCTGGAGAAACGTTGGCGAGAAATGTAGCGACACGGTCGAAACCAGAAGAAACCACTGAAGCCTTTTGTATAAAGTTATTTATTTGTTATTCTATCAATCGATTGACCCTCATACTTGATTAAAATATTATAAATTGGTTAACAGCCATTTTGTCCACTCTAACATCATTACATTATTTTATGCACGTTGTGCAGAAAGTTAACCTGTGGTAGCTTAAATACACTATAACGCACACCCACCCTACACTCACCAGCATTAGAGGATAACTCACTAATTGTGGATAGTAAAGTAATTGTTCTTACTTCGCTTGCATCCTGAGACATTAAACGAGCGTTTATTGTTACGTTATTTAATTCCCATCAGACTATCTAAACAGTAATGAATAATCTTGAAGCTTTTTCAAATAATATAAAATTGAAGTAAAATTCTTTCTGTATTTTATTTTATTGTTAGATGTTATAATTTTTTAAATATTTTATTTGAAAAGAAAAGATATGACCAGGACCGGGATTCGAACCCGGGTCTTCCACATTTCCATTGTGGTGCTTAGCCACCTCAGCCATCCAGGTTCGCTTCTCTGTCAGCCATATCCTTTCTTTTCACTGATCCTATATCTCCGTGTTCTCCCAATTTGCGATGTATACTGAATTTCTGATTTATATTTCGTAGGTTTTTGGGTATCTGTTCTGCAGGTTGTCACTTTGAGTTGTGTTACTACAAGTTTTAACTTTTTATTCATTTCATTTTTAATATTTTCCAAAAATACTAGTTATCATGAGCTTTAGTTTGGAAAAGAGAAGGTAATTATGGGTAATGAGGGTTACGGGGTAACATTAATCATTTAATCAAGAAATAAAAGTTTCCACTAACATTTCAAAGTATATATGATATATTTTTTAAATATTTTATTTGAAAAGAAAAGATATGGCCAGGACTGGGACTCGAACCCGGGACTTTCACCTCTCCGTGGTGACATATCTTTTTGTTTAAAATAAAATATTTAAAAAATTATATCATATAAAAATAAAATAAATTATAATATATATGTTTGTTGAACCTTTCTTTTCTAGATGAAATGATTACCGAAGTATACACAATTCCCATTATTACATTCTCTTTTCCTTAGATAACTAGTATTTTTTGGAAAATATTAAAAATTACACGAATAAACATTTAAAACATGTAACTCAACAGATATTTTGGGAAATATTAAAAGAGAAAAGAATGAAAAGTTAAAACTGTGACTCAACTTGAAGGCGACGACTGTCTGCGGAATAATTACTATCTTTTGTTATGTGTAATAAATGAAGGCATTATCCACACAAGCAATGGTTTAGAATTATCAGTTGTGTGAACTATTGACTTTAAGATAAATATTAAAAATTTCATTTCTATTTCTACTGAAAGTAAATATTTTTATTTGTTTAGTTACAAGAATGCAGTAGATGGACTGTGGCGAGTGGCGAGAGAAGAGGGTCCTCTAAAGATGTTCAACGGCGTGTCGGCAGCAACATCTCGAGCAATATTCATGACAATCGGCCAGCTCTCGTTCTACGACTTGTTCAAAGACTTCCTATTAGGCTCTGGCTACTTCTCCGATAACCCAACTACTCACTTCCTTTCGTCATTAGGAGCAGTGAGTTATTTTCATCTCAAATAGTAATAGTGTCTCGATTATAAAAAAAATTATTATTTTATTATTATTATTTTTAGTAATGTAATATTTTATTGTTTTTGCCTAGTAACTGATGGAGGAACTACTTTTTATTTATGTGGAAGAAAGTGGTCTGGGTAGAGGTCACAATGAATTTCTCGTAGAATTGGAGAAAAACTTTATTGATTAGCCAACATTTCGACCTACTTTGTAGGTCTTCTTCAGGGATGTATGCAAAATACAGACAATATAAGAATAAAGTTGGTGCAAATATATTAAAACATATTAAATTTAAATAAACAAATGTAAGGTGAATACAGACAATAAAAATGATAAAGATGTACCGCAAGGTAAATATGAAGGTTAAAATGTATGAGAGTATACTATAAACAACGAAGTGCCAAAAAGGTAGTAACCTATATTATGAAGAATAAAATAGAAACCAAATTATATAAAATAAAAATAAAAAATTTTAAAAATATTTTATTTGAAAAGAAAAGATATGGCCAGGACCGGGACTCGACCCCGGGACCTTCACCTCTCCGTGGTGACACCTCAACCATCTCGGGCGCCCTGTCACGTTTCCCTTACTTACTACCTTTTCGGCACTTCGTTGTTTATAGTATACACTCATATATTTTAACCTTCATATTTACCTTAATGTACATCTTTATCATTTTTATTTCCTATATTCACCTTACTTTTGTTTATTTATATTTAATATGTTTTAATATATTTGCACCAACTTTATTCTTATATTGTCTGTATTTTGCATATATGAAGAAGACCTACAAAGTAGGTTGAAACATTGACTAATCAATAAAGTTTTTCTCCAATTCTACGAGAAATTCATTGTGACCTGGACTACTTTCTTCCACGTATATTATCAAGGTCAACAATTATCATTCAATACTTTTTATTTAGTCTTTTGTCGTGTTTGATCTTTTAAATTATAAATATTTTTAAAATTTACAAATCACAAATCCACTGTTCCTGACTTATTTAAGCCATTTAATAAAGTACTTTTTTAAAATTTAAATGGAGTGCATTGAATTAAAAAATAATACAAGCTACATCTTATTCCAATATTTTGATTTTAGGATTTTTATTTCAATTTACAGAATGCAGTGAAATAAGATTAACACTTTTGTGATAAACTTTAATTTTTTTTTAATCTATAAATCAAACCTAAGATAAAAATTAAAAAAAAAAACATTTCATTATTTTATTTAATGCAAAATACTCAATATTTCAAAACATTGCTAAGTGGATTCTCATATTTTGATATGCTCTCTAGGGAGTACAATATAAGTATTAAACAGAACTTCAATTTCTATATCATGGTACCCAACTAAAACATAAAGTACCTACTGTAGTACAATTTGAGAATGATTTTCCTTTGCTAATGACCCAAAATAATTACCCGTACTATTAAGATTTTGGAGAATGGAGATAGTTGGGGGGGTGCAGTCAAAAAAACACCAAATAAGTACCAGACTTATTTTTAATTAGTGCCGACGTTTCGATCTACAATGTAGGCCATTATTATGTTTCATACATTTTACTTATGTAACCTCTAGAAGTCTATTATCATACAATTTATATCTATAATTAAACTAGTTTTTTTATAAATCCTTCATATTCCACCCCATTTTTTAATATTTTAATCTTCTCATTTTGTATCTCTGTTTACCTCCTCATTTTTCTTTCCCTTTATATTATGTTTACATTTTTATCCTTTCTGTACATTTATCTTCTGTATTTTATATTCGTTATCTTTAATTATTATATCTGTCACTATTTTAATTTCTGTTCATTATCTTTAATTTTATTATATCTGTCACTACTTTAATTTTATTATATTCTGTCACTATTTTAATATTCCTTATCTTTAATTATCATATCTGTCACTATTTTAATTTTCTACATTACTTGTAACTATATTCTTGTTACTGCAACGTTTTTGTATATATTTTTTGTTCTGTTTGTTTCTCTCTCATAGCCCTGAAGATGTCCTACATTATAGGTCGAAACGTCGGCACTAATTAAATATAAGTCTGGTACTTATTTGGTGTTTTTTTTACTGCATCCCGCAACTATCTCCGTTCTCCATTTTATCATCCAGTCAAATATTTTCCTCTCATACTAAGATTTTGTGTACGGTTGGAAAACAGCAATGAAAACAACCTCTTTCAATCTTGGAAGAAGTGACGTTCCTAGAAGACAACCAGATGTAGAAGGCTCAGAAGAAAACTAAGAACTATGACCCATAGTGAAAAGGCTAAAAGAAGGTTACAATATTATCATGATGCTTCTTGAGTAATATATTAATTTTTTCAATTGTTGCCGTAGTATTGTTTTGAATTATTGAGTATTTGAGTAAATAATTAAATGTTTTTTATTTTTACATTAGAGTTGTTTTATAGGTAACCAAAATTTATAGTTTATAAGAAAAATGTTATAATTTAATTTTCCATATTTCCACTTAAGTATAAAAAAACATTGGTATATTTTGTGTAATGGCTCTGAAGAAGTCACGAACAATGGGCTTTATGATCAGCCAATTTTTAAAAAATATTTATGATTTAATTGATCTAGCAGGACCAAAGACTAAACAGAAATTAGTTCCTCGATCCATTGCCCATGTTTACGATGGGAAATACTATTTCATTCTGCCAAAGAAACTCTGATGACAGCGCTCACATCCAAATCTAGTGCTGACAACCAATGGTACATAGCACAAGACCTCCCAAGTCCTTTAAGGACTAAATTAAGGTTACATAATTAAAAAAAAGAAGTTATATAAAACAGAAATTATTTCCGGAATAAGAAATTATAGTGTTATAATTTGCATTACTTTTGTGATTTTAGTTTTTAACTCACTTGTTGTTTATTTTATTTTATACTGATTAATGTTTATTTCCAGGGCGGTGTGGCTACTACTTTAACCCAACCCTTAGATGTTATCAAAACAAGAGCGATGAATGCGAAACCTGGAGAATTCAAAGGTCTAATGGACATCGCACTATATACGGCTAAACTCGGTCCTTTAGGTTTCTTCAAAGTAAGTCAATTTTAATGTATAGTTAAAGCTGAATGTTCAATAAAAAGGGTCTAGAGACAGTAAATTGCAAGTGAGGGGTTACCAATAATTGTTTAATAAATATTCATATGTAGAGTACAGTGGAAAATTTTACTCTACCCTTGCTTAAAATAAATTCTCATACTTAAAATAAGGCCTCATATTAATCGGAGATTTATGAAAAATTAACTCAGGAAAGGCATTGCCATTGTCAGAGATAAGAAATTATTTTGTATTATTATTGCCCTATCACCAAGCTCATGACAACGAGGAATTCATGTGTGAATATCTAAGTGAAAATTGTGTTTTGGAAAAAAAAATTAAAAACTCCAGACTTTGGAGTAACTCTGTCCTGTTTTGAATTTCTAAATCAATTCAAGTCTGAATTATTTCAATTAAATTTTTTATAATTTTTGGTGGGGGGCAAAGCCGACTTCCACCTCCTCGTGGGGCCCCCTGGGAAACGCCTGTTAAAGGTAGGCCAACGGAAGCGGTACCGAGTCAGAGCCGTATAACTCGCCAGAGTGCAGGAAATGGTACTCTGAGGGCAGATGGGGCTCTAAGCCGTAGTGAAGGCAACCCGTCTAGGGATAGGAGTCCCCGAAAAGAAGCTCTCTGGTCCTCCAGGTTGGGGGTGATGCAGTGGGCCAGCTCCTCACTCATCAGTAAAAAAACGAAAAATGCTAAAAGACCAAAACATAAGCCTTGGATACCGGAAAGTCAAAAAAGAAGACGACATAATGCGCGGAAACGGACAATCAATATGGGATGTTGGAATATTCAAGGACTGGCCACTAAGCTACCAAACCTTCCTATAGAAATTAAGAAATTTAATATGGACATTATAGTCCTATCAGAAACCAAAAGGAAAGGGAAAGGTACGGAGGAGCTAGACGGGTTCATCCACCTCTGGTCAGGAGTCGAAAAGCATGTGAGAGCTAAATCTGGAGTATCCACCCTAGTAAACAAAAAATTTAAAAACAATATCACAGGTTGGGAATTGATAAATGAACGAATTATCACTATGAATATCACTCTTTTCGCGAGAGAGATAGTTGTCATTGGCGCCTATGGCCCGACAAATGATCAAAATGACAAGGCTAAGGACGAATTTTGGGAGGACCTAAGGGAAATTATCGAACAGATCCCAAAACGGAAAGAAATTTTTCTTCTAGGTGACATGAACGCGAGAGTAGGCAGAGATAGCAGTAGTAGGGTTGCTGGTAATTTTGGAGAACCAGAGCGAAATGACAACGGGGACCGGTTCCTCCAGATCTGTGACCAGCTGGACCTAAAAATTTTAAATACCTTTTATGAGCACAAAAATATACATAAATTCACATGGCGAAATGAAAGCAGAAAGCTCAAGTCCATAATTGACTATGCTGTGACTAGACAATGCAACTCAATAACGATTCAGGATTTAAGAGTCTATAGAGGTGCTGAATGTGGGTCGGACCATCACTTGCTGAAGGCAATTTGCACATTTCCTTGGTTGGAAAAAAATGGAAAGGATAGAAATTCCAGTGAGGCTTGTGACATGTTGGAAGAAGTGCAGTATAAAGTAGATTTGTTACAAGAAGACAGCATCAAAGTACTTTTCCAACAAAGAATAAACGAATTGATTCATGATTTTAAAGGTACTAGTGCTGCAGAAAAATACGATTTCCTAACGACTTCGTTAAAGAAAACTGCTGCAGAGGTGCTCGGTGAGAAAATTGGAAAGATGAGGATACAGGAATGGCTGACAGAGGATATTATAAAAAGAGCTGAACAAAAAAAACAAACCTATTTGAAATGGCTTAGCACCAAGAAAGACGAAGATAGGAAAATTTATGTGAAGGAAAGGAGAGAGCTGCACAAGTTAGTAAGAGCTGCTAAGAATGAATTTTGGGAAAGAACATGTGCCAAAATAAACAGTAAGTTGGGATTTGGGAAAGCATCTGAGGCATGGTCTGTGTTAAAGAGTATGAGGAAGGGAGAAAATCAGAATGCCAGATTGAACATGATAAAAATGAATGATTGGGCTGCTCACTATAGAAAATTATTGCATGAGAGCAGGACGGAATTTATAGAAGAGGAAACAGACCCCTACACTGGTACATCAATTAGTGTCACTCAAGAAGAACTAGAGATGGAACAAAAAAAATTAAGGAATGGAAAAGCCCCTTGTCTCTTTAAAATAAATGTTTAAATTCAAGTTAATAAATTTTAATTATTAACATTAATCTGTTTTTCACATATACTGACACTCCGAACAATAATAATGTAAATTTTGAAGTAGTTTATTTATTAATCAAAACATATGATGGACCGCTCAAGCTCAATACACAATATCAATAATTTAATTGAAATAATAATTAGTATATAGTTATATTATTTATTGCTTATATTTGTATTTACATGAATTTTATTTTCCTTCTTAGCATTATTATCATCGTTAAGTTCAACAATATTGAGATCATTTGTACTTTCAATCATTTGATAAAACAAAACATTTAACTATTAAAAATAAAATGTATTGAAGGAAACAAAAAGTATAATTAACTATTGATGATTTAAGTTATTATTATTATCAAATGCACAATTATTAAACAATTTTTTAGATAAAGATAATTATTCTTGTAACAATTGAATTCTAACCTTTAAACTAAAGTTGATCAAAAGAAGTTTTATAATACATGAACTGTCCGCTAGGAACCGCCAGTCTCGAGCATCTTTCTGTCGCAGCAAGAGAAGTTTTCATCTCAAAAATAATAATAATAATAATAGTCTTTATTTATATGTATATACAGAATTAGCTTCTTCAATATTTACACTTTTTAATACTACATTTTGTATTTACATATAGACCTTCCCTTTAAGGAGATTAGAATCTTTTGACGGAGACTAGCCGAACCTTACTGGTGAAATTGCTGGCATAATAAATAATAAATGCTCTGGATGCGATCAAAAATAATAATAAACTTTAAATTATTGAAATCTGTATTTAGGTATATTTATTATCATTGTAATGTTTTGTTTCAGGGGTATGTTCCAGCGTTTATAAGATTGGCACCACAAACGATTCTAACTTTTATGCTTCTGGAACAATTAACAGAAAACTTTGGCGTGATACATTCTCTGAATCATATTTAAGAATCCTTCGCTTTGTTGTCAGAACATATCATAGCCTATTGCATATCTAAGATTATCATAATTTGCAAGCATTGTGATCCGTCAATGTTTATCGTACCGTACAAGAATACAATGTTCGAATATGAACAAATTGTTGTTTCCATTTTCCGTCGTGGAAATCGTATCAGTCCAAATAAAGATAATTTTAGTGAAATGTCAGAAATGGTATTTGTATATATATATATGCTGGTATATATGATCGTATACAATTATACGTATTGTATGAAAAATTGTGCTTAATGTATAAGTTATTTATAATCAAGTAGGTTTTTGATGTTACTTGTTATAAAATCCTACTTAGTGTCCGTACTTAAATAATTGCAACAGAATGATTTATTAAGAGATCATATGTGAGATATTTTTATTATAATTTTTTTTTAGTTATTGACTTTGGAAAATTTATAATCAATTTCTTTAATTGAATTTTGTTTTTTAATTTGTATTAGTTTTTTTTAATACATTGAATTTCTAGAATGGGATAAAAAAATAATTATTCTCAATATTTATAAATCAAGCTATTGTTGCTTATATGTTTAATTTATTGCTCAATATTCCCTTCATTATATATTTATAATGCTTGAGGGAATCTTATTTTAAATTCCAGTGGAACTCTACCTTATGTGATAACTTTAAATTAAGCTTTAGCTATACAATGTTAGGTAAAAATTTAATGAAAAAATATTATTAAAAAAAAAGTGATTTATATTTATGTTAATTGTTTTCGGTTTTAATTATTTTGCTCTCTTAAGGATGTAAAAACATCAAAGTAATTATTTTTTTCTCAACCTTAAACGCTAATCACATGGGTTTCATTTGATCCATGACAACAGAATGGTTTATTGATTTTTTGATAGAGTTTTAATACTTAATATTAATACCTTAATACTCTATTAAATTTTTTAATTAATTTAAAACTCTCAAGTTTTTGGTCTGGTGCGTGATAATTTAGAAGCCATCTTATAACCTTTTAATATAATCAGCTGTTCTAATCATGTATACAAAAATGAATAGGGATATTGCTAATTTTGTAGTATATACTTTAACCCATCCTTTATATCATTATAAATTTAATAACCGGATTAATATTTAATGTAGTATAATTTCTAATAAATATTATTGATTTTTATAATAAAGATAATATAAAAATGCTCGGGAAAGTAAATACAACAAAATTAATGGTATTCCTATTTATTTTTGCACAGTTTATTTTTAGAACGATCAAACATTATACCTCTCAGAAACTTTAATTTCACTGATTATGTAGGTTTTCACTTCAGTATTGCCGAGTACTATTTTTCCTTATTGCGCTAATAAATTATACGGATTTATATAACAATATGGAGGTTTGGAGTCACGGCTGGTGTTGTGGTTGGCATAACAACATAATATGCCCAAGGTCACAAGTTTGTAGCCCAGCAGTAAGTGGGCTTAGGATTTTTTATGAGGAGTAAAATATCTTCAGTTATGCCGTGTTTCGGAAGGGATGTAAAATGGCAGACAAGAGCCTGTGTGGTATCAGGTTTGCATTAAAGATCCGTCCGTATCTTATTTATACCTGTAGCTTTGTCAGATTAGCCTAAGTAGCATAAAAGTGAAATTAAATTAACAAACAAATTATATGGAGGTTATAATCTGGTTACATCTATCAATCTATAGGCTCGAATAATCACAATCAATGGAATCGATGAGTCCATCATTAGGTTTCAAATCATCCGTTTAATTAAGTATTAAATGTTTTTTAATTCAACTTATCAAATCATTTCATTTTATTGATTGTTACATAAAGGTAATTTTTGTTTTATTTGTATTTTAATCATGACATTTTATTAAATTTTTATTTGTTTATACAGTTTTGTACAAGTATGTTAAATACTTATTGTTTTTACTTTTTATCATAATCTTTATAATTATTTGTTAAACATAATTATCATTATGTTATTATTATTGATGTAGCCAGTACCTCGATATTTTTTTTAATATTTTGATTTATTTCATTCCTCAATCGCCAATACTTTTTCATAAGGCGATTAATTATTTCAATCAGTTTAAAAATTATGAAAATTATGCAATAAATTACTTTTATCTAATTGGTATAAGATGGCTTCTGCTTTGTGTGATTATGTTATAGTTAGTGATAATGAGTAACTCTCTCAGTGAGACGGCATTTATAGGGTATGGGATTGTGTCGATTTTTTTTAAGTAGGTATTTGATTCATTTTTAAAAAAATAAATAAATAAACATATTTGATTGTTTTGATGATTATGGAGTATATTTTTTTATTATAAATCAACACTTTAAGGCTATTAAAAAAAAAAAAACTGACCGTCCGTTGTATTGGAATAAGCACTTCATTTTTTAAAAAAATATTCAAGAAAACAAAATGATACATATATATTTTCTTTTTAATGATTATTGTGCCAAATGTAAGCCTTAAAGTGTTATTCGAACCAGCTGATTATTTTATTTTTTTAAATGGTGCTTCCTTTCCAGTAAAGGAAAAAGTATTACTTAAGTGTTCTATAAAAGTCATTCCATGGTTAAACTATATACATCGATGATCTGCATTTATGTAAAGTTTACCTAAAAAAAAATTATTTATTTATCTATATATATTATATGTATATTTATAATTATTTAATACATTGTTGTTGTTCATGCAATGAGTATTTTTTTTTACCTTCTTTATTGGAAATTCTATTATAGTAAAACAAATAATAGAGGCTGGCCTACAATTTAGTTGAGGTTAGAGATTTTAATATATTTCTGTACCTCAAAGATAAAAAATTAGTATAAAGTAAAATTTGGCTGTAGGATAGGCAATATATTGAAGTTTTTTTTCTCTCTTTATATTGTGTCAAATAAGAAAAATTGACAATCAACAGATTTGCTGTCAGTGGAATAGAACACAATGAATTGAAAGGCATAAAGAAGAGTAGCCAGCAGTATCTCCACTGTCACTTGATTTAATTTCCTGTGATAAAATATCCCTCTTTCACGTTCTTTTTAGTTTTTTATGTGCGGAGCAGAGTGGCTTAGTGGTAGAGCACTGAGCTGCCGAAGTCCTGGGTTCTATTCCTGCTCGTTGGCAGACTTTTATTTAATCTCTTAGTGGCTGTAGATGGATCCACGAGATCTAGCACATTCCTGGGGCTCATAAAGTGGGTACCAAAACTAAGGAGAAAAATCGGGCAGTTGAGCGTGATACAGAACAAATCACCTCCCTGCACAACCGTTGGCCAATAAACAGTACAGTCTCTACCATGTACTGAACCCCAGACCCTTCACAGCTTGTAGTGGTGTAGTTTATTTTTGTTCTTTTTTCTTTGAGTCTTCATTACATGAGTTGTGGCCATTCTACTAATGGGTTTGGGTGTCCGTGTAGTTTTTCTTGAAACCGATTGTAGCATGTTCTTTTGTGTCAAGTCCGGATGCAAAGTTTTGTCATATCATGGTTATTTCAAGATAAGCCTTTATATTTTTGACTAAAAAGTTTGTAGTCGTTTTCTGTGAGTCAGTTTAGCAATGCAGTAAATTTGTAAAGAATTTGTCCAAACTGGTTTTAGTAATTAAGTTTATGTGTTTAATTTCTGTCTTATATCTAGATATGTTGAAGTAACTCTTTATTGTATATTACTTAAAGCAGTAGTTTTTAACTTAGTCCATATTGAGATTGCAATAGTGTGTTCATCGAGTTCCGTCTTAGTTAATGGGTGCAAATTATTCAACTGTTCATTTAATTGTTGCTTACTACAGCAGTTAGTTAACGTTATAGTAGAGCTAACCCGATGTTCTAGAAATTGAAGTTCATTTCAGATCTTATTTTGTACCCCCCTCTCTAGTGAGCCTATTGAAATATGGGTACCCACTTTGTATTGTTTTGAGATACTGAGTATTTTGTATAAAATTAAATAATGATAATTTTTTTTATTTTAAGTTTTTTTTAACCCTTAATTTGGTAGAATTTATTTTTTTTAATATCAAAATAATATTCATACCACTTAGCCCTTATGACCCAAGGATGTCTAGAAAAAATATCTTGTACCTTGTGGGATACATTTCCAAGAGCATTAATAAATACATTACGCTAAATTCTGATGTATCTCCACAGATACATTATCAAGAAAATGTTTAAAATAAAATAAAAAAGATGATTATTCAACAACACTGAACAAATTCCTGAGCTCTAAAAGTTATTTCTTCCCCTCAGCGATAATTGAACCAGTTTCCTCAGATTGTGAAAGAGCCCGAGACCACTCCTTAGTCCTGTATGAACAAGTACCTCGGGGTACAATGGTTTCCTTAAGGAGACTCAGGTGACTTTATACATTTTAACATTTCCAGATATCCTTCCATGAAGATATAAAGCCATTCTACGTCGAACGAGTTTTCTAAAGGATTATAACTTGTTGCCATAACGTCCCAGGTGCCATCACTACCTGACTTAAAGGGGGGGAGGGTTCCTGTCAAGCAAGAATTGTCTTGGGAGTTCTGTTTCTAAGGGATTATACAAGATGTGATAAATTTAAAAAACAAAGTTGATTATTTAAAAAAAAAATATATAAGGCTTCGGATAATTAATTTCCCCATCGCCAATCTGCTCTCAAATGTTTCATAAAACCAACTGGATAACTTTTTATATTTGAAAAATCGTTCAGAATGCTGTAAGATTGGTTAGAAATTTTCTGGAGCTTGTAGAGCTTCCCTGGGTTTGCCCAGCCTCTATATCGTGAGTAACCGTAATCTGGAAAATATTTTATGGAAGCATGCTCTCGACCAAATTACTTCCTTCAAAACCGTTGTCCTGCATACAGTACGAGCTCTACCATTTACCGAATCCAAGGCCCACCATGGTTTGTTGAGGTAAATTTTTTGTTTTTGTTTTATCTGTGATAAGTCCCTACACAAGATCTATTATTGGTGTCTGTTCTGAAGGTTGTCACTTTGAGTTGAGTTACAATAAGTTTTACGTGTTTATTTGTTTCATTTTTAATATTTTACAAAATTAAAGTTATCATGAGCTTTAGTATAGAAAAGAGAATTTAATTATGGGCAATGAGTATACTTTGGTTATCAAATCGATAAAATATAAGTTTCAACTAACTTTTCGAAGTATATAATTTTGTTGAAACTTTTATTTCTTGATGAAATGATTACTGCAATCTACTCATTACCCATAATTACATTCTCTTTTTCACACTAACTCTCAAAATAACTTGTATTTTTGGAAAATATTCAAAATGAAATCAATAAATAGATAAAACATGTAGCTCAACTCAAGCCTGGTGAACGGATACCCATATATAATTCTCTTTTGCCATTAAATGTTTCACGATATGAGGACTAGTAAATTAAAATGAAGAAATATATGTCGGATGTATGTATTTAAAAATAATCATAAACATATTTTTTCAGCAGTTAAATACATACTCAATGTACATTTAACATCTAATAGAATGCCATTTCATCATACTTATTTCATTTCATAATTAATCTTATTTCATAATTACTTCTAACAACCTCAAATATCAAGGATGGTTCTCAAAATATGTCTAGTGATAAGTCAAAATTTTAATATTATGCTAAGAAAACCAAGGTACAATTAGATTAGGAATACAATTTATAAAAACCAATAAATCTTAATACAATTCAATCATTCTTAAAACGAAGAAAGAGTACTTCAGTTCTATGTAGTTCAAATATATTCACAGAAACACAATTTTGAATAACAGGCTAGATTTCTAAAAAAAGAAAAACATAATAAGATTATATTAATATTTATTAATTGAAATTTTTGTTTCAATTAGTTAAACCTCTGAAATGAAAAATTTAGAAAAAGAAAATTTTAATTTTACGCCACACTTTAAAAAAAAATTACTTAAAACACAATTAAAAATAACACGCCAATTTTAAAAAACATATATATATATATATATATATATATATATATATATATATATATATATATATATATATATATATATATATATATTTAAAGAATAAGTCGACCAGCTTAAAACATATTAAAAAATTTAACATACTATAACAATAATATAAAAATTATATTATCAGAGATACAGCTACATATGAAAACAAATATAATACAGAATACTAAAATTATTAATATTTTAATTTTAGGAGTCACACCTTTAAAAAAAATTACTTTAGAACACAATTATAAACATGCATATAATTAAAAAGTAAACCAGCCTAAAACATATTCAAAAAATCGCATATACTTTAACAGTAATATAAACAATATATTTATACACTTAATTCATATAGAGCTACATATGAAAGCAAACTTAATAATAGAATATTTAAAATAATATTGTTTTAAAAATTAATAAATTACTTTTAAAAATGTAGTAATTTTTTCCAACAAACCAAAGTTAATATTAGTTAAATTAAAACATTCAAATCAATAATCTATAAAAGTCATGTTAAATCATTAAAAAAAAATTCATATTCAAAAATGTTCAACAGAATGTCAGGATAAAAAAATTCACCAAATCATACACATAAACAAGATTAATTATTAATAGACTAACAATAATTTGTATTATTAAAAATGTTAATTAGACAATCTATATTTGATTAAACAATAAAACAATCAAAATTTTATTTACTTAAAAAAAAACAAGATCTACGATAAAGACTCCCTTAAACATTTTATATACATAAATATAGACTAATTCTTAATTGCTGAGGAATCAAAAGATTAAATTAACATAAGTTGAAATTTCACAAGGCCAAAATATATTCATACATACAAAACCTATTTCTTTATTAGTGGTTAAAAAACTATTAGTAATTTTATGGCAGTTATAGTTTCATCTTTTTAATTAAATCTAGTTTGGAGAAAAAATATAAAACTATTTCTATAAATTAGTTTACTAAAAAGAACAAAGCTTAAAAATATTACCTATAAAAGAAATAATTAAAATTTACTTGCTCCTCTTTACCCAATTACCACATATTTAAAAACTTATTAATTCTTGTTGTTATATTGTATTAAATAATAGTCATTGTTGAATTTGCGAAATCTCTTGAAGTGTTTGTTCGTCATATATGGCCTTTATAAAATTACCAATATCATTGTTGATTAGATTTTCACAAATCATACTTAAACAATGGCAATCCACAGATATTTCCCTTTTTGAAATTTCTGAAACAACTACCATATTGGTGCTAAGTATAATATTAAATAGAGCTACCCTCCTCCTATATCTTGCATAGCTATCTACAATTATATCATAATACAATATATATTTTGTTGCGAAATAGCCTTGCAATGTCAGTGGTAAACGTTTTAATTCTTCGGGTTCAGAGG
Organism: Arma custos; assembly: GCA_037127475.1. NCBI lineage: Eukaryota > Metazoa > Arthropoda > Insecta > Hemiptera > Pentatomidae > Arma > Arma custos. The sequence continues at coordinate 215,863,944 of CM073759.1, forward strand.
TAACCAAATCGAACCAAGTAAAATTCTCATCGATTGTTTCGCTCCTTAACCACAATAATTCTATTATACAAGCCTTTGTAAATATTCCTATCTCACAGCAGTGTGACTGTTGCTTGCAGAAGATATTGTCGATTGTTTCACAGTAAATCTTGCTGTAACCATACAGAAGCGTAGTTTTTATTACAGTTTTCAAAAGTACTATGTCCCCTCTATCAAACCACTTTTCAGAATTGACAGGCATGCGACTGACTGTGTTTGAAAAAAAGGTAAACCTGTTAAAATCGCTTTCATCAAGTTCAGCTCCGTAGTTGAATAATAGATCGATTACATCCTTATCCGCAGATCCTCCTGCCTTCAAAGCACAATGAAGTGGTCTCCTACCGAAGCCACAACAAGCATTGACATCAGCACCATATGCTAACAACAAATTTACAAAATCATATCCTTTACCTTCTGACAGAGCACGGTGCAATGGTGTTTCTCCCCATCCATTTTTTTCATTAACATTTGCACCATTAGAGAGAAGTATCAATGCTTCCTCACGAGTGCTTGCCTCATGCAATTCTGTTGAATCCCTACAGCCAATGACAAGGTCTGCCATTTTGCTTGGATCTGCATCTGACAAAAGCAAAACTTGCATCATAGAAATTTTTTCTTTCCTGCTTCTTTTCTTTGCTACAGTTTGACAAGGCACAACGGATCGTTTCATTTTGATAAAATTAACTTTTCATAAAAATTCAAGTCATTCCACGGACTCACTGGATGAAGAACCAGAAGTTTAAACTTTGGTTACCTCAGCTAGCCAAAGTTCAAATTTCAAACCAAATCATTCCCGCCAAGACGAACTATAGTCTAATATGTCAGTGTTGCCACTCGGCGATAAGTCAGAAATGGTGTTTTACTTATAGCATCAGGTAGTTCTTTGTTTTTTCCTCTATCACTAAATTTTTTTCTGGGGAGGGGGTAACGGGCAGACGGGCAAAAAAATCAACAATAACTTAAAATAAACTTGTATTTAGTATTTATAGAAATGTTTATTAAAATATTTTGTATAATTATTGATCAGCTGTACTGAATTTTAAATATTTTTATTTTTATAGAGAAAAGATATGCTCCCGGCCGGGATTGGAACCCGGAACCTCTCTCTCTCTCCGTGACAGAGATTCCGGATTCGAATCCCGGCCAGGGGCATATCTTTTCTCTATAAAAAAAAAAAAAAGTTTATTAAAATATCAAAACAATAGTTTCAGTCATGTTCTTTCTGTTATTTTATTCATATATTTTAACAACTATGATCATGCGATTTGCCTCTAAGTATGATAATACCGTAATGGATTCTCCATAGTACATAAAAACCGTCAGGAGGGGAACGTGCCCCCGCGCTCCCCTTAAATATTTGTAACATTTTTCTATACATTATTTGATAATTATTCTGCAGATTGTCACTTCGAGGTTTTTAACTTTTCATTTGTTTACTTATTGATATTTGCCAAAAATACAAGTTCTAATGAGCTTTAGTATGGAAAATAAAATGTGTATACTTCGGTAATCGTTTCTATCATCTTTTCGCTAATCCAAGAATGAATGTTTCAAATAATAAAGATCACCAATACTTCGAAATGTTTGTTGAAACTTTTATTCTTGATAAAATGATTACAGAAATCTACTCGTTGCCCATAATTACATTATCTTTTCCATACTAAAGGTCACGATAACGTGTATTTTTGGAAAATATTGAAAATGAAGTGAATAAACAGTTAAAACTTGTTACTCAACTCAAAGAGACAAATTACGGAACAGATACCCATTTTTTTTTAACTTGGAACTTCACTAAGCAATGTTTCTAAGATAATCATAATAATTATTATACCTAACTGTTATCAAGTGGGTTCTGTATAACCCACATTTCCGTTGTAAAACCTTGTATAATTTACATACGTATACATGCTTAGGTAATGACGAAATGGCTGATAATTGATAGTGTGCCTATGATTAATGATAGGGGCAGTAGTGCGTAGTGATATTATTTGCCCTTGCCTATATGTTTTAACTCGGGAATTATATCTGCAGCCCCGGTGAATATGTGGTTAATACGAATATTGTCCAAAATGAGTTAATTTTATCATTCTCGTAGTCATTGGCTTGAAACACAGTTAAAACATAAACAAGAACTCCTTTTCAAGCCAATCCCTGAGAGAATAAAAACGTCTGTCCCCCTAAGTGCAAGAAACTTATTTTGGAAAAAAATTGATTCAACCACTTATTCATTGGAGCTGTAGACATCTAGTTATCTGCGCCAAAATAGTTGAAATTTATGGTATTGATAATTTGAAATGTGTTAATCAATATTTACTTCCCTTTCTACATGAACATTAAATTCTTTAAATATGGAGAAAAAACCTATATCCAGTAAATATTTTTTATTCATCAAGCTAAGTTTCGACCTAACTGCCATTATCAATTTTCCGTTTAACATTGTTTCATTTTTTCTGTTATATGGTTAACAGTTCAACCATAAGTCATTAATCTCACTTTAAGTAGTTTTATTCCATTTAAAAATCATTTAAATTCAGAGGGAACCATGTTCTCTATAGTCAATTACTAATAAGTTCATCCAAATTTAAAGAATAAATTATATAACAAGTAAATAAATGACAGGAATGATACATAATTGCATGGATAAAGGCAAATAGAGAAACTACCCAGTGATAGTACTCAAATATAAAATTCAACTAAGAAGGTCACGAGGCCATCTTATTTTCAGACACCTCCGAGGATTATACGGAATTGATGAAGTAGCTTTTGAAAGTAGTGAGCTTGAGTGGGAATGAAGTTGGTTATGAAAAGACTGGTATCGGTGTCGAGGCCAAATCAGCAACAAATGTGGCAGTGAGACCATTATGGATGACTTTATTAATAAAAAATTAAAGAGCATTGATATAATGCTTACATTTTATCCTTTCTGTACATTTATTTTCTGTATTTTATATTCATTTTCTTTAATTATAATTATATCTGTCACTATTTTAATTTCTGTTCATCATCTGTAATTTTATTATATCTGTCACTACTTTAATTTTATTATATTCTGTAACTATTTTAATATTCGCTATTTTTAATTATCATATCTATTAACTATTTTATCATATCTAGTCACTATTTTAATTTTCTACATTACATGTCACTATATTCTTGTTACTGCAACGTTTTTTATATTTTTGTTCTGTTTATTTCTCTCTCATAGCCCTGAAGATGGCCTACATTGTAAGTTGAAACGTCGGCACATAATAAATAAGTATACACTTATTAAGGTGTTTTCATTGACTGCACCCCCAACTATTTCTTCCTTACATTAGAAGTTCCAGTCAACTATCTCTTCTCTAAAATATATTATTTCTCTTATTTCCAAAATTTTTGTTTTAAACCTGGAAAATAACTTTTCTTATTTATTGGGTTGTAACATATGAAATGTGAGTGAAGGTGTAAATTTAAATTATTATACAATATTTTTATTAATCGAAATAGGATCCTTCACTTTCAATACACTTCTCCCAACGTGAAACAAGCATTTCTGTCCCCGCTCTGTAGAAATTAGGTGTCAAGGAAGAACCAAACTCTTGGGTCCTTCCTCACCCACCATATTCTCCGGATCTTTCTCCAACTGATTTTACTTTTTCCATTTCTTAGATAATTTTTTAAAAAATAAAAAATTTGACAACGAAAATGCCCTGAAATCGGCCTTCCAAGGCTTTGCTTCTTCCTTGACACCTAATTTCAACAGAGCGAGGATGGAAATGCTTGTTTCACGTTGGAAGAAGTTTATTGAAAGTGAAGGATCCTATTTTGAATAATAAAAGTTTTGTTTATTTTTTTTGCTAATAATTTAAATTTACACCTTCACTGACATTTCAAATGTTACAACCCAATATTTAGCTATTAAATTATTTTATAGTTTATACCTGTATTTTTTATCATTACTAATAATGAAGGATGGTGGAGTTAATTATTACAAAGAAACAAAATATTATAATTATTGGTCAATTTTTTTATTTTTAAAGAAAAAAGATAGGCCCTCGGTCGGGATTCGAACCCAGATCCTCTGTCTTTTCATGACAGCACTCAAATTGAGCTCAAATGGTAGGGCGCTGTCATGGAAAGACAGAGGATCCGGGTTCGAATCCCGGCCGAGGGCCTATCTTTTCTCTTTAAAAATAAAAAAATTAAAGATACTTTAGAAGATGAAATTTTGAAAAATCAGTATTTAGGACATTTTTGTTATTGAAGACCTTTTATTAATATAAAAAATTTCACCGTAAATGGTTTTTGAAATAGAGTTACCGTATACACACAAAATCTATAGGTTTTGCTTTATATTTTAATATTATTTTTGATACACAAGGGGGCGGGGGTACATCCTGTCCGCCTATTTTAATTGTACTACAATAGGTATTTGACATTTTAGAAGAGGTATCCTAATATTCTAGAAATCGAAGTTCATTTCAATACTTATTTTGTATCCAATCTTAAACAAACTAAAATGAATGAATACACTCTTGTAATTGTTTTGAGGTATTGAGTATTTTGCATTTAATAAAATACTGAAATGTTTTTTTATTTTATTTTAGATAATTCTTAATTTTGTTTGTATAGTTTGTAAAAAAAATGTCTTCGCTGCATTCTCTGTCTTCTAATAAAAGTTTTAATATGTATCTTTACCTTGTTTTATTTTTTAAATTGTTAAATGCATTCCACTTAAATTAAAAAACAGTGCAATATTTTATGTAACAGCTTAAGGAATTCAGTAATAAGTGACTTTATGATTCACTCAATCACTCACTATTGGGCGCTACAGTCCTTGCAGGACCTGGGCCTCTGTCACCATTCTATTCCTTTCCTCTCGGTCTCCAGCAAGGCTCCTCAAATTTCTTAACCCTCCTAACCTAAATCTATCCACCGACACCTGGGCCTGCTCTTTTTTTCTTTTTCCTCCCGTTGCACCATTTAACATGATTTTAGGCACCCTGTATGGATCCATTCTTTCCATGTGCCCTAACCATCTTCGCCTGCTCTTCTTAATAGCACAGAGGATATCAGGCTCACCATACAACATCGACAAAATATTGCATTATTAAAAATTTTCTACGCAATAGAGAGATTAACATATATCCATTAAAACCATATAATTATTACTTCGAAGGAACCATCACACAGGGGCAAAGAAACCCACAAGGTATGCTTTTCATCTAAAGTTGGGACATTATTGTTGTTTAAGTTTTATTATTTATATAATATAAATATTATATGACCATTCTAATAGAATTTCTAACAACATAATAATTCTAAAACTTTTAAATACACAATTTTTTTCTAATTAATAATCTATAAAAAAGACAATGGAGGTTACAGTGTAGGTTATAATGCATACATAGGTTATATAGTGAACCAATTTCATAGTGATCAGCACTTATGATGTAGGAGCATCATTATTATTAAATTCATTCAAAACAAAATTAAAGATACTATGACTTTAAGTATATAGATCAATTCCTGATACATATCTTACTTATATATTTTTCTTGAATGATAATAGTTGACCTTGATTATATATGTGGAAGAAAATGGTCCGGGTGGAGATCGATAAATTTCTCTTATATAGGGAGAAATGTTTATTTAAGAGCCAACGTTTCGACCCACATTTCAGGTCTTCTTCAGGGCTTACTGTACAAAATACAGACAATTGAACATAACTAAATTATTAAACATGACTAAATTATGGTAAATATTAAAGTTAAAATGTATAAGCATCAAGAGTATTAATAACAAAGTGACAGGAAGGTAGTACACAAAGTAATAAACAATAAAATAAGTAATAAGAACTGATAAAAAGAAAGTGTTAAAAATTAAAGAATAAGGTAATAAATCTGTACCTCAGAGGTAAACTATCGTAACTGCCATTTTTCAAACTTTACAGGAGAGCAGTTTTAATGTTAAATTTTCCTGTTTTCAATGATAATTAGAGGTCATCAAGATCAAGATCAATGATGCCAGGAAGGTAGTACACAAAGTAATAAACAATAAAATAAGTAATAAGAACTAATAAAAAAGAAAGTGTTAAAAATTAAAGAATAAGGTAATAAAGATAAAATTGAAATTTTACCTACTGTAGTTTCAACCTTATTTCTGTACCTCAGAGGTAAACTATCGTAACTGACATTTTTTCAAACTTTACAGGAGAGCAGTTTTAATGTTAAATTTTCCTTTTTATCATTGAAAACCGTGAACAACAATAAAAAGGAAAATTTAACATAAAAACTGCTCTCCTGTAAAGTTTGAAAAATGTCAGTTACGATAGTTTATCTCTGAGGTACAGATTTATTACCTTATTCTTTAATTTTTAACACTTTCTTTTTTATTAGTTCTTATTACTTATTTTATTGTTTATTACTTTGTGTACTACCTTCCTGTCACTTTGTTATTAATACTCTTGATGCTTATACATTTTAACTTTAATAATTACCATAATTTAGTCATGTTTAATAATTTAGTTATGTTCAATTGTCTGTATTTTGCATATTTAGCCCAGAAGATCTGAAATGTGGGTCGAAACGTTGGCTCTTTTGATAAATATTTCTCCCTATTTAAGAGAAATTTATCGATCTCCACCCCGACCATTTTCTTTCACTTATATATATTTCATTCGAGTAGGTAATTCAGGTTAAAAAAAATAAATAAATGAAGAAAAGATGAAATTGTAATACAAATAAAAATCCATTTTATTAAAAATAATAGTAATTATAATTAATTGAATAAAAAGAGACCAATTAATGAAAACTAATTAAGGATGCTATATTAACAGAAAAAATAATTAAAATTAAATAAAACTAGTGTCAAAAAGTTCTAAGAAAACTTTATATATACATTTAAACTATATTTTTACAAATTTTTAACGACAGGTCTTGAAAGAAACATAGAAGCAAGTTTAGACGGTTGAGAATATGTATTTTAAAACAACAAAACATACTAAATGTTTTTTTTTAATTAAACAGTTAATATGTTTAAATAAAAAAAATAACATAGTTCAAATAGCATAAATAGATAATAAATAACAATTAAGGAAGTCTTTTAGAATTCTTTATCATAAGCAGAGCAAAATTATCCAATATGTCCCAATTAAATTTTAATTATTCTAAGGAGGATCAGATTTAACAATAATATTTAAATAAAGGATTTAAAAAAGAAAAAATATTTTTTTTTTTTTAAAAGGAAGATAACAAAATATTAGCACCTATGACCAAATCATGAGCTGAAACTTGGGGCCGTGTTTAAAACACAAAATATTCACAATTTTTTCCTCCTTTTTTTATTTTTTAAATTTTTTTCTAGGTCAAAAAGTATAATGAAAAGGTTTAACCTGATTTCATTTTATATTGTACATATTTTATAAATATGCACATAAATAATAATAAACTAGTGTGCAGTAAAAAGATTTTTTTTTGGTAAATTTTTTTTTTTATAAAGTTATATAAATGAGTTATGAGAATAGAATCACAGTTCATGAATAACTTATTTTTATAGCACAGATCTTATTATCTTAGGTAAAAAAAGGTATATTTTAAAAATTGTAAAAATAAAAAAATTGAACAGCGAAATTGATTCGATAAGTATTTCTTCAATGTCTATATATATATAACAGATTTGATGTCCACACTTAGTTAATAAAACATCACAGTTATTTTGCACGATTATTGTTCTTTTTATAAATATATACCAACTGGCAGGTTCATCATCGAAGCTTATTTCTTACATTCTTGATCCCATTTGTTGTAAAACCTGTCAAAAAGAGTTAATACATTTTTTTTAAATAATGAAAATCTATCAAAAGTTATAAATAACATATAATGGGTCAGGTAGAAATAACTAAAAAAAATGTATTGGGCTGTAAAAGACAAGCGAATGTCTCTAGAACAGTGGTTCCCAACCTGGGGGGCGTGAGTACTAGTCAGAGGGAGGGGGTGAGACCAGTTGAAAATGAAAAATTCAGACTTGATTTTAGTCGTTTTTCTCTTATCAGCACTTCTTTATTTTTTAATTGAAACTTATAATGTTATATCTTGTGACAGTAAAACTAAATGTTTTGATTTCAAGGTCATATTTGTTTTTTTCCATATGCTCATACAATTTATTGTCCAAGGGGAATTTTATTTGAATAGGGTGGTGTGATACAAAAAAGGTTGGGAACCACTACTCTAGAAAAAGAAGAATGTTTAAAATGTTGGTCATTATTGGCTATATATTGACAAATAAATTCCCTGGAAAGTATCAATCCATGTCAATATATAATATTATTGTCTAAATATGATACTTTCCGGTTAAAGTCACCCATACAAAGAAAGAAACAGGCATGGAAAGATTATAATAAAAATAAATGCGATGAAAAATGGGAATTATATGTTAGAAGGGAAACTAAAATGGTTGTTAGAACTGCAAAAAGAAAGAGTTGGGAAAATTTTGGCCGAAAGCTCCAAGAAGACTGGAAAAAAGATCAAGGCACTAAGATGCAAAAAATGCAAACCAATCCGCAATATAAACGACATATCTGGAAAAATATTAAGTAACGATACGGATATTCTAGACAGATGGAAGCAGTACTACTCCCAGGTGTTTGAAGAAACTAGAAGAGGAATGGAAGAAGAAAATGAAGAAGGGCCGTATCAGAAATGTGATGAACCTATATGGGAGGAAGAAGTTGAAGCGGCTGTGGAAAGATTAAAGACAGGAAAAGCACCAGGGAGAGATTGCATTATGTCTGAATTCATAAAATATGGAGGACAAAGTCTTATTTGAATTCTTCAAGGTTTATTCCAAAAAGCATATGCAGAAAAAAGGATAACCAAAGAATGGGAATATAATATCATCGTACCTATCTTTAAGAAAGAATGCCAAAACTACAGGCCCATCTGTCTATCTCGTCTACATGTCTATTCTTGAGAGAAGATTGAGAAGTCTGGCCGATAACCAGTTAGAAGAGGAACAAACGGCATTCAGACCATCACGACAAACCCAAGACCACATCTTTGCTTTGAAGACTATAATAGTAAAGGCATGGGAGCGTGACCAAATATGTATTTGGCCTTCCTGGATATAAGGACGGCTTTTGATTCTGTTCCAAGAAAAGAAACTTGGTGCGCACTAAAAAAGAAGAACATCCCAAGAGACCTTATCCAAGCAATCCAGACTACCTAAAAGGGATAGTACGGATTAATGGTAAGGAATCCAAAAGCTTCAGGATGGACAGAGGTGTCAAACGAGGAGATAGTCTCAGCCCCCAACTATTCATTATATTCATGGATGAAATAGACAAGATATGTAAACGTAGAGCACCAAGAGCAATAATAGACAAATGGAATAAGAGAACAATACTCGCACAAGCTCTTGTATATGCAGATGATATTGTCCTTGTAGCAGACTCAGCAGCAGCACAACAACAAGTCATCATAGAATGGGAAGCTGTGCTAGAAAGAAACAGAATGGTCATAAATGAGGAAAACAGCAAGATTATGCAGATAGGGCGAAATACCGAAGAAATATACATAATCTGTAAGGGTAGAACTCTAGAGATGGGATGAGTATATGTACCTAGGGACAGTAGTCGGAAGAAATGGAAAAATAGGCCAAGAAATATCAAATAGAATACAAAAAGCTAACGGTGTCTATTATCAAATCTGTAATACTGTAGTAGGGAAGAGAGAGGTTGACAATAAAACCAAAATAAATATATACAACTCACTGTACCTCCCAACCCTTTTGTGTGGAAGTGAAAGCTGGGTCCTACTTAATAATCACAATAGGAGACTGAGCAGATCCGAAATGAAATACCTAAGGAGAGTGGCTGGCCAGAAGAAATCGGAACTAACGGATCAGAGAAGAAGTAAGGGTCTCACCATTGTTAGAAACCCTGGAGAGGAAAATGCTCAAATGGTTTGGTCATGTAATGAGGATGAACAAGGAGAGGGAATCCCGGATGTTTGTTGAAGCAAGGCCGACAGAGAAAAGACAAAGGGGTCGACCTCGGAAAACTTGGTTGGATGAAATCACCGAGCTAGGAGAAAAAAGAAACAAGCAGTTGAATGCAATGAAAGCGTTGGTGAAGGACCGGAAAATTTGGCGTGAATGGATTGACGAGGCCCCTTCACGCTGAAAGGCACCAAGGATGAAGAAGAAGAAGAAAGTATCAATCCATCATTATTTTTAGTGGAATAACTCGCCTCCTTTGTGACACAAAAATGTTTCTACCTAATTGATGTATTTGGTTTTAAGGTAAGTGTTGGATATTCGAAATTATGTAACTAGATTTATATACTTGTTATTTAATAGAATAGGAGATGAAGCAATTCCATGTTTTTGTCTTGCTGATTGTATTGACTTAGCTAGAGAGAGAGAAGTATTAAGAAGTAGGCGAGAGAGAGAGAGAGAGGGAATATTACAGTCGTTATTAGTGTGTATTAGTGAACCTTGCGAAGTATTAGCGAACCTGAGTCAGTCTTGCGCTATCAAGCACTGGAAGAGAATGCCTCAACAGCCTTTGCAGAACTAGAAAACAGCTGATTTGCCTGCATCACGATGAGGACATTACCGTAGAAGACAGCAGCACCGCATGTTAAAGACTTGTGTGATATTAAAGTATCCTACTAGGTCAGGCCTTTTCAATTCTCTCTCTCTCTCTCAATTAAAATTTAAGTACAGTTTTCTTTGTTATTTAATAATTTTAATTTAATTATTTGTCCTAATAAGTTTTTTTTTTTGTATCTTACTTTAAATGTATCCTCCTTAATAATGTATTAAATGTATTTTATTAAATTTAATTTAGTTTCAATTTCAATGATTAAAGAAAATTATAATTAGTTGAAAATTCTTGTAAATTAAATTATCTCGAGTTAAAATTCTCTGAAAATAAATTATTTTTCTGATCTTAGATTGTTTCTGTTATTTCTTTATTTGTTTATTTTTGGGTAACAAGAAACGAACATTATTTCGGCGTCATTGTCGGTGACTATGCCCTACTTTAGGGTAACAAGTTCTTATGTCTGTTTTGGCTGTATATAAATGTTTTATTATCACTGTTGTTTCTTTTCATTCATGAATCACTATTTTATTCAACTTTGAAAAATGGCTAATTTATCTGAAAATGACATTTCAGAAGGGCATCGTCAGGGGTTTCTGGTCACTTCAATATTATTACATTATCAATATTCAATAATATTATATTGGGAGCGGACTGTGGTAGAGCACTGAGCTGCCATGCTGGAAACCCTGTTTCGAATCCCACTGCAGGCAAGACTTTTATTTAGTCTTTTTGCAGCCGGAGATGGATCATATAGGATCTAGGACCCTCCTGGGGCTCACCCAGCCTCTATAAAATATTATAAAAGTAGGGTACCCAAAGTAAGGGGGAAAAATCTGACGGTTGAGCGTGACCTAGGACAAGCCACCTCCTTGCAGAACCGTTGTCCATGAAACAGTACAGTCTGTAACATCTACTGAACCCCAGACCCGTTCACGAGTTGTAGTGGTACAGGTTTATTTTTTTTCAATATTATTACTTTAAAATTTTTTTATAGCAGTGTAATGGATGCAGTGAAATTAAATAGTTACACGGGAATCTTGGAAAAAATCATACTGGATGAAAATAAAGCAGATAGAGAGCAGTTACTAATAGAGCTATCGAAAATATAATAAAATACAAATAATGTATCGTAATATTGATTAAAAAAAAAATGTAATGAGGTGCAGTCCTGCTTAATATCTATAGTATACTGCGCAAAAATGAATAGGGATAATGCTAATTTTGTAGTATATACTTTACCTAGCATTTATATTATTATGGAAATTTTTACACTTTACAATAATTAATGTAGTATAATTTCTAATAAATATTTATTGCATTTTATAACAAAAATAATATTAAAATCCTAGGTAAAGTAAATACAACAAAATTAGTAGTATCGCTATTCATTTTTGCACAATTTACAATAACATTTTGCTAAAGTTGGTTTCAGATAGAAATATTGGGATGATACATTATAATTATAATATCATTAATACAATTTATACATAGCTAACTCATGTTTCTTTTAATTGAAAATTTTAACAAAGAAAGCTGGTATGGACTAATGAACAAAAAGAACTTATCGTATTCCGAGTTCATATTTTGGTTTATAAATAAAAAAATTTCCTTTGGATGTATATTAAGGTCAGCTATGTCAATTAATTTTCTTTAGGGATGTAAGTATCAAACGAAAGTACCACCAATTTATACCTTATTGGGAGGTTTCAAAAATAAATCGCCAATAGAAATGCAAAATATTAAATATTAAAAAACAAATTTTTTGTAATCGATCCGTAACGAATAATTTAGCATTGATATTATTATTATTATTTTGGCTCTACGGTCCTGCAAGAACCTGGGCCTCCAACACCGACCAATCTCCGCGATCCTGTGCTATCCTCCTCCAGTTTCGTACACCCAGCAGTTCCAGGTCCTCTTCGATGTCATCTAGCCATCTGATCCGAGGGTGTCCTCTGCTTTGTTTACCGTCCGGTTTCTCATTGAGCGTTCTCCTCGCTATGCTGTGGTCCGGCATTCTTTCCACATGTCCCATCTCTCTCAGTCTGGCTTTTTTTATCAACGCCACCATTTCTGGCTCCCCATATAGCTCCACATTCTTGCTTCTCCATACACCATTTTCGGCCACTCCGCCCCAGATTCTTCTTAATATTTTTCTTTCACATGTGCTGACCATAAGTCCTGAATTTTTGGTCAGGAGCCAAGTCTCGCACCCATACATGACTACCGGTGGCCTTACTATGGTTTTGTACAGTCGAATTTGTATTCTTTTAGAGAATGATTTTAACTGAAACAATCTTCATAGTGAGGAATAACACCTATTTCTTGCTGCTGTTCTAACTTGTGTTTCAGTCTCTATTTTCACGTAGGATTTATAAGAAATATAAAATTCATATGGAGTGATTTATAAGGCATAAAACCACATATAATGACATAAGTAAAATACATTTGACAATACACATTGATTCTGAACGAACCCTGTATCAGTTTTTTCGCTATCCTGAAAAGTAGTGTTTTTCACCATGAATATTTAGCATTTGTATTGACGATATAACAACATTTTATTTCGATATATATTTAAAATCAAATTGATGAAAACTTTAAAATAAAATTACAAGTCTTACATCTCTAAAGCTTTAATAGAAACAATTAAATATTAATAAGCAGCTAATCAGGAAAAAAATAATAAAAAGGACAAATAAAAATCAAAATATTATTAAAAAGCTTTTAGTTATTACCTTAGCTCTATCGGTAGGTTCGGCTTCTTTTGTGTTATTACTGGTTCCATATTCTCTAGAAACGACAAAAAGGAACTCAGCCTGGTCCTCGTTACCATAATTGTACTGAGATCCGATGTTGATCAACTAGAAATTAAGAAAGGAGCATTAATTAATTAATTCATAAATTCTAGTAATAAATGTTTAAAAACGGTATGAAAATTATTCTGACCTGCTCGAATTTCCAACCGTCGGACATGGTGGAAACCATTTGTGTTATCTCGTCCTCGTGGCACTGAAGGACTCTGTAAACATGTTTCTTACTGTCTTTGAGTGGCCTAGTATCCCTCTGGTTTATCCTTTCTTTTACAAGACGGATCAGTTCGGTAATATTATAAAACTCTGCTTCTTCAAGAACACCTAAAAAATAAAATATGAAGAAATCAACATCACCAAAATATAATATATAATAAATTATTTATTTTTTCTGGGATAAGTCCCTTTTAAATAATAATACAAGACATGAAATATGGACAATAGGGTCTTAGAGTAAAATAGAATTAAAATTTATTAATTAATTAAATGAAAATAATTTATGAATTAACTCCTAAAAGAATGATTATAAAAAGGGAAAAAAATTAAATATTTATATTTTTCAATAATATTAGCTGACCTTGTATATATGAGGAAGAAAATGATCCTGATATAGGTCAAGACAATTCTCTTTTATAGGGAGAATTTTTTATTGGTAAGCCAATGTTTCGACCAACACATTGCAGGTCTTCGTCAGGGCTAGTTTGATTGGCGGTTGTTGACAATAGACTGACTAACATAGATTGACTATGTTTACAACTATCTTAACTGTTCTTTAAAACGAAGCAACAGAATTCTTACTTTTGTGAAAGGCAAAATTAAAAGCAATAAACAATAAATTCACCCATCTATTTACAAGTTCACAAATACAGTTAAACAACAATATCCCATCATATGGATAAGAAGAGATTAAAAAAGAGGGATTTATAGGTTGTAAGGTTATAAGAAGGACGAATAAAAGAAGTCGCACAGTTCCACAGGATCTTATAATGAAAGATCTGTCAAAAGTGCAGTTCGAAGGCCCTAGGATTTTCGAAAGGTAACGAAAAAATTCTTGGTCATGTTTTCTGTGCCAAATTTGTGGCCCCGAGCCGGTGCAGTATCAAGTACTCGTTAAAGCTCCCTATCCTAGTAATACCTGGAAAGGCAAAATTTAGGCCTCCCATTGTAACATCCTCTGAATAGCGATATCAGCCTCAAGTGACTAAATAAATAAATAAACAAACAATGAATTCCCATGAATACAAAAAATTCACATGTTACTATTTCAGGTAAGACCAATGATAATAAAAGATATATTCAACCACTTAAAATATATTCAGTGGAGCGTCGATTATCTGAACGTTCAATTAACGGAACTGTTTTGTTTTTTCAAATGTAATTAATTTAATTTAATTCACAGTAATTTTAATTAATTTGATCAGATCATCCAGTTATTTGTATTGTTAAAATTATTGTTATTTTAAATAAAATTTGATGAAAAATAAAATGATTTTTCCCATAAACAGCATCATTTCTCGGAAACAGCAAAAAAAAATTAGCTTTGACTTCAATACTACTAGGAACTGTAAGCCTAATTAGGTAGTTTCATTGGTTTCTCTGAACCCATTCCTATTAATTTGGTTGGTATTTATTGTTTAGAGAATTTCAATTATCCGAATTTTAGATTATTGGAACCACCCCTGACAACATTAGTTCGGATAATCGACATTCTACTGTATACTAAATTTTGACATAATCGACTCACCTTCTTCTTCTAAATCCTTATTAATAATAAGTTTTCCATGCCTTAAATAGTTCAAGATTGGACTGAAGTACGTTGGATCCCTATCGATCATATAAGCTCCTTTTTCATCCTAAAACATAAATAATTAAACTATTTCTAATCTTATATAATGTAAATGAGTTAATATTGACGATATGTTAAAAATAAATAATAAAAACAAACTATATTAAAACATGCATTACGGCTGTAGCTATATGTTTTATAAAGAAAAGTCTGCCGATCTTAAAGCATCTGCTATATAGCTCTGCGGATTTACATTCTCTGTTAACTGTAGATAAATAATCAAAAATATCAAGAATTAAATATTAAACTTTTGAATTCTATTTATATTATTCTGTTTTAATAAATAAATTCTCCTAAAGAATCTACTTCAGTGGCCAACAAATAACTTCTCGCAATCTGGAGTGGAAACGAATCCAGTTCTGTTCCAGTTTTTTATTTATTTGTGAGTTCTCATTTGATCATTTAATGTCATATATTATGTTACAGAAGAAAAATAGCACATTCAGAATGCAGTAAAGAGGCATCCTGTCTAATTTGTGTTTACAGACATTCTCATTCCTCTTTGTTCATATTCCATATTGAATCAACTAACAAGTAAAAAATTATACTAAAATGTATATATACATCCAGGAAAATGATTTAACTTGAATTATATTAGTTGACCTTATATATATATATATGAGTAAGAAATTGGTCCTGGTGTAGGTAAAAAAAAAAATTATTTTTAATAGGGAGAGCTGCTTATTTGAAAGCCAACATTTCGACCCACATTGCAGGTCCTCTTCACAGCTAAATATTCAAGAGACAGGCTAATAAAAATGATAAATAATAAAAATACATATAAGCATCAAGGGATGTGAGCAAAAAAAAAAAATAAAGATGAGGAACCCTTAACATTAATATAAAAACAGATGGTATAATTATAGAAATATAGATATACTCGTATCTTGATGACTATATATGCTTAATTATTTACTATGTATCATATTAATTCACCTGTATCTTGTATATTTAATCCTGAAGAAGACCTGCAATGTGGGGGGTTGAATAATTGAAACATTGATTTTAAAATAAATAGTTCTTCCTATTTAGAGAATTTTTCTGACCTCGGCCTTCAATTTTAAATCAACTCGGCCTCAAATCAACACTATTATCTTAATAAAAATATTCTTTATTTATACAAATAAATAGTAAACGAAGTTTTTCTTATTAATTAATTATAATAAACAAAATTATTTCAAGAATTTTACAAGTCATATTGTAATTTCCAATAAATATAAAATTGACTTATATAAAGTAACTTTGATAGATTGTGGTAAAAAATATTAATGATATGAATAATAAAATAAAAATAAGAATTAATTTATAAATGGGTCAGCACAGTAAAAAGATGCAGAAACATTTATATAAAATCTTTCACTGTATACTTAAAACAAAGTTAAACAAGATCATAATAAAGAATTGAAGAAAAATTTAGAATTTAAATTTAAACCACTTGAAATTTATTGGAAAATTGAGGCACAGCATAGTTTATTTTTCCAAAATAAATACATAAAAAATTTATTAATTTTTTATAATTATAATGTGGGTGTTCAATAACAGTAGAATAAAAAAAATTATCTCACAATTCCCATTTCAATTCATTTTATTTAATCTGGTGGAAATGAACTTACTATCACTTACTCCTCATGTGCAGTTATTTATATATGTATAATTATGACATTGTATAGCTAAAGATAAACCAATCCGTTGAAAACCATGGATAGACCCTGTAAGAACCTGCAGACCCACCTGGGGCTCACCCAGGCTCTATAAAGTGAGGGGAAAACATGGAGGTTGAACACTTGGACAAATCCCCTCCCTGCACAACCGTCGTCCTAAAAACAGTACAGTCTCTACCATGTACTGGACCCATAAGTAATGCTAAGTACACAAAAAAATGGCCTCTTGTTATTGACCAATCATTTCTTACTAAATGCATTATGTACATCAAATTTACCATTAATCGCACTACTTAGATTTATGGAATTACATGGAGGATAGTATGGCTTGGATAAAATAAATCTCGAATAGTAAAAAAAATTAAATAAATAAATATTTTTTCTGCCATATATAATTTTTCTTATACTACTACTAGGTTCATTTTATCTAACACATTATGAAAACAGTCAATTAATGATTATTTATAATGGAGTTATTTAATGTTGGTAAACAAGTCCAACCTACTTAGTAGATTTCAGCTCATTATATTAATTAATCAAAATATAAGGATGTACAAATTTATTTTTAGACTTAGAGCTGATTTTAAATCATGTGAACACTTTAATTTAATTTTGTTTTGAACAATTTAATTTCTAGTGTGTTTTATTATTATTTTTAAAATAATTGAAAAAAAAAATCTAGAGCTCTTCTAATTTTCATTTTTCAGGTACAAGTACATTTAATTTCATCTTGTAAACTAAATTCCAATATCATTTTCAGTTATTTTAGGACAATGGTGTAATTGTAATTTTATTGTTATTGTTTATTAGTTTTTATATTGTTACATTACAGAGCTATGAGTATGAAAATTCCAGGAATGACTTGTGAAATTGAAAATGACTATATAGTAGAAACGTCTTTTTAAAAAATAAAAAAGAATAATTATGACTGGAAAATGGTTTACCTCATCAATTAAATATTATATAAATTAGTCCAGTTGAATCCATATTATAATGACTTAATTCCAATATTTAAAATCTCTAAATTTTTAATAACTCGCACCAAACCAAAAAATAAGCATATTTAAGCACAACATACTACAGTATAAGAAAATAAATATATGTGTTAACACGTCTTAAAAAATTGATAAATGTATGAAAATTAAATAAGTCCAGTTATGTTATTTATACAAATAACATAAAATAGAATGATTTGCATTAAAAAAAAAATTAAAAATAACATATTTCTATTTAATTTAACAAGTGGGATTGTTTTTCTGCAATTACATTATTGAATTTTGAAATATTTCACTTTATTTTTTAAAAAATAATTGAAAAATGATAATTTTATCACATTGCGTGCTTTCAAATAAAAGAAAAAATAAGTTTCTGTGAATTAAAATTTGAAATTTGGCATGATATTAACAAAAAACTGACAGACTGCTTATATTTTTACATTATTATCTATATATATTATTAATAATTTTAAGTGATATTTTATCATTTGTCAATTAAAAGGATATCATTACAGAAACAGCCAATTAAAGCAAAGTAAAGATTATATATAGTACACTTATTAATTGAAAATATATTAACAGATAACATAATTTTGATAGGAAAAAATATCATGATATGCTTTTATATAGCAAAATTAAATACAATAATATTAATGTATAACCCGATCACATTATCTGTAAAAAATATAATGGTCTAATTGTAAAATCACATCTAATTATAGATATTGCCAAACTTAACTAAGTTGTCATTATAGGGATGAAAAAAATCCACTAATTAGCTATGTTTGAAACAAATAAATAATGTTGATCTACAAATTATGATAAATAATTGTGCCAGAGATAAAATCAAGTATAATAATGAATATTTTTATATTTGAAGAAAAATATAATAGGAAAAACAAAGTGAAAAATGATGCAAAGAAAATTTGTGTAGAATATTTACCTTGTCTGAAATTAAATCGGAATCTTCTTTGCAGAGCCTATATAAAAATGAATTTTGATCTCTAGATAATGTGGTTTTAGTTGTTAAAAAGCAAGTCCCACCAACATTTAAAGTGACCCATTGTTTACTTCCAGTCTGAGATGTATTCAAGAGAGTTTGAGATACGTCGTTTACTTCACCGGCCATATCTCACTATTCCAAAACTAGCACAAATTCCGGGGAGTTCTCTACAGTTCTAAAATAACTTTTTAAATATAAATCAACACGCCTAGCCTCGTAAACAGCCAACCTTCCTGTCTATCAGTGAACCTTAAATCAGAAATACAAACTAGCGCACTAACCTCCAAAGAGTATATAAAAGTTTGAGCGTCGGTTGAGCTTATCAACTTGAACGAACTTCTTTGTGACGTCATCAGGGTACTAAAACCAGTATTAGTCATATATTTTAATTTTAATAGAAATCAGTAATAATAAAAAAAAGAATTTTTATTATTACAATTTTTAATGTATGTCCAGTTATTTCGACTTCGGAGAACTGCAACGTCGGTCTTCAACTTAGAGTTAATTTAGAATTTATTTTACCTTCCCCCAGGTTATTTATTCCTTCAAATAAAAAAAAAAAAAAAGATGAAGGTAACTAAAGTTATGTAATTGAAAGTGAAAAGACTGTGTTTGAATTGTAGTTGCACAGAAAGTTTACTTATTCCTGGATTAATATGGTTTGTATCCTGGACTAATAGGCTTTTTATCCTTATTGAAATAAGTGATATATTCAGTTTGGTAATTTTGGCATTGCGACAGGAATATATAACTATACCTTGAAATAAAACAGGTCACAGAATAGCAAAATGTAGATATAATTAACTTGTTGATTAATATAGTTTTATTTTCCTACATAACAAATTCAGTTAGTTGTCGCGTAAGGAATATATATTAATTAAAATACAGAATAATCCTAAAAGAGCGAAACTTGCAAAATTTGGCTTTGAATCGACGTAAAGTGATTTTACCATTTGTCTGTAGCATTGATTTTTTCCTGATTATAGTAGATTCTTGATTATTGTGAACACCTAACGTTGACCCACATATCGACGTGGAACAGCTGAATTTCTTTGAGTAAAGAAGATTTTGAAGGGTCCCACTTACAATAATTTCAATCCACAGTGCCATCTAAACTAAAAATCCTATGGTTCATTGTCACAAATCCCAATATGGGTTTGAATAATTGCATTCTGGATTAAAAAAATTTCAAAAATAGTCGATTGATTTCTGTTGCAAGAAAATCAATTAATTTGACGAAAACACTTTTTTCCTGAACGGTTTTCACTGGTGATGTCTCTGACCTCTTTGGTTTTATCAAATAGCCAATATTACCTTTTCAAATTGTATCAGTTTGTGTTTATCTGTAGTTGTGTTTTGTGAAATTTTGCTGCGTGATTCTTCAATATTTCCAAATGTTGTTTTTATTAAATGGAGTATCATTATAGTGCTGTGCTAATAGTTTCCTCTCATGTCTGAGACACCGGAGAAGATGTCCCAAGAGTTGTCAAATGTTATGGATGCTGAAACTGGAAGTACAAACACATCGCTAGAAGACAAAACTGATGACTTTTGCGAGAATCCAACTCGAGATTCCATTGCTGAAGGATTGATGACCCTTCTGAAACCTACAATTGATCAATTAGATGAAAGAGTTCGAGCAACAAGGTATTTTTCTTATATGAAGAGTTTACATCATTTGATTAAAGTTAATTGTTCTCTATTAGAGTATTGCTTATGTTTCAGAGTAAGCCAATTGGAACTTAAATCACAATTAGACAATTTGTCTGAGGAGCTGAAGAAGATTTCTCCCGATCAAACTTGTCCAGTAGACTTAGAAGTTTATTCGAATAAGTTGATAAATTGTCGTCATAAGATTTCAGTTGTTAATAACATTTTGCAAGCAGCACAGGTAATGTTATAATAAAAATACCATGTACTATTCTAAACATACTAGTCATTGAAAAACTTTTATTTTTGTCTATGGAGCATTCTACCTGGAAGCATCTATTTTGAATCTGAGTTTGCATAAATTAAAAAAGACTTCGAAAAGTCTGAAAAAGGTATCTGTTCTGTAGGTTATTGCATCAAGTTGAGTTAAACAAGTTTTAACTGTTTCTTTGTTTTCTTTTTAATATTTCCCAAATGCAAATAATTTCATACAAAACACAATTTATTGTGAGCTTTAGTATGGAAAAGGGAATGTAATTATGAAAAATGTGAATAGTTTGGTAATCATTTCATCTAGAAGTTCTACTTTGAAATTTTAGTCGAAACTTTTATTTCTTAATGGAATGATTGCTGAAAATCTACTCATTACCCATAATTACATTCTCTTTTCCATACTAAAGATGATGACAACTTGTATTTTTGGAAAATATTAAAAATGTAATGAATAAACAGTTAAAACTTGTAAGAACCACTGCATTCGTGAAAGGGCAAATATGGAAAAGCCAAAACCAAATTTTCATACAAGAAATTATTGGTTTATAGACAATGGTCAATGGCAGGAATAATTCATTTCTCTTTTCTATGCACAGGTAAAACCATAATATCCACACTATACTCCATGGATATTGACATAACACAACAAATACTTATTTAAAAAACCTGCATTTGTTGATAGGAAAAGACAGGCTTTTACTTTTACACTACAATGCCAGACCTCATGTTTTGCGACAAACAGTGAAAAAACTAAACGAGCAGGTTTCAGACTCCATTTCATCACAAAGCCGTGAATTTTGCTGTTACGGGATTAAAAATTTAATTACATGTTGTGAAAAATGTAAAGAAGATTAGGATAAATATTTTGAATAAAAATGTTTTGGTTTCACAAAGTTGTTTGATTACATAAATTTTTTTTTTAAACAGACATTTCGTGTCAAACGATCAAATTTACCCCGAACACATAGTTAAGTTGAAGAAACAATATTAAACTTGATAAAATTTGAATGGGGCCTGAAAAACATTCCGGACGTCAGAGTGTTGCATCCCGGTAGAATGGCCGATGTATAATAAAATAAACATTATATCTTTAAGAAATAATTGGCATTGAAAGTTGTTTTACCAAGTTGTTCCCTTACCTATTAGGATCGCCTACAAAAACTTCATAACCAATTAAGTAAAGATATCGCAAAGAGAAAAACCAAAGCTGAATCAAGCCAGACTACTCCAACCTTATAATGGAAACTACCGACAAGTAAATTAATTTGTACTTATTATATTTATCTTCATCATATAATCACAATTATATTCAAATTGACAATTGTTTTATTATGTTGTTTAAATTTTTTGCCAATTTTAGACTTGAGACTCCCCTTTGGGACCTTAGTGGTTGCCTCGAGGAGGTATATGAACCAAGTGAAGACAGTTTTTTGTTATTGGATGCATTAGAAGAAGACTTACT
The DNA here is from genome assembly GCA_037127475.1 of Arma custos. Taxonomy (NCBI): domain Eukaryota; kingdom Metazoa; phylum Arthropoda; class Insecta; order Hemiptera; family Pentatomidae; genus Arma; species Arma custos. The sequence continues at coordinate 215,886,271 of CM073759.1, forward strand.
TTTGATCCGGTAATAGATTATTTAGTATTATATTAAACTAGACTTGATTTATATTTTGACTGTAATATTAATGGCCACCTAACTAAACTGACTCGTGAAATTCTGCCTAATAGATTTTTTTTTTCATTTCCTTGGCTAAAGTCTCATTCTTTTTATCAATAAATACATATTTCTTCATGCTAGGTTTTGAATTTATAAATGTAGAGACGAACAACGCTGAATCCTTAGTACAAAGTAAAATTTAAGGATTTGTCAACGTTAACTTAAAATGTTGTTCAGTAGAGTTTGTATTCCAAAGCTATAAATTGTTTACTTTTCTCATTTGTTTAAATTTAATTTCAAATTTGAAAAGAATTTTCAGTGCTGTGGATGTCACATATCAAAAATTCCAAAATTATGAAAATTAGGAAAAAGTATAATATGTATATTAAAAAATGTTGAAAATGGTCGAGGGGTGCAGTCAATAAATTTTACAAAAATAAGTAAAACTTATTTTACTTCTGCCAAAGTTTGGGCCTAATTATCAGGGATGATTATAAAACAAAATAGAATCACTATATCACCAGTGTAGTACCAAAGAAAATATACCAATTATATAAACAGCTACCATTGTGCTGTTAACATTGTTGTTCTGTTTTGTTCTTAAAACTTTTTATTAATAAAATTAATTTTATTCATAAAATGGGCCAAAATGTAATTATTCCAAAATTAGGAAAATGGTTCTGCAGTCAATAAATTTTACACAAACAATTACAACATTTTAAGTAAACATTGAAAAATCCTTAAATTTTACTTTGGACTAAGGATTGAGCGTGTTCATCTCTACATTGATAAAAATGGTAGCTGTTTATATAATTGGTATATTTTCTTTGGTACTACACTGGTGATATAGTGATTCTATTTTGTTTTATAATCATCCCTGATAATTAGGCCCAAACTTTGGCAGAAGTAAAATAAGTTGTACTTATTTTTGTAAAATTTATTGACTGCACCCCTCGACCATTTTCAACATTTTTTAATATACATATTGTATTTTTCCTAATTTTGGAATTTTTGATATGTGACATCCACAGCACTGAAAATGCTTTTCAAGTTTGAAATTAAATTTAAACAAATGAGAAAAGTAAACAATTTATAGCTTTGGAATAGAAACTCTACTGAACAACATTTTAAGTTAACGTTGACAAATCCTTAAATTTTACTTTGTACTAATGATTCAGCGTTGTTCGTCTCTACATTTATAAATTCAAAACCTAGCATGAAGAAATATGTATTTATTGATAAAAAGAATGAGACTTTAGCCAAGGAAATGAAAAAAAAAAATCTATTAGGCAGAATTTTCACGATTCAGTTTAGTTAGGTGGCCATTAATTGCACAGTACCAAATAAAATATAATAAATAGTTTTTATAGGTAGCTGTTTATATAATTGGTATATTTTCTTTGGTACTGCTCTTGTGTTATAGTTATTCTATTTTGTTTTATAATCATCGCTGATAATTAGACCAAAATGTTGGCAGAAGTAAAATAAGCTGTACTTATTTTTGTAAAATTTATTGACTGCACCCCTCGACCATTTTCTACGTTTTTCAGGATTGATCCACTCAACCATTATCTCATCAATGTGATATGTATTGCTTTATATATATCTACATTTATTATTAAATTATTTTCTTATCTATAAGTAATTTTTTTTTTATTAATAAGTAATCCTCATACAAGTCTGAAAAGACAAGAAACTGCTTGACGTTTTCGCCTACTTCAACATTTACTGGACAAACGTTCAAAGCTCCCAATTAATTAAAAAAGACTCATTTGCATGACAATTACTAGACCTATTTGGACATACGGAGTTGGGCTTTGGGGGTCTACTAAACCATCCAATATCTCGTATCCAATCCTTACAATCCAAAATCCTTCATAAAATCCTCAATGGTCCTTATTATGTCACAAACAAACTCATCCATCATGATCTTAATATCCCATATGTTGCTGATTTGGCCCAAACTAGATACCTATCCTTCCATGACAAGCTCCATACACACTTGAATCCGCTAGTCTCTCAACTTGCTTCCCATAATATTCCTGATAACCCTCCGAGGCGTCTGAAAAGAAGATGGCCTCGAGACCTTCTACTGTAGAACTTTATTGGAGTGCTATCATTGGATAGTTTCACCACAAGTTTTTTGTTTTTTCATGTCCTTTGTTCATACAGCAGATTTACTTGATGTAATATAATTACAATTGTAAATATCAATAAATTATTCTATTCTAAAAAAAAAATTATAAGTAAAAAGATAACTATTAATTAAAACCTTAATAACATCAAAGAAACTACTTTTTTTTATCTTCTAAATAGTGCTTCCGAATGGAATAGCAAAAAATTTTTTCAAAATAGAAGAAAAAGTAGATAGATCAAATTTTTCTAAAAAGCTTTCTGTTTAGAGAAACCTGTAGATATCTGTTGTAGAGAAAATTTCACTTTTAATTTCAACTAATGTAATTATTGGGGTTTCCTATTTGTAATTATTTGGGGTTTAATGTAATTCATGGGGTTTCCACTTTACAGTTCAAAATGTGCACTTATCATGCTATAATGTTTCAGGAATCTAAATCCAGTGTTTATTTTGGAAATCGGCAGTGGATCTGGAATTATTATCGCATCTCTCGCACGATTTTGCAAACATTCTTATTGTTTAGGGATAGACATTAATCCTAAAGCTTGCTTGGCGACTGGTAACACAGCTCAATTAAATGGGACATCTGTAAATGCTTTATATTTGTTTTTACTCATTAGTTACAATATTTTTTTATATAATTAAATTTATTACATCATTTTTTTTAGGTAAATGTTATTCAAGGGGATCTGGTAAACGGCCTAAAGTTGAAGAATGTTGTAGATCTCCTGATTTTCAATCCACCGTATGTTCCTTCTGTAAAGGAAGAAGAAAAGGAATTAATTGACAAAGCTTGGGCTGGTGACGTCGACGGGAGGTCTACCACTGACAGGTTATTATTATTGTTATGATATTACATTTATACTAGCCGACCCGGATATGCGTTGGTGTGGCTTTTGTAATAGTTATATAACAGAAAAAAATATTTATTATAATAGAAAAAAATATTACGTTAAAATTTGAATTTAAAAGAAACAATGAATGAATGGAAAAAATGAATTAAAAGATTTTATATCTAAGTATAGTATATAATAAATAAATAATATACAAAATTCTTAACTGATAAAATATAAACATTAAATTAATGAATGAGGTATATCATGGTTGATTTTTAATTATGGCTAATAATATTTTTTTTAAATTATAACTATTTATTTCAATTTAATTAAGCGCTAATCGATTAACAATATTTTTTTTTAACCTGTACTTTGTTAATAAAAATAGATAAGATGATTTACAAACACGTGAGCATGCAACATATAATTGTCCATGGGAGAAACATGGATGCTCTAGGTCCAAACCGCAAATGGGCATTGTTTGGCCTTGTGACTTTTTGATGGTCATAGCAAAAGCTAATCGTATATAAAATTGAAGTCTTTTGAACAGTGTTATGGGTTCTGATGGTATCATTGGAATACATGCCTACAGGATGACTTCTCCTTTAAAGATTCCAGTCAACATTGCTGCTTCAAAGACATTCCTGGTGATATTTTTGATGACTAAACGTGTAAGATTCCATAATTGGTAGATTCAAATTACATATAATCAATAATAATGGCTGAAACATATCACTTAAGGGTATGAAAAATTATATGATTGGAACTTAACTCAGGATCAGTTAGACCTACAGGGCTGCATTTGGGCTCAAATTTAACCTTCTTTAAAAGTGATCATTTATGTTTTTTCGCGCTGATTAGGAGATACAGGCCAAAAAGTGATATAACTCCGAAAATTTCCAAGTTTTAATTTAAGTTTCGGCCACCAAAAGTAAATTAAATAAATTTAAATCACAAACAAATTAAATGCACTGAATGAATACATACACAAAATGAATGAATGCATACACAAAAATTCATTCAAGTCGATCCAGCCGTTTAGTTGCAGTATGGATAAATGACCTATGTACCGACTGCAGTGCCATCTGCAGGGCTGATTTGTGAATCTAAACCATCCAGGGTGTCACCCAGACACATACAAAAAATTTCATTCAAATCGGTTCAGCCATTTAGGAGGAGTTCAGTGACATACACACGTACAGTAGAATTATATATATAAAGATTTAATGAATTGTAATTATTATTATTAATAATTAAAATTCAATTTTTATTATAGACCTGTTAAAAAAAATAATATCCAACTCCTGATTAGCACAACTCCGGAGAACTATTGTAGTGTAATATGGCATGGTATGCTTTGATGGAGTACAAAATTTAAGAAAACACCAATTACTGTAATTTTTTGAATATTATATCTTGAAAACCTGCTAATTTAGATTAAAGCGTAATGTACAATAAATCTTAGTAACCAACAGTTACTGAAAAGTACGTATGTAAACATATAAGTATGTAAACATTGAAAAATTATGTACAAAATTGTTTAGCTTTTGAAGTGTCCAAAAATTCCCTGTGGATAGAAAAATTACTTCTAAAAGAAGAGCTGGGAAAAAAAAAAAAAAAAGTACATCTTAAAGACAAATATAGCCGAACTGGCTTCAAAAAAAAGATCCAAGGGAGGGTGGCCACCAACATTGCCATTCTTAGAAAATTATTCTGAAGATAATTTTCTCTAATCTTCGATTTCCTGAAGCTATTATTTAGTACTTACTACTATACTTAAAATAATTACTTGGCAAAAAGTCCAAGTGATTGGAGAGTGGAGTAAACTATTATTTATTTTTTAAAGTATGGATTGAATAGAGCTTAAATTACATTTTCTTAACTTACATTTCATCATATCAAGTGTTAGTTTGACAAGTCACCACAGCCCAAGGCACCTGCTATTTGCCCTGAAGATGGCCTACACCGTAGGCCGAAACTTTGGCACAATCAAAAAATAAGTTCCGGCTAATTTTGTGTTATCTTTGACTGCACCCCCTGACCAATTCATCCATCATTAGAATTATCCAGTCAACTATTTTCCACTCATACAAGTTTTTTATTGATGTTTGTTTTACATAAAAAACACATATTTTTTTATTTACATAAAAAAATAAAGATTTTTTAAATTTACGAACGCAGTGATCGTTTGGCATTTTACCTCTTTCAAATGAATTTATATTATACAAACTTTTGTTTATCTGAACCACACCCGAGAAGATCATTTTGGATAATCGATGCTCTTACTTACTTACTCCTTGGCACTACGGTCCTACAAGGACCTGGGCCTCATCCACCACTGCCTGCCACTCACTTCGGTTCCCAGCAAGTCTTCTCCAATGTCTGATTCCCAGCTGGTGACGATCGGCCTCCACATCATCTAACCATCTCATACGGGGCCTTCCTTTGGGTTTTTTACCACCGATCTTCCCAAACAACAGTCTTCTGGGCCCTCTTGTCTCCGGCATCCTCATCACATGGCCCAACCATCTCAATCTAGCTCTTTTTACGAAGGAAACCAAGTCTGGCTCTCCATGAAGTTGTCGGAGTTCTGCATTGTTACGGATCCTCCATGTTCCTGGTCGTTGATGGGCCCATAAATCCGCCGCAGTATTTTCCTCTCCCAGACATTCACCATTCTCTCTGCTTTTTTACTCAGGACCCAACTTTCACAACCATATGTCGCTATTGGCCTGACAATGGTTTTATACAAGGTGATCTTGGCCCTTTTTGACAATTGCCCAGTTTTAAGAGCCTTTTGTATTGCATAGTAACAACAATTACCAGCGGCAAGTCTAGGTTTTATATCTTCCTCTATCTGGTTGTTGTCTGTTACTATTGCGCCCAAGTATTTAAAATTCTGAGTTTGCTTAAAGGTGAACTCCATAAATGGGGCTTGTTCTTCTACCTCTACGTTCCTTCTTGAGCTACACATGTACATGGTCTTGGCCTCGTTTATATGCAAATCCATTTTTTCTCCTGCTTGGTGGAATTCCTGGAAGGCTCCTGAGAGTGCTGCCTTAACAACATCATCCGCATAGGCTAGCATGCCTTGCGTCATCCTATTGCATATTGTTCCACCTGGGTTTGTTCGGATCGCACACGCTGCTGTTTCGAGGGCTAAATAGAAGAGCAATGGCGAAAGTGGGTCACCTTGTCTCAGACCATCAACCACCACGAATTTCTTAGAGAGCATGTTCCCTATTTTAACTTGGCATCTCGTGTTTGTGAGGGTCATCCTTGTAGCGCGAACAAGTTTTCCTCGTAGTCCTAGCTCCAGCATGGCATGTAACAGTTTGCTACGATTTATACTATCGTAGGCCTGCTTAAAATCGACAAAGAGATGATGCAGGTCAACATTATATTCGTAGCCTTTCTCCAATACCTGTCGTAGAGCGAATATCTGGTCATTTGTTGATCGGCCCGGCCTAAACCCACATTGGTAGTCCCCAATTGTTAACTCAGACCACACTGACAGCCTTTTGTTCAAAAGTATTGCAAATACCTTGTACGCAGTGCTGAATAATGCTCTACTGTTCTATATTTTTTATTTGTTTATTATTTTTTTAATCTAATATGTATGTATGTATAAGGTGAGGCAAACACCATTCCTTTTGTTATTGAAATAATGATCAGCTTATAGGTGATATATTAGACATGGTAGCTGTCTGAAGAGGAAGATTAGGTTTTTCTCCTTAATCATAATTTCCTGGCATAAATAACCTCCTAAATAGTCTTTCTTAAGTTGTTAACCTTAACAGTTCAGTTTTCTGTTTCTTGTTCTTGTTATCATTATATTTTATCCAAATATTGGTAGTGGGGCAACTTGGTTAGGGATCTGAACTATTGGGGTCATGGGTTAGAGGACAGCTGTAACAGATAAATTATTTGATCAATAATAAATAAGAAGGATAAAGATACCTACCCTCCTATGAATCACCCAATTTCTAAAAAGTGGGTACCCTTAATTGGAGAATTTCTGGTAGTTTATGTGATCTTTATCAAAAATCCACTGAAAGAACCAAAGACTCTTCATGGGTTATAGTGTTACAGTTGTTTTTTTTATTTTATCCAAATATTAATTGACTTAACTAAAATTTTGTTTTTCAGATTGTTCCCAGTTTTAAAAGATTTGATGTCGAACAAGTCTCTTGGATATATAGTGGCCATAGAAGAAAACAAACCGACTGAAATGTGCGAGATACTCCGAAAAATGGGTTTTCAAGCAGAGATTATTAAAAGGAGAAAAATTATTGGTGAAAGGCTATCTATTATTAGATTAATGAAGGGAATTAATTAATTTTGTGTTATTTCTTTTATGTTTAAAATACTATTCTTATGTAATCTTGAAGTTATTATGTTTAAAATGTTATTTTTTATTCGAACTTGAAGTTATTATGTTTAAGAAGCTATTTTAGTGTAATATTGAAATTACTATATTATGTTATCTTTCATAATCATTATGGTTTCTTATATAATTATATAAATTTTAAAATTATGTTTATTTTGTTTTACCTTCACTATAAATTTCTCTGTCACAGGTACAGACATTTGTAAAGCTACATGGAAGTTAACTTCTAAATGGCGTTATGAAACAAAAAACAAAAGTTTTTCATAATTGATTAAAAAAAAAAAGTATTAATTTGTAAGCATAAACTATATTACATTAAATTAAACATTAAAAAACATTAAGATTGACTGACCATAGATGTAATTTTATGTTAAGTTGCTCTGAGATACAGTCAATTAAGAACTAACACACTAACTAATAAGTACAAGTTATTTATTTGATTTATTGCAAGCCTGCTACGGAATATAATAAAAAATAAGTTCTACTCATTTGTATGCTAATTCTCTGACTGGAAAATGGTTTACCTCATAAATTAAATATTATATAAAATATTCCAGTTGAATCCTTATTATAATGCTGATTCTTTATTGATTTGAGATAATTGAAACATATATTGTTATTTTGGCATGTTTCACAAATATCGCATTCTTCGCGTATAAAAGAAAACTTGTCTCAATAGTTTTCATGATCTTTCATTTTGGAATATGTAAATAATATAAAATGTTCATTTTAATATTTCAGTTTAGCGATTAGTGTTAATTTAGTCTCTTTATACTGGGTGTCCAGAAATAGTATTGGGGTTTTTGTTTTGAGGTGCTGTTATAAGGGGGCGAGGCGGAGACGTGGGTTGGGGGTAACTCCAGAACATGGTTTCAGGAAGATGGGGCCACTTGCCATACTTATTCCCACTTAGGAGGTTGCTAGCTACGGTAAACAAATTATTCCCAAACAAAGTGGTTTGTCGTAGAGGCAGCATTAACTGGCCTTCCAGGAATCTAGACTCAGTCCTCTTGACTACTTTTTGTGGGGATACCTGAAAAGTAGGGTATACAAGAACAAACTGACGAATCTGACACAATGGAAGCAGAATATCACAATAGAAACAACTGCAATCTCACGAACAATGTGTCAAAGTCTTCTTAGAAATCTGCGTTTGAGATTAGAGGAGTGCCAGCAGCGTGATGGTCGACACCTAGACAATATTGTTTTTTTTCCAAGTAATTTTGCATTTCAAAGTGTGTAAATAAAACATAAACGACCTACTTGATTTATTATATTTGTGATTTTATTCAACTATCAAACCCCCGATACTCTTTCTGGACCCCATGTATAACAATTTTTGTTTTAATTTCCATCCATCTGATTAGATAAAATTAGGATAACAAAAAAAAATATTGGTCAAATTAAAATGACCACACTATTTATAACCAAATGAAAATATGGTTTACAGTGATTTATATTAAGCTTAAAATTGTGCTCATTTTGTATATTTATATACTGAAATCAACAAATTATATATATAAAGAATTTCAGTATATAAATATATACTGTGTAGCACTACTGGTTCAGTTGGTTACTTATAATCTTTCTCTTCTTTTTTAAAAGACATAAATTAACAAATAATAAAAATTTAAAATTTTTTAAATAAATAATAAAAATAAAAAATTTCTTTCTATATATTTCATTCTTTTAAAATAATAATAATTTCTGTTTGTAAGAGTGCAACAACTACAAACAGTTGCTATGTATCGTAACGGGCATTATTATAAAAATAAATATATATTTTCATAAACAGCAGATGACCATTTGTAAGAAATAGGTCATTCAGGTACAATGGTTTGGTGGACTCACCCAAGAGATATCAAAAAGGGGTCCATGACTCCACCTTTGAAAAGACACTCTCCGGGGAAATCCTGAAGAAGAAGGATGCTGGCATAGGAGTATCCGAAGGCGGCCAGGCCGAAGACCTACCTATAGACGTAATCTACCTCTGTTCTACGAGATAAGTTGTAATTTTTATTTTTGGGGGGGCATAAGTTGCACTGCGACCATACTTGGTCTATTGTGCGCCTCTATGTATTCGATTATTATAATCTTTGCTTGGCTGAACCCCTCAAATTTAAGAATACATGCTGGGTTGATTAATTTGATCTACCTAGGGTTAGTGACTATCCTGACCAAAAGTTGCAAACCTATCACATAGGCAGATAACATGATAGGGTGTTTCGTCCTTTGTACGACAATAGCAGCATGTGAGACCCGCCAGTCCCAGCCTGATTATATGGGCGTTGAGTCTACAATGACCAGTATATGCCGCTTAAGTTGTAATTTAAGTTCTGTATGTATTTTACGGCAACTCTATAATATATCTGAATCATTAATCATATTAATAAAGTAAATATACTTTATTGAATTTTTGTGAATACAGTATAATTCTTTTGGTGCTTATTTAACCCATATGCACTATATATATATATTTACGAATAGTATATTGATGGTTTAATTAATTAGTAAATTGGTAAACACACCGCTCGCTGGAACAGACCACTGGAAAAAAATCCAATTAAGAATAAAGTTAGGACGTTTGACGAAATAATAATTTGGGGAATCATCTTAAATGATTACTCTGGCATCCCAAAATCAATTAGAATATTTAAAATATATTTAAGAATAAAAAACATAGCACGGTAATACTTTCACTTATCGGTACTTTCCTCTGACATGGGTGCCACTGAAAAGAAAATAATTCATGAAGATATACCATATAAAGGCTCCAAGACAAGAGGATGAGGTTTGAAAGCCCCCTTCGGAGAGAACGAAGCAGGCTATCGAAATCTCCGATGAAGAAGGAACAGGAGCTCAGAAAGGATGAAAAAATACTGGGCAGAGAGAAAGTCATGGAATATACGTTAATGATAGTTCATGGGTGTCCCAAAGTTGGGTGAAACTAAAAAAAATAATTATACATTATTTATTAACTAATTTGTGGCTATGATATCTAATATTTCCTTAAAGAGGTACTTTTTTTTGTTTAACATAAATTCAATTTGCCACTTGGCAGCTCTCCACATTCTTTCATTAGTTGTAAGTATGCACACCGTTTTCCTGAATCAACAAAATTGTATGAATTGATTTTATTGATTAATGTGCATAACAACAAAAATAGCTAACAGAAAACATACGCAAACAATTACAAGCCATCTCTCACATATTCATCAATTTTGTTACTTAATGTGCAAAATATTTTATAATGAAAAACATAGAAAACAACTAACAGAAAACATACAGGAATACTAAGGAATATAAAAAAATTACAAGATTGCTATATCTCCCCTTATCAATGATGGCGCCCGAAAGAGGAAATGATCCACTTATTCTGTTTTATCGCACCTCTGATGATGGTGTTTTAGGTCAAAAGGGCAAAGCACAATAAATAATAAGTTATATTTATCAGTGTAATTATTATTTGACTGCACTCTCCTCTCTCCAAAAATAAATATATTCCTAAAATATACAGTCTGCATTGGGTGTATCCATGGCAACCACTAAAAACACCTGGCCAGAAGTTTCCAGCTGTTTTTAGATTTTCTTCAGTTACTTATAACCTTTACTTCATATTAATGTTCAAATGTTATGATTATTATCAATTTAATATATTGTTTAAAGTATCTACTGTCTTTTTTATTGCATAATAATAAATAAATAAGTATCAACAATTACACTCTGGGAAATTAGAGACTGATTATTCACCATTTTTGTAACAGTTGGAGATTTTCAAGGTCACTATATCAAATAAATAAAAGATATTCTTTTGATGATTTTTTATTACTACCATAAAATTAATACACAGCAACATTTCATAGTAAAATTTTTAGAGACTGTGATTTGTAAAGAATAATTCTTCAAATCTCACACCAAGCTTCAATAAAAGTCCATACAATTTTATTTTATTAAATAATCATTTTATGATGTTAATAAAACAACAACCTATAAAAGGCTAAGGGCTAATTAAAAAAATGATAATAAAAAAATATTTGTGCTTTTAAAAAAACTCACAACATAAAATTAAAATTTAAAAAAAAAAATGCCTTAGGCAAAAATATATAATGTAAAAACTAGGAAGACAGGCAGTTTTCTGTTTTCATAATACAATGATATATACAAAAAAATATCTTCCTATAAATACAAACACATTGGCAATCACACTTTTTTTGAGCATTATATTAGAAATCTTATATACAATACATAATAATAATAAACGAAAAGCAATATATTTAATATAATATATAAAACTAAGAACAGCAAAAATATTACATTTATATATATATACTTTTTTTAAAAATATTTTCTAAGGCATAATGAAAAAATAAAAAGAATAAGGAGGAAGGAATGTTAAGTGTTTCTATCTGATCCATGATTAATAATAATTTTAAAAGGAAAAAAAATAATAACACCAATACAAATAGATTATTGTAAAAAATAAATACATTTGATGACATAAATGAGTAAAATCTAATATTTATATACAAAAAAAAATTTTTTTTGCATACCTACAAAAATCATTCTGTTACAATTTCAGTCAAAGAAAATGTAATGATATTTATTAACGTGGTTACACTTCAAGTGTGCTCTATTTGCTTAAATAGCAAAGAATGAATTATTTTTTCTTCTTTCTTTTTATTTATATAATGCAAGCGATAACATTTGGTAATTATGCTTTCTCTTCAGCAGAATTCTTGTCACTTTCTTCATCGCTACAGTCTTCATCGTGATTGTGAGTTACCGAGCGAGGAGTGACCGGCCTCATGTGAGGAACCTGGTTATTAGCTCGATCCTGCTCCTGTTGGAAAAAAATACAAGTACCCATAAGAAAATGGATCAGGGGTTTTTAATTACAAAAATATTGAACTAATATTTATCGACATCATTTAGCTCTAGCCTATCGATTGTCAGAGAAAGAAGAAATCAATCTAGCACTATCCCCATCTTTTTAATATAAAATAAATAGGATAGGATCTTTTCTACTTAACGACAGTCAGTTACTTTTTAGTAATGTCTGTCAACTATGTTATTTCACAGTGACTAGGGAGCAGAATGGCTCAATGGTAGAGCACTGAGTTGCCATGCCAAAGGTCCTGCTTCAAATCCCACTCGCTGAAAGACTTTTAATTAAACTGTTGGAGTGACCAGAGATGCATCCTATGGGATTTAAGATCACCCATTCTCTATAAAGTGGGTACTCAAAATAAGGGGGAGGGAATCTGGCATTAGATCATGATCTAGGTAAAATCACCAAATACAAGACAAGACTATGCAAAAGATGACAAGATATGAAGTATGTTAATCCAGAATTGGTTCTGTAAAAAACGAATCTATCAAGATTCAAAAGGGGAAAATTTGAATGCATGGTTTGAGATAGCAAGATTGCCTTTGAAAAGCCCCTTTTATAATTTTTTTTTTATCACATTAAAATAAACGTTTTATTAATCTGTTTTAATATTTTCTAATCATTTGTTAGTTAATAGTGATTAATGTAAAGTAACCTAGGTGATAATAGATATTACTAAAAAGTAACTGTCGGTCCTAAAGTAGAAAAGATCCAATAAATAAAAAAAAATGTACTAGATCATATATTTTCCAAATTATTTTAAACCACAATCCTCAATTTTTTAAAATTCATAATGTACAGGAGTACACTAACATATATTTTAATAGTTATTCTAATTTAAGTAATTTATGACAAAGTATAACGGAAGAAAAGTTAAAGTCTACCTTATTGAAATTGATATTTTTTTGATATATTTCATTTCGATATCTAAACATAATCTATAACTTTAAATTTCAATTATATCTACTTAAAATAGGGAGTGGAGTGACTCAGTGGTAGAGCACTGAGTTGCCATGCTGGAAATCCTGGTTCAAATCCTGCTGTGAGCAAGACTTTTATTTAGTCTGTTTGCAGCCGAAAATGGATTATATGGGATCTAGGACCTTCCTGGGGCTTACTCAGCCCCATTATATAGCCCTATTATAAAAATATGGTACCCAAAATAAGGGGGAAAAATCTGGCGGTTGAGCGTGACCTAAGACAAGTCACCTCCTTGCAGAACCGTTGTCCATGATACAGTACAGTTTCTACGGTACAGTTCACGGGTTGTAGTGGTACAAGTTGATCTACTTAAAATATCTTGTCAATGAAAAATTAAAAAAAAACATTATATAAATAAAATCATAGTATAATATTACTGCATTTCCTATTGCGATGAATAATAATTGACTAAAAAAATTACTATAATTTCTTAATGCTCTATAATTATTTCCATCCAAAATATATTACCTTCTTCAACTCCTTCTCTCTGTAATTGTTAACCTTTTCATCTTCCAAAATGCTATAAGTCCTAGATCTGGATATCATTGGACTTTCCATTACGAACCTCTGTTCGTGAGCGACGGTAGATTCATGCGGCATCTATAAAGAATATTGATAACGAGTTAGTATAAGGAGTTACAAATTGATAAATTAATAAAAGTATTAGGAATTATAAATTTATTCCTAGAGAAAAAAAATAAATTTTATCAGATCTCCACTCAGACTATTTTATTCCTATTCTTAATATTATTCAAGAAGGGCGTAATAACCTAGATGTTGATCGCCCAAAAAAAAATCTAATCTAATCTAATTTATTCAAGAAAAATATTATAATATTTGTTAACAATTACTGAAGTTATTAATAAGATAACTGTTATATCTATTCTGTAATAGATCAAATTTTGCTCATGAAATGGGAATAAGAATGAGAATAACTTACAAGCATAGCAGGAGCTCGGAACATGTAACTGAACGGGTAATAGATAAGATTCAAAAAAGTGGCAGCGTACAAATCTGCATAACGGACAACTTGGGACGAGAAGAACGTCTGCCTGGACCCAGACCTGAAGAGAGATCCCATCATACCATATGATAGGTCCATCTTGTGCGTAACCTCCCTGATGCTGGCTCGCAAGTTGGAAATATCAGGCTTCTCTGTAGTACTAGAGTCGAGGTTCCTGAAATATAATGTACCAATATGTTAACAAAAAATTAATACAATTCTATTTTAAGTTAAAGAACAGGCATAGTATCCCTGTTTTCTAATGAAACTTTTTCACCTTATCTCTTATACTGAATACATTCGAGTGTCGTTTATCCAAACTAATGTCGTCAGGTGTGATTCCGATAATCAAAGTTCACATAGAATAAAGAAAATGCCCAATAATCACATTAGTTAAAAAATAAAAATGGAATCATGTGGACTGCCGACAGAAGTGAAAACTCAAAACTTTGGAATAACTGTTAACTTTAATGAACTTTATTTTTATTTTTAGCATTATTATCATCATTAAGTTCGACAGTACTTAGCTCTTAATAGTAACAAGAAAATCATGTGAACTTATTACAAGGAGATGTATGGGAATTAAAATTCTGAATTGTAGTGAATAAGGAAACCTGTAATGATTTATTAGCAACAAGCATAGCGAACGTTTTCACTGTTTGATGGACTCAAGTTAATAGACAAATAGCATTTTCTTCCAACTTGCTAGGAATTAGAAATGGTAAGGAGTTAAAATATTACAAAAACCTTCTCAATATTCTGTACAATTATTATAAGTACTAATGGAAAAATTAAATTATTAAACTAAAAATTCCTAATGTTTAGTTATTTTATAAGCCTAATAAGCAATAGTTTTTCAGATGTAGAACATTTAAGAAGAATACTTGATATCCAAGAAATTCTGGACTGTAGAGACTTATCGCAGTAATTATTTCATTAATTTGGTAAAACCACCCAGTCAAATTTTCTTTATTTCAAAAACGTTTCGACTACATAGTCATTTTCAATTTTTCCTTTACATGTCAACATTAGAATTGTCATTCTACCAATTCTATAATTTAACAACATAAATATTATAAAAAACAACAACAATACACAACAAAAGTGGCATCCACTTATCGCTGTTTAAAATGTTGATATTAGAGTGCTGCCAGTGGGTAGTGTTTCTACATGTCCTATCATGTATTATTTATTCTAATAGCAATTGTACTAGATGTATATATTACAGTTGTACAATTCAATAAAATAATTTAAAAAAAAAATGTTGATGATACTCATCAACTAACCAATAAACAAAACTGCTAGAAATTATTATACAACAACTTATTAATCACTGTTTAAACTGTTGATATTAGAGTGCTGCCAGTGGGAAGTAACTCCACATGCCTGCCTACATGCCTCTACATGTACTGTCACGTATTTATTTATTCATGTAACCCATGTACTAGATGTATATATTAGTTGTACAATTCAATAAAAAATTAAAAAAAAAAATGTTGATGATACTCATCAACTAACCAATAAACAAAACTGCTAGAAATTATTATGTTAAAACGCTGTAATTAACTGTTTTGAACTCTCCAAGGCTCAGAACAATCAGTAATAAAAACAGCGTATTCAAAATTATTTTTTATTTCAGAAGTCAGAAGAACATTCGAATAAAAAAATAAAATGAAACTAAAAAGTAAAACAAAAATTTTGTCCTGTTTCATATATGAGCATTAATATTTAGAGCATTTTTAAAAAAACTATTTATAGTCATATAATTCAAAGTGACTTATGGGTGTAAAAAATATATATATATATATATCCATGCAACACATATATAAGATTTTGAGACCTAAAATAGAACATGAAAAATAGTGTGATTTATCACAAAATGTCACTTTTGTAGATTAGTTTTTCAGTTACTAAGGGGATGAATTATACGCACTGTTTAAAATTATTACTACTGTATAAAACATAACTCTAAAGGGATCGTATAAACTGTCGAAAAAAGAAATTAATCGAAAGAATAAAAAAAAAAAAAATGATGATTATATACAATATACTTACTTGTACGTTTCACCTAACATAACATCAAGTGCTTGCAATTCTGTGAACAATTGGCACTTATCAGTCCAAACGTGGAGTTCTTGAACCAATTCGGGGACAATAAGGAATGTTCTCCAGCCCCGTATTTTCTTCGATTTGAGGATATCACCAAAAATGTGATCTCCTACGTAGAGAACATCCTTGCCTTTTGCACCGATCAGCTTAGTAAAAACATCACAGGATCCTAAAATTACAAAATATTATAAAAATCAAGATTCTAAAACTACTGAAGATCATTTACGTATAAACTGAACATTAATTTTTTAACTGACTGAACAGGACATGAGTTTATATATACGCCAGTTGAAAGGTCAACAATGAAAATGAAACTTTTTAATGTTCTTTATTTGAAAAATGTATAACTTAATATAATTAGTGTTCACAATAATTATATTAAGATAAATTATAGTATTTTAATATTAAACAATTGTGAGAAATAAATATAAATCTGTAGGTTACCCAGCTTTATTAAAGTAAAGTTTCTCCGATAGTAATTATTAAATTATATTCAACATAATCTTTTAATTATATAATTATTTGTCAAAGGCATACTTTTGTTTTGATGATTTTGAACACTAATAAAATTATATTGACACTTTTTTTATATTGACACTATTTATCAGGATTAGATTTAGAAATAAAACCTGAGAAAAAATTAAACCTTTGATGATTTGATGAAACTCTTCTACGTTTATCTGATCATTACTGATGAGCTCCATAATTTAAAATGTTCATGTAGTATTGGAAAAAAAAAATTGGAATTCTGGAGCTTCGTTTGGGGACAACAGGACAGGTGGCTGAGAAAAGGGACAGTCCAATTCAAAATGGGACGTATGGTCACTTTATTTATGTATCATCTAATGAAATTTTAAATATAGAGAAGACTGGTCTGGGTGGAGATAAAAAAAAAAAATAATCCCTTAAATTTAGACAAACTATTTATTAGAAACCGAAATTTCAACTCACATTGCAGGTCTTCTTCAGGTCTTGTAATGCAGTGTAATGACCTCTCACTGGTAGAAACATCAACAATAAATAGCTAATCACTATTTAAGCAATTATTTTTTTACTTTCGCCTGAACGATTTTCTTCTCCATATTTACACAGTCAACTAATAATTAATAATAAGGCATACCAATACCACCAATCCCTGCTAACAAATCTTCCGTCTACAGTCCACCACCCAAACCCAAATCCACCAGATCACTCTTAACACAATCCTTCCACCCATGCCTCGGTCTACCCCTCAGACGTTTACCAGTTGGCCCAGCGCTTATTAACCCTTTAGCGACCGAATACGCCCGGGTCAGACCGGGCTGGCTGGACTGAGTGTTAGAAAAGTCAACCATGCCCGCTGAAGCGATTACTTTTTGACTCTGAAATCATGTTTTTTTATTTAATTCCTTATAGTTTCCCATCATCATTTTTGATCCGGACTTGGAATGGTGAATGGACTGGCACTGGTGAATTTAAAAATATATTTTTAAATTTTTTTTTTTAATTACTGTAAATTAATTTTAATTATTTAAACAATTATATAATTATATACTTTATTTTTTTGAAATGTCTATATACAAATTTATACAATTAAAAATTCTTTTGAGTATGATAAATGCCGAAACACGACAAACACACTTTACAAAAAATAATATAGCTAAAAGTGAATTTGTACGACATCTGTTGTCAAGAAAAAGTATTCCAGCTTGTCATGCGGACACCTAGATGGCTCTAGGAATTGAACTACTATTGTAGCTCACAGTCTAGAAACGCCAGAGAAGCAAAACTATTATAGTAGTCCATGGTCCGTGGAGCCCACCTGACACCGGACTATTATAATAGTCCACGGCACGGCGCACTCGGACTATTATAGTAGATCACGGTCGCTAAAGGGTTAACTCTTTAGGAATTCATTCATTACCAAGCCCAGTAACTTAATCTTCGTGACGCTATCACTTCAATAATATTAAACTGATGCATTCCCCTCACAATTCTGTATTGTGTAATCACCTAAATTCTCCAATGGTCTCATCCTTTTTTGGACCGATTATTCTATGCAATGTCTTATTTTTGAATACCTTAAGACATAGTTAATCCTTCGGTGTTTAACTAATAATTAATATTAACTCACCTCCTGAATAGACTTGTTCTTTCTGAAGAGGCCCTGTGTGTGAACCGATACGAAGGGCTCCAGTTGTCGTGTTCACTTGTCTCATCAACGTTCCTTCTCCAAAGAATAGCGGCTTGCTGGCGTCGACGACAATCACATCGAAATAAGTCTTCCAATTTCTGTGAGGTTCGTCAGGCTGTAAAAGTCAATGAATAAGAAATAAGTAGTGAAAAACCATGTCTATCTAGGGTTCAATCATTATAACTTTATTAATAAATACATATCACAAGAAACAAAGTTTGCCATGTTTGCTGTAATTGATTTTAAAATCTTTAAATATTTAAGAGGAAGAAAATGGTCCGGGTGGAGGTCAGGAAAAATTGTCTTTAGTAAGAAGAACTATTTATTTGAAAGCCAATGTTTCGATCCACATTGCAAGCCTTCTTCAGAGATTATAATGGGGTCAAGGGTTGACAGTTAACTAAAAACAATTATCAAGAAAATTTTAAAAAAATCTATTAACTAGAAAACAATTAAAGTCATTGTTTTTAGTTAACTGTCAACCCTTGACCCCATTATAAGCCCTGAAGAAGACTTGCAATGTGGGTCGAAAAGTTGGCTTTAAAATAAATAGTTCTCCTTATTAAAGATAATTTTTTCTGATCTCCACCTGGACTTTTTCCTCATATATATAAATATATATATATATAGTTGAGGATCGAGGAATAAATTAAAATATTTACCGATGTTTAACGTATCGAAAGCGGACCCCCATAAATTTAACATAAATTTAAAAGGAATTTATTTAATAAATGAAAAATATTCTAAAACTCATAAATTATTTATTAATTTCCTATACAAAATTATTCAAAGATGACACAATTTTTATATGCATGATTGATTGAAATATAATATTAGTGGCATGGCCGCTCTATACCGGCGAACTCCTGCCATATTACTCCCTCTCTCCAAATGTGAGTCGGTGTGAGAGGATCTCCCAGGCAAGCTATCTATG
Source organism: Arma custos (assembly GCA_037127475.1). Lineage (NCBI taxonomy): Eukaryota > Metazoa > Arthropoda > Insecta > Hemiptera > Pentatomidae > Arma > Arma custos. The sequence continues at coordinate 215,905,761 of CM073759.1, forward strand.
AATGTGGATTATAGTGAGAGGATGTCCCATGCGAGCTCTCTCTGAATGTATATGTGTATTGGTTGATGGACCTGTTTCCAGTTTTCAAGAGGAATTAATATTGTCTAGAGACTCGAGAAGCTTTTATGAAGAACGAGGTTCGGTACAGAATTTGACGACTCTAAATGTAAGTATTTATTTAAATCCTTGTGCTATAGGAATCGTGTGTATCATTTGAATTTGCTTTTATTATCCCAAATTAAATATAGTTTTCATTGAACCCACGGAAATTAAGGTTCTAATATTTTCCCCATAGTTCTTGGTCGAGATTAGTTTGAGATGAAACAAATACTGTCATAGTATGTACAAAGCAGTTTTAAGTTTTAACTAAAGTATCACTTCTCGTTTATCAAGTATATATAAAATTTACTTGGAATTTTATATACATTGAAATGAAACTAACAAAGAATACATTTAAGAAATATTTGTAGCATTATATTCTAGTACTGAAATTTGCTTAATGCATTGAGCGAAGTACCACTTTTGAAATTTAACAAGTAAAAGTATTAAATTAAAGAAATAGATAAAAAAATTGATTATAATTAATTAATCTTTACTAAAATCTACCACTTCTATTACTTGAAGTTCCACCTTGAGTCCTCTAATTTTAACCAAAATCTAATATGTTAACACTTAAAAAATTTATGTTAACACATTGTGGTCGGGACATATGGTCATACATTTTTATTAGATTAATGATAGAATGAAATAGTGTTATAAGGGTTACTAAAGTTTGTAGTTGCTCTTTCTCATAAATACAGAATAAAATATATTAAATAGATTATTGGTAAGATATGCCTTTATTTTTTAGATTAATGACGAAGATTACATTATAAGTTAAGAGTACATAAAAGTTTTTTTTAAAATTCAAAGCCTTTGTTAAATTTAGATTTTTTTGTAACAATAAGGTGTCACCTTTAGCAGTTGATAGAACCTTGCTCAGCCAGCGATTCCCTAAAATTCAAAGAGAATTTGACTTCATTATAATGGATTTTGATGATAACGGTGGAATTTATATAAAAGAAGAAATAAACAATGAGGCTGAGATTACTGATAATGCTTGTATTTATGTTAAGGAAGAAAGAAAAGATGAAACTGAGATTACTGATGGATCCAATTATGTGAAACAAGAAACAGAGATGAAGCTCATTTCAGATGTAGATGTAGACATATAACTTCTTTAAAGTTATGTATAATTATTGTAACGATGTAGACAAATTGTTTTAAATGATTGATAATGATATATAGTGGATAATGTTTTTTCCCCCCAAAATATAAAAATCAATTTATAGTCCAGTTTACATTAATTTAAAAATAAATAAAGTACTAACTACTTGAGGTGATCATGTGGAGACCAAATGGTACGTTACAACTATATATTACAAAAATTCCAGATACAGAATTTCTACTATCTACAGCTAACTGGTTTTAAATTATGCAAAGTATGAATGAACATATGTTGTGATGAAATGAGTAAAAATGGATTCAGAGATGGTGAAAATCAATATTTCCATTGAAAACTTAGTATGAAGAACAAGAAAATAAAAGTTTTTTCTAATGATGGGTTGAATTATCCAGTCAACTATTTTCCAAATGTGGTGTGATCCACTGTAACTTCTAATATAAGGAAGAAATGGTTGGGGGTGCAGTCAATAAAAACACCTTAATAAGTTACACTTATTAAGGTATTTTTATTGACTCCTTCCCCAACTATTTCTTCCTTATATATATATATATATATATATATATATATATATATATATTATTTAAATGTATAATGATATGATGATATTAAATGTATGATTATTGATTAGTATAATAATATGAATTGATTAGTATGTATTATTTTAATGTATGGAGTTTAATTACATCTTGAGGTATTTATATAAGTATTGTATTCAACTATTGTTTATATAAGTTATATTATACATTTCGTTCACCTATGTACCATAGAGAGATAAGAATGTAGGAACGTATTAACGAGTTTATATACGACAGTATGATATTGATTATAACATAGGTCAATTTATGTCTTCGTCAAGACCTCTTTAAATGTAAATATTGTCTAATAAAATAAGAGTGGGGGCAGCCGGAGACATGGTAGGAGTAATTAGCTCCCGCCTAGACTTCGCCCCTTCTCTCTCTGGATGTCGAACTGACCAGATCACTGCCTCTGTCTCTCATATCCTCTGTTCATTTCGCCCGAATTACAAGATTGATTACGGACCTGGGGTAAAACTAAATTATTTATTTGCGCGACAATTTTATTGAGACTGACGTTCATAGATTCTCTTAACTGGTCAATTTGTTTTTTTAATTCCTCATTTTGCTCTCGTAACCCCTGATTATCTTTCTGTACCTCCTCGATTCGTTTCATTATTTCTTTGGTTTTGATCACCATATTTATTTAAATTCAAATTTTTAGCCCACAAAAATATTTTAATTTCACAGAATATTCTACCCACGTATAATTCTTTCTAATACAATACACGATTTATAATAACCACAATTTTATAATAACCACGCTCTGCTACCAGTTGTAATGATGACCTTTCCCCTAATTAATTTATTAATTATAAAAAATATGTCTGTGGAGCCTTAAGGGGAAAAAAGAAAGTCAATACAAACACAAAGTTAACAATGGAAGCCCAAAGAAAAGTATACTCTTAAAATATATATATACATAAAATATTATTACATGCAAATAGAACTATTTTGTATTAGATATGTTGGATATTTGTATTAGATATAAGAATTTATATCTAATACAAATATCCAATTATTACTAATACAAGCCTGAACAGAGGATATGAGAGATGGAGGCAGTGAGCTGGTCAGTTCGACATCCAGAGAGAGAATGGGGCGAAGTCTAAGCGGAAGCTAATTACTCCTACCACGTCTCCGGCTGCCCCCACTCTTATTTTATTAGACAATATTTACATTTAAAGAGGTCTTGACGAAGACATAATTGACCTATGGTATAATCAATATCATACCGTCGTATATAAACTCGATAATACGTTCCTACATTCTTATCTCTGAATATATAATATAACTATTATATAAACAATAGTTTACATAAAATACTTATATAAATACCTCAAGACGTAATTAAACTCCATACATTAAAATAATACATACTAATCAATTCATATTATTATACTAATCAATAATCATACATTTAATACCATCATATCATTATACATTTAAATAATATATATATATCTATGTGGATCACTAATCATTTCAATAATATGTGTATATTCGTGGATCACCACACAAATATTCTGCGAGACAAAGCATTTCTTTATTGGAAGGCTCAGTGGCATATGGCAGAAATGCAGAAATGCGATGTGCTGGCATCTGATAAATAAAAATTAAAAAACACTATTTTCCACTTAAAAAGGTTTTCTCTTCATTTTCTTAGTTGAAATAAGGAATGATGAATTATTTCAACAGGAAAAATCAAAACACTAAGGAAAATGAGGACAAAAATTATAACTTAATCAAAAATCTTCATTGTTTTTTTTTAATAAAGAAAAATGTACAATTTGTAACTAATGAAAATCTGTTGTTAATTAACTTTGGTATCAGTTCTGCAGTATGTTGCTTCAAATGAGTTACAATAAGTTTTAACTGCTTATTCATTTCCTTTTTAATATTCTCCAAAAATACAAACTGTCGTGAGCTTTAGCATGGAAAGAAGAATTTAATTATGGAAAATGTATACATTTCGATAACAATTTCATCAATAAATAAATGTTAAAACTAACATTTCGAAGTATAGATGACGATATGTGTTTGTTGAAACGTTTTTCATTAAGAAATTATTACCGAAATATACACATTTTTCATAGTTACATTCTTTTTTCATGCTAAAGAAAGCTCATGATAATTTATATTTTTGGGGAATATTAAAAAAACATCGATAGTGAAATAATTGAGTGTATTGGGGCAGCCAGCAGGATGTTCAACGGCGTGAAAAGTGGCTTCTTGAACCGACGCGGGGCAACAAAAAAGACATGGCTGTCTTCATGTCTATCTTTATTCCGATCTTGACATACTCGTTAGAGTCATGGGCTCTAACAACCAACTATATATCAAGGCTTCAGGCTACCGAAATGAGGTTTCTTAGACAGGTGGATGGGAAGACTAGAAGCGATCGAGTACGTAATAAAACAATGACACATCTCGAGACAGTTCCAGTCCCTGAACTAATAGAGCGGAACTGGTTTGGACATCTGTTATGTATGGAGCCAAGCCACACAGCAAAAGGTGCAATGCAAGAGAAGAGAGCAAGAGAGGGAGAGGAAGGCCAAGACTAAAGTGGGAAGATGGGGTGAAGGAGGCTTTCAGGAAAAGAGGAATGGATTGGACTGGAAGAAGTGAGCTGGTACAGATAGATAGAGACAACTGGGTCAAGCACTGTAAAGGGTCTCCTTACACTACTTAGGCAGTAGGCGAGGAAAAATGATAATGATGATGATTAAAAAAGGAAACGAACAAACAGTTAAAACTTGTTGTAACTCAACTTAAAGTGTGAACATGCAGAACTGAAACATTAACTTTTTAATTTATGCAAAATAAATAAAAAAGTTTGAAATTACGATTTTCCGTGGAGCCCTTCCCCGTCATTACCACGGATAATGGAAGTTCCACGGTAAACCTTGAAGAGAAGCAAATATACAAATAAATAGCATATAATTTATATATAAAAAATAATAATAAGTTAATAAAAAAAACATGTACCCTGGCACCATGTGGAAAATCAAAGAGGTACGTCATGATCTTATCGGTAAAGCAATAATCTGAGTTCGTGAGCAGGAACACCTTTGCTCCACTATCCCTAATCCTCGTGAGGAACATCGGCAACCTCTCGTCTTTCTTAACGTAAAGGTCTAGATTTTTCGTTGTTTGTGATTTTAGGTCCCCCTGAAAAAAAAAAAGATTACATTAAAATTAATCTTAATTTTTCTCTGTTTCTTTATTTTTTTAAAAATATTATTTAAGTAAAAGAAAAAATAAGTTAATGAAAAAAAACAACTTATTTTTATTTATGGTTCTTTTGATAATGATTATTTTATTATGAAGGGAAAATATAATACAGATCATATTATAATATAGGATCAGTGAAGAGAATGGATTTGCCTGGCTTGGTTACGAGCCCTCATAGCTCAGATGGCTACTACAGACTGCGCTAGAGATGCGGATGACTCGGGTTCGAATGCCGGCCAGGACAAATCTTTTCTCTTCATAATAAAAATATTTTTAAAAAAAACTTACTTTAATATGAACCCAATCGACAGCATTCCTTACATCTTGGAAGATTGATTTGAACGACATAAAAAGATCACCACATGTCACACCAGTTTTATCCCTGATTAAAAAAAAAATCAATTAATTAAAACATATAATCAATAATCAATTAAAATGAAAATAATTGCTAATTGATGATCAATTAATTAAAAATATTTAAAAATTACCAAATAACTAACTTGGTTAAATATGATGACAATGCTAATAAGGAAGTAAATATTCGCGATGCAACAAAGAATTATTTTTCTGATCGAACACAGATAAGTGATTTAAAATGGGGCAATGGAGAAATGTTTATTTAATACAATTTAAGCAGAAAAAAAATTATCATTTGGTCATTGTCAATTGTGCTTTAATTCTATGGTTCAGAGTACAATCCTCAATCAGATTAAAAATTAAAACCTCTGAGTACTATATTAAGTATTTTTAGTTTATCATTGATCCCGAGATCTGTTGTAATAATGTTATTTGGAGTACTGGAACTGGCCAGATTCTCCACTCACGACCTGTGTGTGTGTGAAGCGCCCTTAACCAGCTTCCATTGGCGTTTAATACCAGTGACGCGGCTGGGAAAGGGGGCTGGGGCTTCCCGGACTCCTGCTTTGCCCTCATTCCTGGGGAAGAAGCTCAGTTCGGGGACCCCAGGCAAATTGTAAATAGGGTATGAATGTGTACATTTTATTTTATTTTATTATTAGTATTATTATTATTATTTACTTTACTTTATTATTTATTTTACTTTATTATTATTATTACCGCATTAATTTCTTTCTGTTATCGCATGTATATATTTTTCCGCATGTATATATTTATTTATTTTATTTTGTTTATATTATTGTTTTGTTATGGAATGACTGTAAGCTACACAGCACTATTACTTATTGCCCATAAGTGGCAGATTGTAATATTTCAATAAAGTGTTAATATAAAAAAAAAAAATCATTGATTATTTACTTATTATAGAAAAAATACAGCAAAATATATAAAAAAACAAAAGGTATAACGGCTAAAGAGGGAGTAGGGTAGCCCAATGTATAGAGCGATAAGTTGCTAAGCTGAAGATCCCAGGATCAAATACGTCCGAATCAGGAGAAACAGAAGGAATAGAAAAAACAGAAAGGAAAATTCTCCAAAAAATCTTCAGACCTTTGAGGAAGAAGGAGAGAGAGTTTAGACTTCTGATGAATAAAAATCGGTATAAAGAGAAAGGAATTGAAAAGATATCGGGCATATTGAGAAGGAAAAATTTATATTCTGGGTCGTATAATTTACAAAAAAAAAAAATCTTAACCCAATAACTTAAATCTTAACATGTGAAAGAAAAAAAAAAACGGCAACTTTTCATAATTCAAGTATAAAAGAGTTTATTGAATGAATATATGTCAATAAAAAAAATATTTTAACCAATGGTAAAAAACATCAAATGCTTTTACACTTTGACAATCAGTGTAATCTAGATTTATTTAAATAATAAAATAAAATAAATACAGGGCCTCTCGACTATAGTAAATATTTATTTGGGGCTTATTTATAAGAGGACAGAAATCGGCATGACTGATGGAATGATAAAGAACAGAACTACTTTCAGAAAGTTGATGCGTAGCTTTGAGAGCTTCCAGGAGAGGGAGAAGAGAATAGGAATCAGGATTTGGACAGAAGAGAGAAGGAAAGAGCAAAGTGAAAGGATGAAGAAGTATTTGAGAAGAAAAGAGGAAAGAAGCGCGATGATAGACGCGAGGAATTACTTAAATTACTCACGCAATTTTAGGCCAAAGTCGAGAAAAAGAAAAATGGGTAGATAAACACTTACCTTGTATATTGCTCTGAATTAGTGAAGAAATCGACTAAACAGGCTAACAGGTGGGTTTCTGGTAAATTAAACAACGTATTTAAAATATAAACACGTGATTCATCCAGCTGAAGAAATTTGTTCGGATATAACTCATATATCTGAGAGCTGAAAAAATAATTATAATTACAGTTATTCTCTAACTTATCAAAGGTAATTTACTACAAGATTAATTAAATAAATAAAATATCTACTTACTTTTTTAAAAATTGAAATCCGTGAACGCAAACCAGGATATTACCATAGGCGTCAACTTTCAACAGATTTCCATAAAGGGTATCAAACCACAAACCTCTGGTTAGAAAAAATAAAAAAAGAAACAATTAAAATTGTGTGAATAAAATGGAATATGGGTCATCCAATGATATTTAAGCAAAATAAATAAAAGGACTCATGCGGTAATAAGTCACATATTTTATTGAAATTTAGATTTCACTAGTTTAGCAGGTCCAGTACATTTATTTTTCCAAAAGTTTATAAGATGGATGCAAATGGCCTTGTGGCATGAGCCAAATCGAACAACAATTAATAAACATTAAACATTAAATAAACATTTAAAAAAGTATCTAAATTACTCATCAGTAGGAAATTTAAAAAGAAGTCAGTAAATATGTAAAAATTTGAAAGTTAATCGCTTCATTTCACTTCGATGCTTTGAAACCATAACTAAAAATACAATACACACCTTACGGGGAATGAAGGGTCATATTCGAAACAAAGTATTTCTTGCGGATAACCCAATTCCACCAATCTCTCCTTGACCAGGTTAAAACCAAGAGTTTCATACTGCGGAGACTTGTACTCTGAAATAATGTACATAGAAATATATAAACATATAAAATAATAATATAAATTATTTTTTATTTGATGGTGATTATTTAAATAATTTTATTTTGAAGAGAAAAGATTTGTCCTGACATGGTAGCTCAGCTGGAAGAGTGCCGTGCTGGAGATGCGGAAGTCCCGGGTTCGAATCCCGGCTAGGACAAATCTTTTCTCTTCAAAATAAAAATATTTAAATAATCACCATTTAAATAATAATTAGAAATTCAAAATTAAAAGAGACTAATAATTCACAAATTTCAATAAAATTGTCAATTAAGAAAAACAAAAGGACCTTGAATTCGGGTCCTAAATGTAGTTTAAATTGTAACTGTTGTAGGTACAACTTCACTTACTACCAGTGAAAGTGGAAAATGAAATACTGTTAAATGCTATCACATTAAAGCATCAATACTTTTGATAATTACAATGAATAAGAATTGTACATTTGAATACGAAGCAGCAGTTAGTTAGCATGAGTTCTGCTAGATGACACTAATGTGGCTACCCAAGATGCTTTCTGTGTTCCGGATTTAAGTTATACAAAACATTTTACTCTAAATATTATAGTTTACTACTCACCGGCAAGAGTATAATCCATATCGAATCCATAGAACTTGATATTTTCCAAATGCAAGCTTCTGTTGACAAAGATTCTGTAACAATAAAAAATGATAAATTAGTTAATATAAAAAACTGAGACGAAGAAAGTCTAATTAAATTACAAAGTAACAAAAATGTGAAGAGAGAAAAGACAAAAGCAGGCACTTCTAGATATATCTTAAGGATGAGAATAAGTATAAGCATAAAAAAGTATACTAAAAACAATCAGCGCATCTTTGAAAACAAATATTTACATTGAGCCAAATATAAAAAAAATAAATAAATAAAGTACTCTAATTATATCATAGACAAAAGGAAATCTGTGCCCATAGTCACACTAAAATGTTACAGCTAAGAAACTAAACTTTCAGAAAATAGGATTTTGCAAAGTAATCCTATAGATGTCTTGGCTTAGTCCCAATTACATTTAAGCTTCCAAATTATTTTCGAAAGAGATCTAATTTGAACATTGTAGGGTATATTTTTAATGAATTGTTTAATATTAAACAAAAGAGATTCTTTTGTTTTTTATTTTTATGTAATTTGTTCATTTATATATATATATATATATATATATATGTATATATATATATATATATATGTATATATATATATATATATATATATTGGTTTCTACTTATCATGACTGTTATGGAAATTATATTGTGTTTTAGATCTTGAGTTTTAGTTCAGTTAACAAAAGACTGAAACTCGAGATCTAAAACACTATATATATATATATGCACCACTACAACCCGTGAATGGGTCTGGAATTCAGTACATGGTAGAGACTGTGCTGTTTCATGGACAACTGTTCAGCAGGGAGGTTATTAGTCCTAAGATAACGCTCAACCACCAGACCCCCCCCTTATTTTGGGTACCCTATTTTTATTACATTTTATAGAGGCTGGGTGAGCCCCAGGAGGGTCCTAGATCCTATATGATCCATCTCCGGCTGCAAACAGACTAAATAAAAGTCTTGGCCTGCAGCGGGATTTGAAATAGGATTTCCAGCATGGCAACTCAGTGCTCTACCACTGAGCCACTCCACTCCCTCGTTGATATATAGAAAAAAAAAATTACTCAATTTAATAAATGATAATCGGTGCTTAAAAGGCTAAATTCCTCGTTTACAAGATGATAGTTCAAAATATCACGGATGTAAAACAGATGAATGAACACTAAAAGAACAGATGAAGTCAGACTATTTCAATAAAGACTAAGAATTTATTTTTGTTAATTGCTATTTTGATGTTAATTATTTTTAAATATTTTTGTTTTGAAGAGAAAAGAATTGTCCTGGCCGGGATTCGAACCAGGGTCATCTGCATCTCCGGTGTATATCCAAGTCAGACCAATCCCTTCTCTTCATCGATCCCACATCCTCGTGTTCTCACAGTTTTTGTGATCTATACAGGGGGAAGAATGTTCATTGAATATTACTTTAATTAATATACTAACTTCTTCCCCTTCAATCTTTCAAGATCCTTCTTTCCCAGTGTATAGATCGAAAAAATTGCGAGAACAGGGGGATATAGGATCGGTGAGGAGAACGGATTTGTCTGACTTGGTACGACCCCTGGTAGCTCAGTGGTTTAGAGCACTGCACCGGAGGTGCAGACGACCCGGGTTCGAATCCCGGCCAGGACAAATCTTTTCTCTTTAAAACAAAAATACTTAAAACTAAATTATTTGTATGAAAAAAAAAATATATGCATAAATTTTCTCTTTATTATTTAAAAACGTTTTCAGCGTGTTTAGCATATTTTATCGACAGTAACGCATTTTCTTTTTTATACACCCTATTAGGTAATAGATAATAAATATTAAAACGACCGTTTTTTGTTCTTTTATGAAGACAAACATCGATCAACCTTACGATATGCATATACTGTTATTTCTTTATACATTTATTCATATTTAACAGTTATGTTTTCGCTAACAAGACAAATTGGGCAATTGAAAACTGTCAAATGGTACATTTGTAATTCGTCAACATTGAGTACAATATTTTCCTTTTTCAAATAATTAATTTTTATCCTATGATGAATTAAATAGCCATAAATAGATAACTTTTATAAATAATACCATTATTCGATCCATCGATAAGCAATCGATTCTTGGAATTCGGATATATCCTTTTATGATAACAGCTGATGATAAGATTACATTCATGGATATAACTTATAATGAATTGTTATGTAAATACGGGAAAATTATCGACCAATCACGTTTTGGAATAGATCAGAATGTGAATATTATAGAACTGGAATTTCTCTTATATGTAATATGTGTGTATATAAGTATGTATATCATAATATATGGATTGAATAAATATTTTTGGGAAAGAAAAGAAATTCTGCGCATTTTAAATTAATGAAATTAATTCAAAATGAAACATGGAAATTGCGTTCTTGATCGAGCCACACCTTTCCAGCCATAATTTGCTTATTTTATAACCATCTTCTCTATGTTGAAATGTTTTGTGTTCACAAAATGTTCTGCCAATGGTGATGATTTAGTGAACACAAACCATGCATTTGACAAAATTAGAGCAGTTATTAAAAAGTGTAGTGGCGTGCAAAAAAGGATATTGGAGGCGATCGATAATAGTAAAGCACTCCGAAAATTTCAACAGAGAAGATGATTATAAACTGAGTAAATTGCGGTTCCCAAACATACCAGAGGCCAAGAAGAACCTAAAAAACTTGAAAGGAAAGACAAACCAATCAGAAATCAGCCAGTCGAGGCCCATCCAATCAGAGACCACCCGGTCGGAACCCTGCCAATCAGAAAGCAACCAATCAGATCACTCGGGTTATTACTATGGTTACTCCAACATAACCTTCCGATTTAAAAACTATTTTACACGCACACACACAAAAGGTGAAATTAATCCTTATCTTGGATTATAATGGAAGAGCCAAACTTAGAAACCTCGGTTGAAATTGAAGCTACGCCTCCATAGCCAAAATCTTAGAATATTTTGCAAGAAATATTCATAGATGCGGTTAAATGAATCTTCCCTAACAGATGTAAATATTTCTGAACCAAATAAATTCGCAGTGAGACTCGACAATCTTGATAACACCTGCCGCTAATCTATATTCGCAGTGGCATCTTGGGATATTTTAAGATAACGGTGTTTTCATCCTATTAGCGAATTTTAGAAAGCAACTGTAGGAGACATCTATACCGCTCCATCATTCACAGCTATATATCGTCCTCATCTGTCGCCACGATTTTGAAGATAGCCTTTTTATAACCTTCGAGTATTTCTTGTGAATACATTACAAAAATAAATGGTCAACACATTGATTGAGGAAACTGAAAAAGACATTGAAGTCTCTCTTCGGATGGAATTGAAGGACCTTCTTCACTTAAGAAGGAACTTCAGAATGCTCAAGGCTTTAGTAAAAGAGAAAATAGGTGCAATTTGGACAGAGAGACAGCGGAAACACGAGAAACGAATGAAATTTATGATATTTGTTCAGCAAGTTGTCGGTTGAAGTTGAGTTTTATCAAGTTTTAACTGCTTATTCGTTGCATTTATACTATTGTCCCTAAAATACAAGTTATCGTGAGTTGTAGTATGGCAATTATGGGAAACGAATATACTTCAGTAATCAAATCGATAATAAAAGTTTCAACTAACTTTTCGAAGTATAGACGATATATTATTTGAAAAGAAAAGATAGAGCCAGGACCGGGACTCGATCCCGGGACCTTCACCTCTCCGTGGTGACGCCTCAACCATCTCGGCCACTCTGGCTTCGCTTCACGGCCAGCCATATCCCCTCTTTTTTTCACTTGATCCTACGTCTCCGTGTTCTCGCAATTTGCGATGTATACACGGGGAGAATGTTAATTGAACATTACTTTATTTTTGGATCTTGTTGACTTTAAGTCATTAATATTAATATAATTTATTTGATTGTTATATGATATTGTTACGGGCGCGGGAATTGGCGATTCCTGGAAGAGAACAAAGCCCCCTTGTCGGCAGAGATGAAAGAGGCCTTTTCGCGAAACTTCGAGATCCGTCCCGTATGTTCTAGATCTGGCATTCTGTCTATTTAAACAGCATCTCGGCGCGAGTAGAGACAGAGTGTTAAAGCACACGGTACGGTTAACATCGGAAACAGTGATAAGCCAGTGTAATAAGTCAGTGACAGTTTGTGAGTGTAATTGTATCAGTTTGTTGTATTCTGAGATTCTTACGGTCGGTGGACTTTAATTAGTGAACTGTAAGTGTTAATTAGTAGTAATTAATTAGTTAAGTAGCGGTTGTAATTTTATGTGATTTGTACAAGCTTATGTAAATAGTTAAGCTATTTAATAATAATAATATCTTATATTATTGTAATAATTAAATAGTTGTTATTGTAATAATTAAATAAGATAAGCCTAGATTATAAATATCTAAAATATTGCTGTTGTAAATTATTTCAGTTAATAATTTATTTGTTAGTAATTTCTCTGTTATTAATTTAATAGATAATAGTTTAATTCAATTGATAATATTCTTTTATCACTTTTGTAAATAAATATTAGTATCTTTAATTAAGGAGGCATTTTTAATACCCAGTAGCCCGTAAAATATAATTTTTTTTAAATATTTTATTTGAAAAGAAAATATATGGTCAGGAGAGGTGAAAAACCCTAGGGTAAAAAACCCCTAAAGGGGTGAAAAACCCCTAAGTCCCGGTCCTGGCCATATCTTTTCTTTTCAAATAAAATATTTACAAACAAGTTATATCATATAACAATTAAATAAATTATAATAATATTAATGACTTAAGCCAACAAGATCCAAAAATAAAGTAATGTTCAATTAGCATTCTCCCCGTGTATACATCGCAAATTGCGAGAACACGGAGACGTAGGATCAAGTGAAAAGAGGGGATATGGCTGGCCGTGAAGCGAAGCCAGGCTGGCCGAGATGGTTGAGGCGTCACCACGGAGAGGTGAAGGTCCCGGGTTCGAGTCCCGGTCCTGGCCATTTCTTTTCTTTTCAAATAAAATATTTATAAAAAAAATGATATCACATCATATCATATAGCAATTAAATAAATTATAGACGATATAATTTATATGATTGTCCAGACCGGTATTCGAACCGGGTCGCCCACTTCATTCGTGGTGCACTAACCAATGAGCTAACCTGGCTCGTAACACGTCAAGACAAATCCATTCTCTTCACCGATCCCATATACCCATCTTTTCGCAATTTGACATGCATACAAGGGAAATTTATTTATTATATTTATTCCCTTGTATACATCAACTGACCCAGGTTCGAATCCCGGCCTGGACAAATCTTTTCACTTAAAAATAAAAATATTTAAAAATTATAACAATCAATAAAATAAATTATATATATAGCATTTCCAAGTATATTTGAACCTTTTCCAAGTCATCTCTAACCTTTTAAAAATCAAATAATACCCTTTCCAAGTCACAAGCAACCCTTTCCAAAGCAAATATAACGCTTTACAATTCAATTGTCACCCTTTTTATTTCATTGTCACCCTTGAATAATATTTTGAAAATTTACCGTACTGGGGAATGGGCGAATTTAGGGCCTCAGAACTCGCCTGGATAAAATCATCACAACCTTTTTCTTCACAACTCTTGTTAGGACAAAAATGAGGGAAATAATTTAAAAAACAAAACAAATATTTGATTTTTTGTTTTGAGAAAGTTTATTTAAAAACATGTAATCTGAACTTAACAACAGTATCTTCATAGTTTTGGTAATAAAATAATAAACATAATAATATTTTTGTTAACAGAAAATAAAGGAAACAATTTCAAACAAAAAGCTGATTTTTTTTTTCAAGAAGTAAATAATAAAAAAAAAAATTAAAGAAAGTAAACTGAACTAAACAATATCACATTTTTAAAATAAATGTTTATTCCTAAGGAGGATGTAAAATAACACTGTTCGTTTAAAATTCCGTTAAATTTTCAAAACATTTTCAAGGCTGAAAATTGAAATGAAAACGGTTACAATTGAAATAAAAAAGGTGACCATTGAGTCGTAAAGCGTTACATTTGCATTGGAAAGGGTTTCGACTCATTTGGAAAGGGTTACATTTGAATTGGAAAGGGTTGCTTATGATTTGTAAAAGGTTACAGTTGACTTGGAAAAGGTTCAAATAGGCTTGGAAATGCTATAGATGATATAATTTGGTTGAAACTTTTATTTCTAAATTATTTTTTGTTTTTATTATTTAATTTGCTCTAAATAATTTCCATATTCAGATTGTTAATAAAACAGGTTTTTTTTGTTTCCATTTGTCCTTCAGCAAAACAATAATATCACTACAAGATAGTGAGAAGGAACTTATGTAACGTGTCTGTGTCCTACGAAGCATTAGGTAACGCGTATAATAACAGATCTCGTGTTTGAACTATTTTCACAACTTTTGTTAATGTGAATATTCGGTATATAAGTAGGTAATTAACTAAAAACTATTTTTTTTTTAAATAGGCATCATGAGGACTGCCGACAGAAGTGAAAACTCAAAACTTTGGAATTGCTGTGTTCTGAATTATTTAAATTTCATAATTTAAAAATCGCAATTATAACCATTAGTCTGATTTTCACAACTACTGCCACTCCGAACAATAATTAAATATATTTTAAATTAGTTTATTTATTAATCAAAACATATTATGGGCTGCATAAGGTCAATACTAAACATAAATACAACTAATTCAAGGAAGAAATAGTTGGGGGTGCAGTCAATGAAAACATCAAAATAAGGATAACTTATTTATGATGTGCCGACGTTTCGGCCTACAATGTAGGCCATCTTCAGGGCTAAGAGAAACAAAACAGAAATATATAAAAACGTAGCAGCAACAAGAATATATAAAGTGGTACAGGAGTGGAAATAAATTAGATTATTGAAATAAAATTAGATATGATGAAATAGTGAATAGAAGATATAAGATAAATAAGAATGCATATAAGACAGGTTACAGAATAATAAACTTAAAATAGTGATGGATAAAAATGAAATGTAGATGATGAACAGAAATTCTAATAGTGACAGATAAAATAATACAAGAATAAGAATATAAAATAGGAAAAATACATGTCAAAAAGGGATAAAATGTAAACAATAATATAAAGGGAAAGAAAAATGAGGAGGTAAACGGAAAGATACAAAATAAGAAGATAAAATATAGAAAAAGGGGGGAATAAAGTGTAATAATACAAGCATAAATAGAAAGAAAGGCTTGATAAATTTCAAAAATTAAACATTGAAAAAAAGGGGTATATATCTATGAACTATGAAGAATGAAAAGAAAAGGAAAAAAAGTGAGGAAAGTTAATATGTAACTGTATACAATTAGAAAGAAGTGGCATAAATGCAAAATAAGATGAGAATTTAATATAAACATATAGAAAGTAGGTGAAGAAATACAGTAGATGAAAAATATGAGGCTAAATAAGAATGAACTCTATACTATTAACATATGATGGATGCCAAAAGTAGGTGTGAGAACAGGTGCGAAGAAAGGTGAATGTGAAAAGGAAGGAGATAAGATAAAAGTGTACTAACCGAATAAAACAACTTGCAGGTTAGGCCGCTCAGAGACAAGTAAGCAAGAAAACCGTTACACCGGGCAGGCGGAGGCGATAAAGGCGATCTCTGACGGCCAAAAAATAATGACACAGGAGGGGGAAGGAGAAAGGTAGAATCGGTGGATGTAAGAGACCGTAAATAATGTAAAAGGCGTGAAAAATTAAAAATTAAATAAAATTAAAAAGGAAAATTGCAGATGCAGTGGATATAAGTGACCGTAAAAAATGTAAATTGAGAGAAAAATAAAAATTAAAAGTGGTATTATATCTATGAACTATGAAGAATGAAAAGAAAAAGAAAATAAGTGAGGAAAGTTAATATGTAACTGTATACAATTAGAAAGAAGTGGCATAAATGCCAAAATAAGATGAGAATATAATATAGGCGATCTAATATAATATAGGCGATCTCGAGAAAAATAAAAATTTTTCATTGACTGCACCCCCAACTATTTCTTCCTTGAATTAGAAGATACAGTCGACCAACTCTTCTCTAACATAAATACAACTAAATTGAAATAATTATTTATATCATCCGAATTCTTGTATATTTGCATCCATTAGCAACTTACAACAGGCCGTTTAATTGTGACAAATAAAATCTTTGATGGAAATGAAAAGATTATCTAGTTATAGTCGACCTTTTAGTCAAATAATATTATATTCTTATTTCTATTGAATTTAACGATTAAAACTACGCGTAGCCAGTCACATGCGCAACACGTCACGAGCACGTCGCGCATATTGGTGACCCGAACCGATAAGTTTTTAAAGCGAAAGTTGCTAAACGCGACAAAAGAAGTTTTCACTTCAAAAACCTGCACTAGTGCAAACCATGAAGCGCCATGGGGATTCAGTTCATGATAAGAGTCCTCACGGAGATTGCCTGAGATCACCTACAACCGCCATACTTTTCCCAAATTAACCCTTTAACAGCTAAAGACGATATATGTCTGCTCAAGGGAACGTCTCCTCTTTGCTAAAGACGATATATGCCGTCCTGAATCACACGCCCTCAGTGCTAAAGACGATATATTCTGTCGCACTGCTTTTCTATATATTGAAGCCGAGTATAGACGAAGCGAAATTGTAATGTTGGTCTTTGTATAGACAAATGCTTTGAAGATTTTCATACAAAATTAAATTACTAAGCAATAAGTTTAATGTTAAAAAAAAAATATTTAAAAAAAAGTTTTAACTCGCACAGAATCGGCAAACGCTGTCTACTACCGAATATTTAATACAGTGGTACGAAAGAGATAGCTATGGGGATAGAGGTAAAATTGCTAATTTTCAAGACAGTTCACCTTCCTGTTCTGCATGGTTCAGAGATTTGGGTGTTAACAGAGCGACTCTGTAGTCGAATTATCGCTGCGGAAATAAAGTACCTCCGAAGAACAGCCGGTAAAATTAGTAGGGACCTCATAAGAAATGAACGTATAAGAGGAGAGCTCAATATGCGTTCGATCATGGAAACAATTGAAAAGAAGCAGCTTAAGTGGTTCGTGAACGTCTATAGAATGGAAAGGAATAGCGACCCTCTCAAGACAATGGAGTACCGTCCATCTGGGAGGAGACCAAGAGGACGCCCCAGAATGATGTTTCTTGATTAGATAGAACGAATAGGGAAATCCAGGGGCAAAACATTGGATGGAATGAAATTGATCGCCGTTAATCGGGAGGACTGGCAAGCTTGGCTATTGGTGAAGAAGAAGAAGTTTTAACTCCGCCAGTGTCGGTCCATAGCCTGAATCAAAAAGGAGGATGGGAACAATGAAACGGTAACAGACAGTAGTAAAGGGTCGTAATGAAGGATAGAATGCAGGTAAAAAGTATGTAGCAGAGGCCGGTAGAAGGGTAGCCGGTCCGCTTAGCGCTGTGATAGGCGTAAAGCTCTTCACTCGCAGCAGGTAAAGGGTTACGGGTACCTACTTAATAGAGACTGAGAGAGGGTTTGGGATGAAGCAGATTCCATTGGGTCCATATATGGCTATAAAACACATTAAACGGTATATCTACCAAAGATGGATCTGAAGCCGGGATTTTCAGCATAGCAGCTCAGCGTTATACACAGCATATATGTATGTATGTGTATATATATATATATATATATATATATATATATATATATGTATATGTATATATTTGGATACTAACATATATGTATATTAGAAGACGCGAAAGGTTGAAATTGAAACCTAGAAAGTTAAACTAACACACTAATTCCTTACCTCCAAGTATGGTAAATCTCCATCCCTTTAAGTCTATAGCCTCTCCAGGCTCCAGCTAATTATACGAACAAACACAACTTTCGACGGAACACACAGAACACCCAAGCACTAGCTGTTTCGATGTCAACGAGCAACATCACAACACAACACAAGGCCTCAGCATCAACTTTGCCGTAACAGTCGATAGCTTATCTCAGCTGATTGGTAACATCAATTCTTGGAGGTCTTTAAGCCAATAGGATCCTGGAACTGGGAGGGGGGTGATAACGCAAGGAATTCACAACTCTTTCAATAAACTGAAAAGTGTCTTCTCCTTTTCTTCTTTCGCAATCACATTTTCTTCCTATCAGCATCGGGGGATGTTTAGCCAAGATTTTTAGCCTTCCCTGGTTCTAGCCAGGATTCTAACTTCCCTGATATTTTTGCCTTTTTTTTTCGGCATAGGGGTTCAACATAGTCCAAGTACTACATCCCTGGTGTCTACCTTCAAGGAAGTAACCATTAAAATCAAAATATGAATTATAAAATACAAAAACCTTAAAATAAAAGTTATTTTTAAAAATATTCCTAAGTCGAATTATATAACTAACTATACAGAAGGCAACTGTCTCTTGAATATTGCTTCTAATCACATTAGAGAGATAACAAAGACTAAATTTAGAAATCTACGAAACTGTGTATAATATTATCGGTTGTAACGGTCCAGGATGGGGTCTCCTCTTAGTATAGATAGTAACAAAACTTTGTGATCAATGTATTAAATATATACATACATATACACATAACAATTTTTAAGGGACAGTAAAAAAACACACAACAATAATATATGTAAATAAATGAAGCAAGTAGTTGAGAGGAGAGGACTATAAATCTGTTTGACCACAAAAAAAGAAAAAGAAAATAGATAAAAATCACAAAACAATCGAAATATTTCGCAAAGATCATTACCATCAAAAGATCATACAGGCCTGCAATGGAAGACATGTGCCTCAAATTAGAAATACTAAAAAGACATCTATAATAAAAGTAGAGAGGAAAATACATTATACATAAACATATTAAAATACATAAATGTAGTTGACTGGAAGATCTAATCTGGGATATAGATTGCCTGGGGCTGCAGTCAATATATATAAACGATATATTGGCTCCAGCTTCTATCAGTCCTGAAGATGGCCTACAATGTAGGTCGAAACGTCGGCACTTAAAATAAATAACTTTGTGTGCATTGCACCCCCATACTATATCCCACATATAATAAAAATAATTTGTCCACCAATGCGAAAATAAGGCACTACAATGCTTGTAGCAAGGCTAGCGATTTTTTTATGACATGGAAACAGCGAATATCTCAAGCCTTATAAAGTCCTTAAGATCGATAGGCGAATATTAAGGATTTATGGCCCGAAAATATCACAGTGAAGCTACAGATCGAATAAAGAAATATAAGAAAAAGACAGAGGACTTGGGAACAGCTATGAGGAAAATACGACTTCTTACGGGGACATGATAAGGATGAGAATCCTACAAGGTCTTATAAGCAAACATTCAATAAGATATTCAACCTGAAAAGCCAGAGTGGTTATGCTAAGCAGATGAAAGAAGAACTTGAAAGACTTGAAATTACTGATGAAGAATCCATGGAGAGAGAGAGAGGTTCAGGAGCCAGCTGAAAAACATTAGTGTTCTTCTGGAGGAGAGAACGAAGCAAGGGCATGGGGGATGGACGGAGGAGAAGAAAGAATCAGCGTGTAAAAAAAAAAAAAAAAAAAAAAAAAAAAAAAAAAAATTAGTGATTGACCACGCAGTCAGTTCAAAAAAAAAAAATTAAGACCAATATTTTTATTTATATAAATACCAATATGTATATTTATATAAATACTAGTTTTTCTTAATATTCAAGAGTAAGAAACAAATAATATAAGTTTATCTGTCCTTTATGAAAAGCCCTCCACAACAAGACGAGACAGTAAACAAGACCCAGTCTGACTAGCACTCTATACTACAGCTATAGAGATCTCGAGAGTTCTTCACGATAAACTCAATTACCATCCTTGAAACTCAATATCTCAAACTAAGTTTTATTGCGACTTCACTTAGGTTACGAGATTCAATTTTACGTTAAGTATATGTTCCTAACTAGAGAATAATGGATTATGTGTACTGTAATGTTTATGGTTATGAGGGAAAGAAAATAAAATGGAGGAGGAAGGGGGGATGAATAAATAGTGAAAAGATATGTTACCTGCGGGAGGGGGGGGGGGCTGGGGGGCTTGATAAAGTTGTCTCCTATTCCAAGAGAAATTGATTGACCTCTACCCGGACCACTTTCTCCACATATATTATCAAGGTCTACTATTATCATTGAGTATAATAAAAATAATTTTAAAATGCTAGGCCAAGGAATTTAGGAATTCATTTTTGTGCAGTTTATTTGTAATAATGAAAACACTCCAGTTTACGGTAGCTTAAAAAACTGTTAGAGAGTGTACTGTTTCCTGGACATCTGTTCTGCAAGGAGATGACTTGTAACGCTCAACCGCAAGATTTCTCCCCCTTATTTTGGGTTCACTATTTTTATAATATTTTATAGAGGCTGGGTGAAGCCCCAGGAGGATCCTAGATCCCATATGATCCATCTCCCGCTGCAAACAGACTAAATTAAAGTTACTGCGTGTATCGGGATTTGAACAAGGATTTTTGGTATGACAACTCAGTGCTCTACCACTGAGCCACTCCGCTCCCTACGGTAGCTTAATAATAAATAATGTTACAAATACTGAAATATGATAATTTTTTAATAACTAAATCATTCAAAAATATTTTAATTTACTACAGCGTTCCAGAGCAGTCAAATATATTGCAATATGATCAATAAATCGTTCTAAACGTGGGCGCTTGAACAGGTCTAGTACATAATGACCGTTTGATTAATACGAATCGATATATTACAACAGATCGATTAGTTGGAAATCGCCCGTGGGTCGAGAGTAGGCCGGATTTTGATGAATGAAGTCGCCCAGCTATCTCTAACGGTAATAAAATGCAAAAATGACGTCTAAATTCCACGGGGATTTGACGAGAATGGAAGAGATCCGTTTGATAAATAAATTTTTTAAATGCAAAACGGAAGTAAAGGATGCAACAAAGTGGATTGAAGAAGTCTAAAAAGATCCAGTTGAAGCTGGGATTTGCATGATGATGTGATCCACAACAGAAAGGTGTTTGGAGCCCCAAAGCCCTACTTCGCAAGTACAGATGGGTCTTACGATTGCCATGTATATGAGTCTTCTGTAATTAATTTGGAGCTTAGAGCAGGGGTTCCCAAACTTTTTTGTACCACGCCCCCCTTTTGTTGAAATGAAAGTTTCTCGCTCCCCCCCCCTTAACAATAAATTGTGTGGGCCTAGGAACAAAACAAAATCAAATGAGTATTACATTGAAAAAAAAACATTTGTTTATACTGCCATAAGGTACAACAATGTCAGTTTTCATAAAATACAAAAATTATTAATAAGAGAAAAATAGATTAGGTTTGTTAGTGAGACGGGTGGGCTTCCATTTTTCTTACTAGCATGCCTATTCGTGGCTGAGTTTTAGTAAGTGCACAACGCAAGTCACTAGCAACATCAAGTTTATTCCGATACTTTGTTTTAATTGCCACAAGTGTTGAAAATGATTTTTCGCAGAAATAGGTGCTTGAAAAAGGCAAATATAAACGAAGAGCTTCTCGTGAGCTTTGAAATATTTTAACCAAAATGTCCATTACATCAAAGTGGTCAATTTTTTAAACATCATGGTTAATTTAGAAAGACTACTTAAATTGAATTTAATGTTCAACTAGTCTCGCGCCCCCCCCCGAAATGTCTTCAGGCCCCCCCAGAGGAGCGCGCCCCCCAGTTTGGGAACCGCTGGCTTAGAGCGTTTGTATAGTAAGTGGTGAAGTAGCCTGAAACGGCGAGCTATAAGAAAAATTGACCAGAAAGCCTTATATTCCACGCATTACAACTAATATTTCCAGAGTTAAACAATGACTAATTTCTGAACATTAACAAATAAAATGTATACAATTTTCATCCACACTTTGCTATATGAAATACCTAGTAAGGAACAGTAATGGGATTTTTTAAAATTTTATTTTCGTCTGTTATCTTTTATTCTTTTTATAATTTTCATGTTAGATTAAAACTTTCTCTCTGCGTCTTTGATAGCGGCATAGGTAAGTAAATATATAAATCAATAAATGTAAATATATAATATAGATTTTGATTGTAGTGTTTTGCCAATGTTCATTCAAAGTGATGTTAAAGTTAGGCCGAGATAATTTCCCAATCAAGGGTACCCAGTTTACAGGGGCTGATTCAAGAAAATCTAATAGTATGAATAATAGTATCGTAATGAGTGGAGCATATTTTCACACATACACATACATACATAAAACATTCACATCTTAATTATTTACATATTAGAAATTAAAAAAAAAAATTATATACTGATAGAGAAATAAAAATATATATAAAAATAATAATAGAATATAAATTTACAATAACTGAAGTTGGCTAATAAAAAAATAAAAAAGTAGATAAGAATACCTAATATGTAATATGAATAATAGTATCATAATGAGTGTGGAATATTTACAGTATTTACTCAATCTATTGTGTTGAATATAGCTTATTATAGGCGTATGTATGTATATAGTATGTAGGTGTAATTTTTCCCTTAAAATAAACGTAATAAAATTAAAGTGGTTGAGTAGATTTATCTCTTAAATTTTTTATTTTATAACCTTTATTTTCCAGATCAGCTATCCCTAGCCTTACATTTTTTTTTTAAATAATGAATTTTAAACTTTAACAAAAAGTAAAAGTGTGGGTTTCGACTAATGCAAGAGACCTCCATAATTGTACATCAGCTTATCAGCTTATTTGCAAGAGAAGTTAAAAATATATAATAGTTTGTTTTTCATATAAAACAATTATAATATAATAACAAACAGAACTATAGTACTATAAAACGGAAAACTATAAGGAAACAGGAATATATTACAATGTGTTAAAACGGTTGGTGAGAAAGGTAATAGAGTTCACATCAGAATATCTTTCAAGAGTCTCGGTTTTAGTCTTGGGGATGAAATACAGTCCCTGGCCATATTAATGTGACCGCTGGATAGATTCGTTCTTGTTACATGTTTGCATTATCTTTTTGTATTACGCATACAAATCTACAATGTAAATCGAGTATAAATATTGGTTCTATGGTTAAGTTAGTTATCTGATAATAATATGAAATTGAAAAAAATAGTTTCGAAAATAAACTTTATTTTTTTTTTAATATTTTGTGGTGTCACCCTATTTACACCCTATTTTACATATTGATGAAAAAAAAACTATCAAAATAGTTAAAATATATGATACAAATAATAAATCAATAATAAACTTACCGAATCCGACTTGCATTTAATGAAAAAAAAAACAATAAATCCAAAAATTTCAAACACAAATTATGCACGTCGTCACTCGTAAAACAAAATGGCTGTACTAAAACCAATGCTGCCGTTACTAAAAAAAAAAACTTTCAAAAAATTATAACAGTGTTGCTATTACTTAAAACAGAAGACACGCGAAAGTATATTAAAAAATTAGCAAAAAACAAAAAGAAAATAATCTTCTTGGTGGTCACATTAATATGGCCAGGTACTGTAGGTTGGCCTATGTTAAATGCTACAGCTCCTTTTACTGCTGGTAATCTAGTCTTAAATCTGGAATAACGCTTTTCTCCAGAATGAGTTTCTTGAACTCGAGGAAGCGGAATCATATCATTATCATAGTCCACAGGATTTGACTTGAAACGTATAGTTATAGCTTATATTATAACTCTATTTCAAGCCAAAGGATACGAGAATGTCACGATTCCATTTCACTCAGTATAATACAAACTCTCTCAGGTAAAAATTCGACTCGACCACTAATAATACTATTTTAGTAGTTTGTGTGCACACAAGAAGACAACTGGTTATATTAGAAAAATGACATAGAAGTTGTAACAACAAAAATCGGCGACTTCCATACTAATGGCTGATTAAGTGGCCTTCAATTGGCTCGCAGCCTCCGCAGCAAACTGATTGGATAATGACGATGCTCTCTTGTCGTCTCTTATCCAATCACCGAAGGAGGAGGATGTAACGTGAGAAGAAGAGCAAAATAAATATATCCAAACTTTCGATTATATCAGTAAACGAAATGCAAAGTGGCTCACCCAGCCTCTGACAAGATGGTGCCTGTACTGGGAGACAACAGCAGTTGAGCATGATTTCAGCTTTACTATTTTTTTACGTTAGTTACTCAAAGCAAGAAATTTCACAGGTTGTACAGTTTTTTTTTAGATTAGGGTTGTAAATTAATATCGTCGGTAAAATAGTGTTTTAGTTTTATAGCTTTGACATATGATGGCACCAGATGCTTCACTTTAAGCTCAATACTGTAATATCATACACTTGTATTTAAATGTTTATCTCATTCCTTGTAGATAGATTTTTCTCATCTGGCTCAGAGCTATCTTCAATAAGGCCGATCTTAGCAGGTGTGCCTCATGGATCAATACTTGCACCGCTATTGTACATACACACACAGCATTCCACAGTCCTGCATATTTTACAGCAACCTACGCTGACAACACTGCCGTAATCATTAAGACTCGGCAGACATACATAAGTTGAATGAGTGATGCCAACTATGGAAAGATGAGACTGAACCGAATAAAGTGTAATTTAATTTAAAATTCAGAAAAAAAGTCAAATTAGAAACAAGAAAAAAATTAAACTTTTATACACTTACTTAATAAAACCAGATTAGATCAATGCTTCACCAACTTTTCAATTTAAGATACTTCTACTTATTACAAAACAAACATGGTAAGTTAGTAACAAAACTTTGGTTGCGGACTTTAAAATAATAACGGTCAACGAACAAATACAAACGCTTTCAAGAAGAACTATACGAACATCAAAAACCCATTAACAGAGCAAATGGCCAGGGCTCAAATACCTGAGGAAACAAGGAGGAGACTAAAAAGAAAGTGGATGAGTGATCTATTACTTAGGAAATTAAATCAAGTCAATGGCGAGGTAGTTGTTGGCTACTGTTCATGTCGGTTTGTTGTTATTTTTACAATAAACTATCATAACTAAATTTTTACAATTATCATAACTGCTGGTTTTTACATTGTTTCACTTGATATATGTGGATAAATACAAGAATATAAAGTGAACAAAAACATTTTTGATGCACCTTAATTAAATTTTTTGTTCTAGTACTAAAAAGATTTTTCATACTAATAATAATTAATAATTAAAATATCAGTATTAGAAGTAAAAACATCAAGAACGCTCCAAAGTATTTGATAACAGATATTGGTCGAGTGGAGAAGTTACTGTTTAGTAATTTTGCAGAATTATTTGAATTAGTGTACAATTATATTTTAATTCTTACCCACTATTTAATTGTTTAATTATTTGATAAGTCGAATAATTCGGTTGATGGTCAAGAATGAAGAATGCTTTTGAAATTATGTTGTATTGCTGGGAGTAATGTAAAGAAAGACCTTTTCCAATAATTTACAATATGTTGAAGAAATTTCTGTCCAAGAAACTGATCCAAGTTCGGTCACACGAATAACTATTATTTTCTAATCAATGTTAGTCGGAACACGACAACAGCCTGTGTAAAACAGCCTTAAAACTCTACAAATTAGAAAAAATGAATTCTCAGATTTATGTATCATGGAAAAAAATGTGTTGCATTTTTTTGTGTAGGTGTAGAGCATTTTAATACTAACTATCAACGATATATGGGAATAGGGAAGGAGCAATTATATTAATGAATCAACTATACATAAGGAGACAAAACAAGGCCACTCCGCCAGTTACGACACAAGAAGCTCGTGCGCAATACAAATCAATCGCTTGCGAATCAGCCGTGCATCCGCAAGAGGTAATGGAGGTAGGAAAACTGGGACAGCCGAAATGTATTCATGAATATGTATTATCTATCGGTCTGCCAACTGATGGATATCGGCCACTTATCCTGTGTATCCTTTTAGAGGAAAGATATGCCCTCAGGTAAATTAATTAGCAGAGGATAGTCAATTGGTCAGGCGCTTTCTACCAAAAGACTTTTTTAGATACATCATTGATGAAATAATTTATCAAATAAGGGACAATTTAATAAAAAATTCTTTACAAAGATAAATTTTTAATAAATAACTAAAATAATTAAGTAAGAAACTATATTCCACAAACCAGCGTTTCGACCCACATCAAAGGTTTTCATCAGGTCTGAATATATAATAAATAAATTTATTACAGAATATTACTCTATTGATTTAGTTTAATTTTATTTTTTTATTACATATTTATCCTTTAGAACCACACAATAACATTGTTTCTTTCGTTTTCTCTGCTGGAATTTTCTCTGTCTCAAATATTCCTTCAAACCCTGAATCTGTTTTTTTGATCCTCTATCCATCTTCGTCCAACCTTATCCGTTCTTTCTTCATCCTTTCAAACCCTTCCAATTTTTTTAACATTGCTCTAAAATTCACTCCTTCCTAATAAGTGAGACTTCGTGGTGTTTAAGTTTTATAATTCTTTTCTAAATCTTTAGCCCAAGTTGTAATAGATGCTTGTTCATTCTGTATAGATGTTAGAGCAGGGGTTCCCAAACTTTTTTGTACCACGCCCCCCTTTTGTTGAAATGAAAGCTTCTCGCGCCCCCTCTTAACAATAAATTGTGTGGGCCTAGGAACAAAACAAAAACAAATAAGTATTACATTGAAAACAAAACATTTATTTATACTGCCATAAGGTGCAACAATAGGATAGTCAATTGGTCAGGCGCTTTCTATCAAATGACTTTTCTACATACATCATTGGTGAAACAATTTATCAAATAAGGGACAAGGTTTTCATAAAATACAAAAATTATTAATAAGAGAAAAATATATTAGGTTGGTTAGTGAGATGGATGAGCTTCCATTTTTCTTACTAGTATGCCTATTCGTGGCTGAGTTTTAGTAAGTGCACAACGCAAGTCACTAGCAACATCAAGTTTATTCCGATACTTTGTTTTAATTGCCACAAGTGTTGAAAATGATTTTTTGCAGAAATAGGTGCTTGAAAAAGGCAAATATAAACGAAGAGCTTCCCATGAGCTTTGAAATATTTTAACCAAAATTAAGGTTTGTCCATTATATCAAAGTGGTCAATTTTCTAAACATCATGGTTAATTTAGAATTTTAGAAAGACTACTTAAATTGAATTTAATGTTCAACTTGTCTCGCGCCCCCCTGAGATGTCCTCACGCCCCCCAGAGTTTGGGAACCTCTGTGTTAGAGGAATGTCAGCCTCGTCTCCGGCATATTATCCGAGATCCTTTTCACGTTCTGGAGGATTTCTTCTTTACATGTTATCATTCGTCTGAATCGCAACCATGATTTTTCTTGAATTTCTTCTTTCCAGCACCTCCAGTTTTTTTTTAGACTATTGTTGATTAAGCATTCCGTTCTCATTGTTATCAATTATTCAATTATTTAATCGTTTGTATCTTTTTTCTTCCATTATTTCATTTTTCTGTATATAGTTTATTAGAGTCTTGACGAATACTGGAATATGGGCCGAAAGGTTGGTATCTACGAACCGTTTCTTACTATCTGAGACTATAGTTGAAAAAAATACTTGACCCATACTTCAATTTGATTCAACGCCATTTTATTTAATTAAAGATATTTAAGTTCTTCATTTTAATTTTCATGTGGATGTTACTGGAGTAAATATTTGTAAATCTTTCATTAAAGTGAGTAAAACCTTTTTTCCAGTCAAAACTTTTCATTTATTTTAAAAACGTTTCGACTAATTAAGTCATTTTGAATTTTCTTTTCATCAACATATTTTTACTACTTTTAAGTCCATTAATATTTAAATAATTATACTTATAAATCTGTAAATTATCAACCTTTTTAATAGTTATCAATTAAATAAAAAAATTTTTTGCTTGGAGTTTAAAATGTTCTCCATGGTCATTCTCAAATCTGATCTATTAATTTTATAAATTAAAATATTTCATATTAATATGAAAGATTTACATATTAAAGTATGTTCAAGAACCACACAGTAAATTCTAAATAAAAAAAATAAAAAGTGAATCTAACCATGAAATCTGGATATATAAACCGCATATTTTGACACAATATAACATATACTCATTTTATAATAAAGGCTAGCTAACCTCTCATTAGCGGACATATTATTCAGCACTTGGCTGGCCCTATTTCACTTCAGCCATTTTGATTTAAGTTTATGTAGATTTTATGTAATACATAACAACCGATCGTATTACGTTAGGAATCCATTAAGTGTATAAGTTGTCAGTTCTAGCCTACAACTTCCGGCGCCCACGGTCTACACCAATATCTTCGACACCTGTTCTAAGTTTTTTTCTCTAAAGGTTTTTAAAATTAGTGTACCCAAGAGGGCAATAATAAAATATTAATAAGAGAGTAGAACATTATGTTATTAAGTAATATATTTAATGATCTGTAAGGCAAAAAAAAAAAAACTTTATCACTACAACCGATGAAGGGATAAGTACATGTTAGAGACTATATTGTTTCCAGGACAACGGTTGTGCAGGGAAGTGAGTCGTTATAGTTCACGCTCAACTGCCAGGTTTTATCCCCAATTAGGGTTGCCAACTTTATAGAGGCAGGGCGAGCCCTGAGAGGGTCTTCAGATCTCCATCCCTGGCTGTTATCAGATAAGAAAATTATCTGCCACAGCCGGATTTGAACCTGGCACGGCAACTCAGTGCTTTACCACTGAGTTACCACGCTCCCATATTTTTTATTTTTCAAGAATGTCCTTCTAGCCAACATCACGCCTTAATAGCTAAGTAGGATTAAGCTCCAACTTATCAGCGACCCACAACCGACTTAAAAGATGACAACAAAATCAGTCTAAATTTTTTTAAATTAAAATATTTATTATAATGTATATAAGTTTCAAATAAATAACATAAAATATTTCTTAAAATTTGTAAAAAATTAAAGGAGTATAAATATTAGGTATCAGTTTCGCAGTTGTCTCTTGGAGGTGAAATTACAACAAGTTTTAACTGTTTGTTGGTTTTGTTATTAATATTCTCCAAAAATATAAATTATCGTGAGCTTCAATAAGAAAAAAAAAATTAATTTTTTTAAACTATAACTTAGTCGTACATCCGAAATTTCAAATGTCTAACTTCAAAACTGTCGAATTCCATACAATCTTTGAACCCCTATTTATTGAGGGAAAACCCTTGGGGGCGGAATTGTCCAAATTCCTTAGTTAATGCTCATTTAAGCTATACAAAGAACCTACCTGCGAATTTCAAGGTGCTAAGAAGTTCAGTGGTTTCTGCTGTTCGTTGACCGCTGGGTGCATTAGTCAATCAGGTTACAGTTTTATATAAATTTCGCCTGTGTGGTGTGTTGATATAAAGTAGCCTATGCCCTTCCCCAGGCTTGAGATTATCCGTATCAAATTTCATCACAGACGGATCAGCACAGCCGTGAAACATACATTGACACTGATTAAAAAATGGGACGGACAGAAGTTTACTCTTGTCAGTAAAGGATTAGTATGTAATGATATTGAATTCATTGAAAAGGATTACTTAGTATAACGGTTTCACTTGTCGTACGGCAGGAGCGAGAAGATAACTATTTTACTTGATTTGCGAAAATATGTAGATTTTGCGAGTAAAAAACACGTGAACAAGCATACAAACTTTGCCACCCTTTTTCACTCCCTTAGGAGAAGAATTTCGGAAAACCCTTTCCTATCGGATGTCTATATCATGCAAAGAACACACCCTCCAAGTTTCAGATCTCTAAGATCAGCGGTTTAGTCTGTGCGTTGATACCTCAGTCATTCAGGACAAAGCATTTAAGATGTATAGATATATATGTGAAAATGTTTATTTATTGATGAAATGAATACCGACGTATAAACATCCCTCTCACTAAAGCTCCTGATTAAACCAAATAAGGAAACCAACAATCAATTAAAACTTGTTGTAACTGAACTCGAAGTGACAACCTATGAAACTGATGCTGAAAATTAAATAAAATCGATCGAAAAAGAAACAATCAATTCGAGAAAAAAAAATTAATTAAGTACGCAGCGTTGATGACCATTGTAATTTCACGCTGTTGAACCATGACAAACAACCAGAGCTGCCAAGATAGCGAACACAAGCCAGATAATATTTGATATATCGATGGCATATTTGCCAATCGCTTAAAGCCAAGTGTAATACAGAAATAATGGAAATTCTTATGTCTTATGGCATATAGTATTATATGAAGAATATAATTTCGTTCAAACATATGTTCGGTTAAATGTTTCTTACAAGTATTTATACAGATAGGTTAATTATAATTCGGGATAATTAATATTTGTAATCATAAGGTTTAATGTTATGAAAAAATATATAAGACGTTTTACATAATATACATACATTATACTATATTATGCTATGTATACATTATACATACTTAAGTCATATATAACACAATCAATATTATAAATGTAAAGTTTAATATTAATTTGCATTGTTAAAATTTTCTTCAGAACGTTTACATTAATAATAACAATAATGTCCTTATCATACAATTTGGAAATGTTATTTTAATACGGGTTGCTTTTTAACGCAGTAAACATATTACAATTTTATTAATCAGCTGTTATTAATAACAATTGCCTACTATATAATTGAATTATTAATTTAATGCACCAATGGAACATGTTGGTTCCCCTATTTTAAAGTTGTTAAACCTAACATTTAGGAGATAGCGCAGAGTTTGAGGTCGTGCAGTAGCGCTTCAACAAATATTTGTTTGAGATAGACTATCTAGATAATAATATATTGTTCCAAACAGTTTAAACAGTTTCCTAATATCGATTGTAATTCCAATACAGAATAGAATAGAAGAGACAAATAATTTTATTCAGGTCCTAAGTCCCTTTATAAAATGAATAATACCAAGTACTACAGAAAAATATATATACGCAAAAATAACAAACTACTGAACGGATTTAGATGAAACTTTACAGTAATATAGGTTACACATCAGAATAACACATGGGCTACAACAAGGGCGGATTTAGGGGGGCAGGGAGGTGGATTTAGGGGAAGCTCGGGGACACATGCCCCCCAGACAGTTTTTTGTGTGCTGTGGAGAATCCATTATAATATATAATTGAAGACAAATCACACGATAATAGTTGTTAAAATAACACAAAGAACATGAGTGAAACTATTTGTTTCACTATACATATCAAAACTATACTAATTGTTTTGATATCCTACTAATATTGTAAATGCGAAAGTTTGTATGTTTGATTCTCTTTAACGCAAAAACTACTGAACGGATTTGGATGAAACTTTACAGTTATATAGGTTATATATCAGAATAACACACTGATTACAACAAGGGCGGATTTAGGGGGGTACAGGGGCACATGCCCCCCAGATAAATTAAATTATTTATTTAAAATGATATGTCACGAAACTTTATGTGGCTGACCAAATTCCACGCGAGCGAAGCCGTGGGCAAAAGCTAGTATACATATATATCCAAACCAGGCTAATTTGAGCAAAGATTAGCATATTAAACCAACCTAAAAAATCCTTAATCATTAGGTAACTGTTTTTATCATCTGGGTTCTTCCTGTGAGTAACTGAATTAATACCAGAGTTATTATAGTACCTTAATAATATCATCTCAACCTCAGAAATAAAATATCGTAATATTTTCAAACATTAATAAGAGAGGAAAATCGTATCGCACCCTTGCATATTTCTTGATGTATGTACTGATCAACCATATATTTCTTGATGTATGCACTGATCAACGAAATACTTCTTGATGTATGTACTGATCAACCATATATTTCTTGATGCGTGCACTGATCAACCATATATTACTTGATGTATGTACTGATCAACCATATATTTCTTGATGCGCGCACTGATCAACCATATATTACTTGATGTATGTACTGATCAACCATATACACCGTACAACGACATAAATATACTTTATGTACTACGAAATTTTATGTACTGTATAGCATATTAATTTTTAAACTTATCATATTTTATTTTATTTCACTTTTGTAATTATTGTTTTATTTTACATCAACTATTTTATAACTTAAAACCTAAATTAATATCCACCTTATGATAATTTCTGTCTATTTTATTATCGTTGGTACAGCAGTGTTGATGTTAATATTTTTTTATGTTTTAGCCTTGACGATGGCCTACAAGTTAGGACAAAACATAGGCAAACATAACATTGATTAGTCCAGGATCCCTGGTACATTTTTGCACTTGATTACTATCAAGCTGAATTTTAGTTAATAGCTTCGTTTTGATGAGACGCCCAACAATTTCCTTTGCGAAAATTCACGATTGTGGTAGCTAACAGAGGTAGCAAGGATAAAATATGTCGATTTGATGATTCTCCACAATTTAAGGATAACGTACCACGCAATTTGTAGGACAATATGACTGTTCAATTATATAAATATTAACTAAGTAAAAAAAAAAAATCAGCTGGTTAGTAATCTAGATAACTAGATATGTTTAATAATGTTGACCACATTTCAAGTCAATCTATTAGTTTTTATTTCAAAAGTAAAACTCGAAAAAATACATAGAATAACAAAATACGATAATAATATCAAAATCGATAAAAATCACTCCTAGGGATAGTGTACCTTGTACTTGTAGTTATGAATTAATTTAGCCCAACGCCTTCGAAGGATCGGCTAGACTAACCCGCAATGCGGTAGTGCTATGTTGGCTCACTAAAATAAGGCGCTAATATAATATTTGCTATCATTTTATGAATATTATTGTAGAATTATTGTATAAAAAGATAATTGAGAAATTTTTTATGCAAAATGATGACAACCCAAGGGACGATTTTATAATTTTTATGTTCAAATTATATAATTTTTATAACCGTTTATGTCAGTATAATATTCATATTATGGTTCTGGAGTAGGTACCTTGGATGTTGAGCAGTATAGCTCATGGTAATTATTTTATATGTACTAACAATGAATAAATATGAATGCCACCATAGATTCACTTAAAAAAAAAGGCTAGATATTGGGGGAAGAATTTAGTATATATTAAAATGTATTCATAATCGAATAATTTTTAAAATTTAATACTTCAGTCATGTTAATGGGAATTATGTGTAAAACTTTATAAAAAAATAGGTAGATCGATAAAGGTATTTTATTAGAAGCAACAAAGAAGTTTTGGCCCTAAAATAGTTCAATATTCAAAATAATTCTATTTATATTCAGTATTAAACAGTTTTAAATTAATATAAATAAGTTATTAAAATCTAGATAGTGACATAAATATTATTAGAAGTTTTATAAATAAAACACATGATGATAACAATTAATATATTATTGAGGAATAAGAAATTTCAGCATTAATCATCATTGTGGTAATTTTCTTTTTATTACGTATAAATAATTAGATTGCATACGCAACTATTTAAAAAAAATATTGTTGTACTCGGTCTGGAATTTGGTCTGCCACATAAAGTTTCGTGACAGAACATTTTAAATAAATAATTTAATTTTTTTAAACTATAAATTACTCTTACATCCGAAATTTTAAATGTCTAACTTCAAAACTGACGCAATTCATACGATCTTTGGACCCCAATTATATTAATCGGGAAATCCTTGGGGGTGGAATTGCCCAAATTCCTTTCTTAGTGCTCAATCAATTAAATAATTAATTCTATACAAAGAACCGCGAATTTCAAGATGCTGGTTCTGTTATGCGTTGGTGTGTTAGTCAATCAGGTTACAGTTTTATATGAACTTCGCCTGTGTGGTGTGTTGATAAAAAGTAGCCTATGTCCTTCCCCAGGCTTGAGATTATCCATTTCATCACAGACGGATCAGCACAGCCGTGAAACATACATTGACACTGATTAACAAACGGGACGGACAGAAGTTTTCTGTTGTTCGTGTCAATAAAGGATTATGTAATATGTAATGTTATTGAATTTATTGAAAAGGATTACTTAGTATAACGGTTTCACTTGTCGTACGGCAGCAACGAGAAGATAACTATGTTACTTGATTTGCTTTGTTCAGCGAAAATATGAACATAAAAAGAACAAACCCTCCAAGTTTCAGGTTTCTACGATCAGCGGTTTATGATGTGCGTTGATCCCTAAGTCATTCAGGACAAAGCTTTTTATATATAGATATAGATTAATCCACGGTCGAAATGCTAAATTTCAATTGATATTTTTAAGTATTTGAGTATTTTTTTTTTTTTTTATACTCTATACAAACTGTCTTAACCTGCATATCATATATATATAATACTCAAACGAGGAACTTGGCCTGAGACAGAACATTTAATTTTTTCTAAATTTAAAACTGACTTATTATCATTAATAAAAGACATTAATTTTAATCAGCTCTAGGACATAAGAAGGGCAATTCACCAGATACCTGGTTTTTCATTTTTAATTGTAACTGTTATGAGTATAAATATATGTGTATCCATTTTTATTAAGTACTGTCGCTAATCCTAATGTATAACTCATGAATTGATTTTTTTTTTTTTTAGTTACATCATTTATATCATAAACCTTTCATTTTTGTTTATTTGTATATTTGTTAAATTTATTTATTTTTCATTACATAATTTAGGATTACAAGTTTAATTTTAATTTTATTCTCAGAAATTATCAATTTAGCCAAACTATAAATTTTGAATTTCTTGTATTGTTAAATTATACTAAAATATATTCTGTAATTATGATACCAAATTGATCTGTAATTATTAACATCACAAGTAATATGCTTACTTAAGTATGGAGCATGTCCTAATATTAATAAACGGTTACCATGGGGGGAACAAATTTAAAAAAAAAATATATATATACATCTGTGGGTTAAAATATATACATGTATGTATGTATATATATATACATCTGTGGGTTAAAACAAAACAAAAAGGTTTATTTGTAATGTTCTCAAAAATATAAACTTGAATTATAACAAATCCATTTAATCATGTTTCGATTCCATCTTTCATTTCCAAACACTATAAGGATATGTCGGGATAAAAATGGGAATATTTAGTGTCTTAGATGATATAAAAGGATTTTAGAATAAAGGAAGTATAATACATCAAAACGAATGCAGGATAAATGTAGTTTGTTGTTTCGCTAATGCCCCCTCCTGTGTCAGGAAGTATAAAGACATAACAAGGATGTAAATAATGAATTTATCTCGAAAGAACTTCAAGTTGGATAAGAGTCGGCTCTGCCAACAGCACCAAGCGAGTGTGGATGCCAACAACGAGGATTAATTAATATCCTACTGTCATCTCCTTGTATTTTATAATGTTTTAAGGGCGATAATATCCTTAAACCTTAGTTTCAAAGGACAAATAATGATCAGGTCTAATGATTTGCAGTGGTGCAGGTGTTGTGTTCGAATCCGG
Organism: Arma custos; assembly: GCA_037127475.1. NCBI lineage: Eukaryota > Metazoa > Arthropoda > Insecta > Hemiptera > Pentatomidae > Arma > Arma custos. The sequence goes on from CM073759.1 coordinate 215,941,821, forward strand.
CTGTGGCAAACAAATTATTTAATCTGTTAACATTTGTAGATCGAAAGTGTAGGCTCAGCAGGCCATAGTGCTCACCTAGGGCTCACTCAGTTTTTATTAATTTGGCACTCTCAATTGGGTAAATTTAATATTTGATGTAGAGCGTATACAGTTTTTTATTACTCATGTTTTAATATCTTCATATATTTTATTTCATTTTTGTTATTTTATTTTTACTTTCATCAATAATTTCAAAATTCGTTCCATATATTTATATCCACGTAAAGATCATTTCTATCTATGGGTCAATTTTATTATTTTAGATACAGCAATGATTTTGTTAATATTTTTTTGCTTTAACCTAGACGATGGCCTAACACTTAGAGCGAAATATTGAGATTGACTGTTAAATTTATTGACCGCACTCCAACATTTTTTTCCCCCTTCAGTATAGACCATTTCACGTCAATCTATTAATAATAATAACAATAAATTCTTTACTAAAATAGAGCCAAAAACTCAAAAAGAAACACTATTATTTATTATAATGCAATTGGGAAAAACCACAATGCAAAGCCTTATGTTTCAAAAAATACACCTACTTACCAGTCGACGTTTCGCCTATTCAGGCATTATCAAGACACCAAAATCAAAAAGGAGGTTATGTGAATCGCATCTCGAACAAAAAGGTGCAAAACATCCCAACGATCAACAGCCCAAACAGGCTCCAAACATGAGACAGCACCCCGCCACCAAGTCGTTCAACATACAACTCTTATAGTTGGGATGTTTTGCGCCTTTTTTTTTTTTTTTTTTTTTTTTTTTATAATAAATTCTTTATTTAATCTGGGACAAATATAGCGTACTATTACGTCTTAGAGTGTATTAATAGAGGGTATTATTGGGTCTTATTAAGTGAGAAAGAACTAATGAGAAAAAAAAAAAGGTTGCTAATTACCTACAGTGATAACATTAAAAAAGAAAACAGAGTACAAGAAATAAAAAAAAAACGGAAATAAGATTACAATAATTATATAAAGATAAACAATAGATAATTACATATGTATGCAAATTAAAAAGGCAAGTAGAAAATAAGAAAGCAGAAAATTAAACAAAAATACGAACAATATCAAATAATATAACTTGTTTTAAAAATATCTAACTGGATGAGTGAAGCGTCAATAATATAAATATATATAATTAATTATATTAATATACTTATATATAAATAAAATCACATCATTCATTAATCAGTCAGAAAATTATCTTCAACTTTAATGTATGCATGTTTCCATTAATATTAGTAAAAGGAAATTTAAAGAAATTGTTGGAAATGCATTGTTCGTATTATTTATTTAATAATGTTAATGAAACAGATAATGAATTCTAAAAAAAATATGAATTTAAACATTATGAAATTATTAGGCTTTATTACCAAGCTAAAATTCTAAAAATACATAGAATAACAACAAAAACAGCCCTATATATTCAAAAAGAGAAATGATGATGATACGATAATAAAATCAGAACGAGGAGTCCTACTGTAATCTTCTTGTATACTATAACGACTATGAGGCAAAAATACCCTTAATCCTTATTTTGATCAGGAAACGTCTAAAAATTTGCAGAGGTTCAAATCTTGCTGTGGCAGATATTATTTAATATATTAACATACGGGAATGGATCCTTTAAGACCTGGGACTCACTCAACATCTATTGCATTTTATAATGTCTAAAAGGCAATAATATCCTTAATCCTTATTTAGATCAGGAAACGTCTAAAGATTTGCAGAGGTCTGTGACAGACAAATTATTTAATCTATTAACATTTATAGATCGAAAGTGTAGGTTCAGCAGATCCTACTAGGGCTCATCCAGTTTGTATTAATTGGTTACTCTTAATTGGAGGAAAATCCTAGCGGTTATGCTAAATTCTCCCAACTATGTTTGCCATAGGAAAAGATAGGTTTCGACCATGTACTAAATCCTATTCCCTTTGTGGGTTATAGTGATACAGCTTCTTTTACATATCGACGGTAGACCTTTAAGTGCATTGTTGTTTTATTACACTACACAAATAGTTTAGTTTAAATGTTTAAACTTTAATGTATGTGTGTTTCTATTAATATTAGTTCACTCCGATATCCGTCTATTTCCCAAATCCCATCCTTGTTGCCATACCCTGACAGATAATCGAGGTTCTACTGTATTTAAAAATCTGACGATATGGGGGAAGATTAAGATTATCTTATTTAATAAAACGATAAGAAAATAATGGACAGTTTTCGGAAGCCTAATTTAACATATATTATGGTGTCACCTGTGGTTCAAATAAGAATCATACTGATTCCATGATCGTGGGTTCTCAGCCCAACACCTGGCCCTGGGCATATTTAAAAGTAGTAAAAAATCCGATTTCTTTATTAGTTATGTCGTCCTTCAGAAGGTACCAAAAACGGCGGCCCAGAGCCTATGCGGTGTCAGGTACTCGTTAAAAATCCCTATCCTAAACCTTACACCTGAATAGGCAACATTTAGAACTCTCATTGCATCGTCCGATTTTCAAAGCAACAAAACAGACAAATAAGATTTTTTTCAGTTGTTGTAAACTGTTTATCCTTTCACTACGAAACTGAAGTAGTACCGGATTAAGTAATGGGGTTAGTAATCCACCTGTAACTGCCAATAATAGCGAAGTGCATTGCATAACTCCGGGCCGTGAGGACTGAAATAGCAGCGGCCAGAAATGGCGAACAAAGTAGGCCACTTTAGGTCAATGTAAAGGTCTTACATTCTAGTCAGGCATCGAAGTTGTTTTTAAGATTTAGAAATAAAATTCGACGATATGTTATCAGTTATGTAGTAGGTGAAAATTTAAAGAGAAAAAGAATCATATATTTATTAAAGATTCTAGTTGTTTATTGATTTAGTACATCATTAGTTATCATCCACAAACGGTCTCGAACATAGCAACTCATCGCTCTAAACACTGAGCTAACACGCTCCCCTTCTTTTTTTTTATAAAAAAAAATATAAATATATTAATGGGTCATTTAAAAAAAATATATGCCATTCTACCCTCAATTTTTTTATTTATTGTTACGGCCACAGAGAGAAGGACGGAAACAAGGGATTAGCGGCTTAAGATTATTTTGAAGGGGTGAAATTGATTTCGAAGAATAAATAAAGAATTTACATTTTATAAACAAATCCAGCTAACTTTTTGATCACAATAGTATATACACTTAAGAACAGTGAAAGAGTTTTTTTTTAATGACCCTAATACAGTAGAGCCTAATTTAAATAATTATTGTTTGTTTATTTGGGCTTTAAGGCGTAAAACACCAGGGTCATCAACGCCTGAAATTCGTTTGTTTTTATCAAGATTTGAGAAACTAGTTAAAATATATAGATATTAAAAAAAAAATAAATAAATAAAAAAAAAAAAAAAAAAAAAAAAAAAATATTGAGCTTATAAATGACATACATACAGTATACACATATATACATCAATATATACACACACATACATACTAATTTAAATAATTAAACATGGCCTTTAAATGCCACTTAAAGGAACAATAACTTTGCTCAAATATTGATTCATAGTACGAGCAGATAATTAAACTGTATATAATAATTTAACATGTAATAGTAGTTTAACGCGTGGATTGGTAGTAAGTAGTATCTGGACGGAAATTTGTAGTAACTGTATCGAACCTCCGGGTTCGCTAAACCTATTATTATCATTATTAATATTATTAATGTAATGTTGAGCGTTATCCTAGCTATAACCTTCCCAAAAGGAACAGTAGCCACTTCCGGTGCACGATAACAATATCGATTTCCCTAAGAGCCTAAGAAGCGGCCATCAGCTGAGAATGACGTCAGTTATGTTCCTGTTTACGACCTCTACTGCGTGCAGGGAGTCCTTAAATTGTATATACAGGACTCTCAAGGCTTTCTTCAACTATCTCTCCCCTTCAATAAATAAATAATGTCCTTAAAATCCTTTCTGCCTTTATACTCATTCCTCTGGCAATGTTGTTTTCAGTTACCTTTTTAACAACGTAATATATATCCGTATAAGTACAAGAATTTTATTAAATAATAAATGAATAAATAAATAAAACGTAAGACAAGTGGATTAGTAAAGCTTCAATTTATATAACATAGAATTCATTATTTCTTACATTTCAGTTTAAGAAAAAATAAACAACTTTTCTTCCATTTAACGCAAAATCAAACAAGCAGGTTTCAAAGTATAATATTGGAAATTTCCGAAAAAGTTGTAACATTTGAAAAATGGACCTAAAATTAATCTGCATGTATCTCATCTTACTAATATTATAAATATGAAAGTTTGTATGTTTGTTTCTCTTTCACGCATAAACTACTGAACGGATTTGGATGAAACCTGACAGTAATATAGGTTATACATCAGAATAACACATTGTCTATAGCAAGCGTGGATATAGGGGGGGGGGCGCACGGGGGCACATGCCCCCCCCCCGACAGCTTTTTAGGTACTGTGGAGAATCCATTATAGGACATAATTAAAGGCAAATCACATGATAGTAGTTGTTAAAGTAACAGAAAGAACATGAGTGAAACTAATTGTTTTGATATCCTACTAATACTATAAATGTGAAAGTTTGTATGTTTGTCTCTCTTTCACACATAAACTACTGAACGGATTTGGATGAAACTTTACAGTAATATAGGTTATACATTATAATGACAGATAGGCTACAGCAACGGCAGATTTAGGGTGGGCACGGGGGCACAGTTTTTTTGTGTTCTGTGGAGAATCCATTATATTACATAATTAAAGGCAAATCAGGAACTTAGCATCTAGAAATTGCAGAAAGATTCTTTGTTTAATTTAAGAAAGAAATTTGGATAGTTCTACTCCCAAGGGTTTCTCCTTAATAATATATAATAGGGGTTCAAAGATTGTATGGAATCCGTCAGTTTTGAAGTTAGGCATCTAAAATTTTGGATGTACGAGTAATTTATAGTTTAAAAAAATGAAATTATATATTTAAAATGATCTTTCACAAAACTTTATGTGACAGACCAAATTCCTCGCGAGCGGAGCCGCTGGCAAAAGCTAGTATTCAATAAATTAACTAACAATAACCGCTTATTACAGAATACAGGGAAATAAATAATAAAAAATAATAGGCCAAATTATTGTTTTAAAAAAAATAATAAAACACAAATCAATGATTTTTAACATAATTCGTATACACTCCCTAAACATACGATAATGGTAAAAAAACAAAAACAAATTGGAAATATCCGTTCAAATCTAAAAATCGAAAATATTAGAATAAAAAAATTGTGGGAAGGTCATGGAGATGATTTGCCCTAGATGATGTTCAACAGCCAGGTTTTTCTCTTACATAATGGTACCCTTCAGAATCATGAACGCTGACAAACAAACACCAATCCAGAATACAAGCAGCAGAAATGATATTTCTCAGGAAGGTAGAGAGCAAAACAAAAAGAGACCGAGTTCGAACTATAAAGTCGAACCTTAATGTTAAACCAGCCAAAGAGCTAATAGAGGAAAACAGACTAAGATGGCTTGGACACCTCCTGTGGATGGATCCTAGCGTGCCAAAGTGGAGGAAAACGAGAAAGAGGACGACCTACGAAGAAGTGAGAAGAAGAGGCGAGGAAGGACTTTGAGAAGGGAGGACTCCATTGGAGCAGAAGAGCTGGAGTGGGTGGAAGACCGGAAGAGATGGAAAAGGCTGTGAAGAATTCCTCCTCACACTGCTTAGGCGGTTCATGAGGACAGAATATGATGATGATGATAAAGATACCCACTTTATTTAAAATTTGCAAGACAGAAGATATTTCTTCTCTAGATCCCATGGCACTTAAAAGTATACATAAAGTTCACCAGGTTTTTATAGTCGTTTTTTAAATTTGATTTATTATTAGTGGTTAGCATAAAGTCATCCATAACGACCTTAATGTCCCTTTTGTTGCTGATTTGGCCCGAACCTGGTATCTATCCTTTCATAACTAACTTCATTCCCACTCAAACCAAACCTAGCTTCCTCTTCAATTCCCGATAATCCTCCGAGGCGTCTGAAAAGAAGATGGCCACGCGACCTTCTTAGTTGAACTTTGATTTGAGCACCACCAGTGGGTACTTTCTCTACTTGTCATTATATATCACGTATCCTATTTACTTGTTGTATTATTGTAATACAGTTGTAAATATGAATAAATCAATTTTTAAAAAAAATTATTAGTAGTATCGACATCGAACTTCTGGTTCGCAATACCTTTGATTTTTAACCTGTACCACTATAATCCATTGCAAAGACTGTACTGTTTCTAGGACAACGGTTGTGCAGGGAGGTGATGTGGCATCACGCACAATCTCCATGTATTTCCGCTAATAAGGGTAGTCAGTGTATTGAGGCTTCGTGTGCCAAAGAAAGATTAAATAATTAATCTGTCACAGCCGGATTAGAACCTAGGACCGTCAGCAAAGTGACCCATTCATTATTATTATTATAAATAAGCGTCACTTATAGTTCAGGTATAGCTTTAGAGAAAAAAATACCACCTACTGATAAAAAATACCTGGGTGTCATTAGATAGTACAATTTACAAGATAAACTATATGAAATGATCATCTGGTCCTTTGGCAGCCCGCAGGTAGACCATACAGATTCAGCTTTACGATACGGGAGAGAAGACTTTTCTAGAATGTAGAAATAAACTGCAGTGAGCGCCTATTTGGGATTTTGGCTTAGGTTCGGGCGCCATTTCTCCACAACGTCTTCATTTTACGCGCATCTAATTAAGGTAAAATTAGATTCGGGGCTGGTAATTTGGCAAAGGATTCGGTTGAGGTACGCTGAGTCAGGTGTCTTCGAACATTGCTAAATACAGCCACATATTTTTTTGTAAATAAAAATTGGCAACAATCAACTTCTATATTGGAATCGAATCGATAATTTTAATGAAATTTCTAATTTCGAAATCCCGGTAGTTCGTTATAAATGCTAAGATTTTAACGTTTAACGATTTAAACGTTTATAGATGTGTATTCAGGTAGGTTTAGAGCTGTCATTGTAGCATCGTCCTACTGGCAATAGTAGCATAAACCGACTTTAAATAATTAAACAAGCAAACAAAAGAGAAAATATTCGACGGGGTTCCTCAACTACAAACGACATTAAATAACTACTGTAACCTAGGATTTTTTTAAGGGAGTAAAAAATCCTTAGTTACGCCGTCCTTCGGAAGGGACGTTAAACGGGGGTCCCGAGCCTGTACGATGTCAGGTACTCGTTAAAAATCCCTATCCTAATTAAACCTGGATAGGCAAAATTTAGAGCTCCCACTGTAGCATCGTCCGATTAGCCATAGCAGCATAAAGTGACGTTAAATGAACAAACAAACAAACAAACTACTGTAACTGTTCTAGGTTCCAACTCCCTCCTTATAATTATCCCCACCCTTCCAACATTAATCCTAAACGACCACTCCATCAGTTTCAACTCCTCAACAAAACCTTTCCTGGAAACCCCACATCACCCAAATAGCCCGACGTTCAATGAATTCCCTGAAGTTATTCCATCGATCTCGGCAGCTCTTTACACAATCTACCCGTAAGCTTCTCGTATCATCCATCCTTCATCTTCCCCCACTTTGACTACTGTAGTGTGGTATACCTGGGCCTTTTGAAAATGCTTGAAGGCCGTTTAAAGCAAATAATGAACACCTCTCTAAGAATTGTCCTTGGTACTCCGAGGCGATCCCGCTTGTCACATCACTACGATGTGTTTAACATGGGTTTAAGTGGCCCTTCCCTCCCATCCGTAGACAATATTTCCTTAGTGCTTTTCTATATCAATCCATTAACTCGCAACACCCCTTTTTTTTGTCACTTTTAAATACTTCATGATTTTTATCATTATTTAGACTTCTGGCCAGACATACAGAGTGTATCAATTTCAAGTGGATCACACATTTTTAACTTTTAAACGAAACAAAGTTCAGAATAACGGTTCAGGTAAAAGTTGTTTCAGGCCTAGTTTGCAGAAATAGTTTTCCTAGTTTTCCTCTTGACCCATATTTATTTCTATTTTTCTGAAATGTACAATACAAAACATGGAAAAAATGTATGTACACGTAATATTTTTTCTATTTTTCATAGTTCAAGTAGAAAAAGCATTCGAAGTTGACTACTTTAGTAGTAGAAAAAAGTAGAAAAAGCTGGGTTTTTTTTTTTGCTGCAAATATTTTTAATATTTTCGAAAATACAAGTTCTCGCGAGCTTTAGTATGGAAAATAGAATGTAATTATGGTTGATGAATAGATTTCGAAATATAGATGATTTTTCTGTGTTGAAACGTTCATTTTTAGATGAAATAATTACCATAGAATACACATTTCCCATAATTAGATTCTCTTTTCCATACTAAAGCTAAAACTTGTGACTCAACTCGAAGCGACAACCTGAGGAATAATTAGCAATATTAATAATAAGTTAATTTTCTGTTACACTTATAAATGTATACTTTATCATACATTATGCCTTTTCATTCTTGCATTCATATCAATGTTCTATTATTTTATCTTATATATCAACCATCAAATACAGTTCACAATACCAGAGCGGTAATGTACAATATTCAACAAAAAGGAATGGCACTTTTCTCACTTTGAACACAATCAAAGGCAGAAAAATAAAATAATCTATATATATATATATATATATATATATATATGTGTGTGTATACATACCACAAAACGACGCTTTAATACAGCAATTCAAATTAAATAGGACTTACCTGAAAACAAAAATAAATAAATAATTAATTTGCTATATTATTATCGATACACAAATATAAATGTGTATAATTAAAAATAAATAAATACCCAACAGTATCGCAGAGAAATACATTGTATTAAAAAAACAAAATATAATTGTAGTTCTTTGTATTAAAAGTTATTCACTTTATAGCTTTCCTTATATTCCTTTAAGCATTACTAACATTAAACAAAAAAAAAAAAAACAAGGTGCAAGAGAGTAGCCGAAGATATATTGGTACACCTTGGCAGGAGAGAAACCCATTTATCTAATTTTGTATCTGCCAAAGAATTCTTTCGAATTCCAAGGACTCAGGTGAAACGCTAATGCCAAAACTCTGCAACCTGGCCTTAGAGTTTTATCTATTTATAGTAATACATAAAATATACGTTTTGAGGTCATCTCAAGGTTATTATATAGATAAAGTTATAATAAGATTATAGACTTTGATCACTTCGTTTTCCAGACTCTCGGATTTTAATGGAAACATTTTCCATCAATTATTAAGTTTTATGCAATGAACATTACTTGAACAAAATCACGTGAACAAGAATTAATTCAGGTTCAGTCACTTTATGACATAATTTAACATCCCTCTATAAAAACAAATAAGATTTCCACAGAAAAGGGTATAAATATCGACAGAGGACAAGTCACCTCCTTGCAGAACCATTATCCATGAAACAATACAGTCTCTACCATGTACTGAACCCCAGATCCGTTCACGGGTAAAAAAAATATAGCTCTATCACAACTTCATATTCATTTAAATTGTAACCAATTTGAAACTCATTATAACTCTTACCAATATCAAGTCATTCATTGTGTATTAAAAAATTACTTCTCATTAACTGATTTTTTTATTATCTTCATAGATTTCATTTCACTCGAGCCATTTATTAATTTCTATCAGGATTTGCCAAGAATTCAATTATTTTATTTTTTATTTCATTTTGTTCGTTGTATTTCATTCCAACAATTTCTGCCAATAAAAATGCTATATTTTTAACAATAAAATATTGTTATTCTGTTTCATATTCTCAACTCTATATGGCTATATTTGTAATTTTTCGCATTACGAAAGTGTAATTTTCGAAAGCGAATACAAGTGTACTCGTATATTTTGGTAACGAATACGTATTTAATAGTAACGAATATGTATTTTTCTCAAGTAAAGACGAACGTATTTGAGTATTTCAGCTGCGTACACGAATATTCGCAAATATACCCTGCGAATATTCGCATATTTTTCTGCGAATACAGGAATATTTGTATTTAAACGTCCGAATATACGAAAACTAATATATTCGTATTCCTATATGCGAATACGAATATTCGTATTCGTATTCGCAGGTTGGGGTCGCTTTGGGTGATACTCGTGAATACGAATACACCCAACTCTGCATCGAAAAAACCATTCCCTTAATTAAGGTTAAATCCTCAACCCATCCATATAATACATTATTATGGTCAATTAAATTAGCTTTAAAAAAACAGTATATTCTTTATGTTCATTTGAATAGTATAAATAAATTTAAAAAACACCGAAATATTGTTGCTGAATTCATTGAACAATCCGAAAACAAAATAAAAATAATACAAAAAAGTATAAACGGAGGAATAATTTCAGAAATAGCAAATCATACTACACAATGTAATTATAAACATAAATAATTCATTAATTATATTCTACAATTATTATATTCTATAATTGACCGCGGTAGTGGACGGTGAACAATGCCAAACGCCCCCGCACTTGCACAAGATTAGTTGCCAATTGCATACTGCTGTGTATAACAAACACCTTTCTATTACAATGTCAATCTTCTTACATAAATATAAACATGCATATATTGATTGATTGACGTGTTTATTAGAAAAAAATACAAAACAATAAATATATGCAATAAACATTTAACTAGACACTGGACAATAATGGGTAATCCATCTGTCGCACATGCATATATATGTATATTGCGATATATCGCAGATATATATATTACAGATCTATCGCAGATATATATATATATATATTACGATATATCGCAGATCAATCATCTGTTTAAATAAATCAGTATTGAATAATCGATTTCGTTGCCTACGGGGTTTTTGTTTATTTTTCCCAAAGAAGATATAGACGATGTAAAGACTTTATTATCGCATGCTATCCCATTCCTTTATTTTATTTAGTAATTGTACCTTCAATATGTTTCAGCCCAAACAAAAGCATACTTCGAAAAAACTCCAGCTTCCGAAAACCCATTAATCCGAGAAATCTGTAGAAACATTCACTACGACGGTACACGCACAAAAGAACAAAACATATACTTCTAACTTAACAAATCACTATTCGTAGGTAACATAATCTAGTTATCTGTATTTATTTTATAGTTATTTTTAATTGTGTATTTATTTTCTTTTTAATTATTATTATTATTATTATATTTACTTACTTTATTTAGTTTTTTTTTTTTATGTATTTTAAATTACAATTACTATTATAGTTCATTTTTCTTTTCTTTTCTTTTTTTTAAGCGGGTTTTTTCTACATTTTTCCTGCTATTGTAAAATTTACTTATAAAAGACAACTTTAATTAATTAAGATCACTGTTGTTTAAACATGTAAAGGAAGTCCGGAACATGTATTTACACTTATTGCTGCTTGTATATGTAAAACTGTAAATAAAGTTTTTTTTTTTCTTTTTTTTAGTAATTGTTGTTATTAATATGTTTATTCTCTGCAATTGGTTAAAATCCTGTCAAATATCGTACTTTTTAGTTATTTCATTTATATCTATATTTTTATTATGTTTTTTTTCACTTTTAATTACTTCATGACTGGCCAGATATATATTACGTTTATTTTATTTTTCTGCTCATGTTTGTTATTCTAAAGGAACTTGGTCCCAGAATAAAGTCTGTTTTCTATTCTATTCTATTCTATAATAGAAAATTGGTCCTAGTTTTTTAAGGACAAAAATTAAAATCCTTATAAAATGCATTTGTGGCGCAGTAATTACTGCGTATTAGTAATGTACCTACATCAAATATTTGATTATTGGCAGCGTTTATTATTAATCACCTTAATTATTTTTTGAAAAATATATTTTTTGCATATAAGTTTACCATAACCAATGCTCTTTTATGGGTTGTGTTTTAGTTTTTTTTTTAATAGCTTATAATATTTAATAGAACTTAAGCTAGTTTAAAATAGTAAAATACTTTTTGCTGCATATGCATATTTTAATTTGATTTTTTGTCTAGACCACATATTCGATTCTTCATTTTAGTGAATAATTATAATTACTTTATATGTATTAATGTTAGTTGTATTTGTACAGTTCTTTTTGTAAAATTAAAATGTATAAAATTTTTTGTAAAAAATTTGTGTCAGTTTATTTATTAAATCAACTGAGAAAATATTTTAGTTGCGAAAATAAAAATTAAATTTTTCAATGAAAAGATATTTTATCAGTTGATTTGGAAACATAATTCTTACGAAAATCTACACCTGCACCTATCACCGTTCAAGTAGAGATGAATAGAAATTTAAAAAAATTAATGAACCTATTTTAAAAAAATATATATAATTCTCCTTTCATAAAAATTGCAAGAGAGCTCGAAATGTTAAAAAAGCAATATATATATTTATTTAATTTATAAAGATGAATAAGAATCATGCCGACTTTGCTCATTACGCCATTTTACTTGGCTTTGAAAAATCGAATAAATTTCTTCAAAACAAAAAAAAAACTTCCTGATGACACAACAATTTACATATCGTCGCTGCCAAAACAATACCGCCTATCTACAACTTTTTATGAAAATCAGTTAGTAACTGCAACGCATTCTACAGGTCGAATTACACACTAAGGAAGGCAGGTATTAAGGTCAGCAACATGGCAGGCTATGATTTTTTGATACTTCTCTTCAATAGTTCTGATAAAAATTGCCCAGTCTACATTTGACGCATTTTTTTATCTCCTTTAAAATCGCCCAAAGTGTAACGTACATAGGTGGTATTGTTTTGAAAGCGACGATATATTAGCTATAATAAGAATCAGCTGTATTAGCTGTACAGTGAAGACCTCTTGAGAAAGTTCTCATTGCGCTGAACACTGCCACAGAAGATAGGGTAGAGGCAGAAACAAAGTCAGAGAAAGTGGAAGAGAACGCATAAATAAAGGGAAAAGAATTGGAAAGAAGTGGTTTCCATTGAGACAGGAAGAAGGATTGCGAGGAATATATATAAAGTTGGTGGCAAGAGAGAAGGAAAAAAAAGACTGTTTGATATGACTTGTGTGTTCTTGCGCTCTGCTTAATGGCTATTACCGATGATAATAATGTAATATCTAGATATATCTGTGTCTGCATCTTATCATTTAAAAATTTAATTTTATAATAATAAGGCAAGATTAAGTGTACTAAAAAAAAAAAGTTTAAAATATCCGTTCAAGTCTAAAATTTGCGGAAGCTCAATGAGGTTTGATTTTCCCTGGATGATGTTCATCAGCAAGGTTTTTCTCTTACATAACGGTGCCCACTTTATCGAGAATTGGCAACACCAAAGATATTTATTCTCCAGATCAGCGGTTCCCAAACTGGGGGGGGGGTGCGTGAGGACATGTCAGGGGGCGCGAGACAAATTGAAATTTAAGTAGTCTTTCTAAAATTCTAAATTAACCATGATGTTTAGAAAATTGACCACTTTGATGTAATGGACAAACCTTCATTTTGGTTAAAATATTTCAAAGTGTATCCTAACGTATCACGGGAAGCTCATATAGTAATTTAATTACTATTATTTACATTTAATCTAAAACTATTAAAAGCCGGGATTCGAACCCGGGTCCTCTGTTTCTCCGTGACAGTACTCTACCAGTTGAGCTACCGGAGTCGCTTACCAGCAGGGGACAAATCCGTTGGGTTCGAATCCCGGCCGAAGGCATATCTTTTCTCTTCAAATAAAAATAGTTAAAAATTAAAATAATTAACAAAAAAATATTTATTTCTTAATTGATTTATTTATTTCTTAAGGGTTTAAACCTCACAATAAATTGTCTTTAACTTTTATACTAAAGGGATCATACAGGATGGTATAAATAACAACAAATTTATTATAATTAAATTTTAAGGAACATTAAGGAAAAAAACCTTGAATTTAAAATGCGAAATTATCATATAATGAAAATAAACAAAACTTGTTAAAACACTTTAGATCGTTACGATTTACAAACGATAAATATTGCGCCACAAAAAATATTCCTTTTTTTTTTAAACGATCATTTTTACAATCACAAATAACGCAATTGTAATTGCGAATTGCGTAAATCTGTTAAACTTGAATGAAGAAATCTCTTTACTAACGTATTTACTTTTTGATATCGTGTGAAGGTTAAGTATTAAACAATATAGAGACCACTGTCAATTTGAATTCATCATAATTCATGTAGAAGTAACCATATTCTATTGCAATAATATGTAATATATTATTTAAATATTTTTAGCACCGAATTATTACTACATAATGCTTTGAGCATCAATTTATATATTTCTCTCGTCTATAACAGTAAAAAAAATTAAGTATAATTAATTCGAAAATAAATTAATCCATTTTATTGGTTGAATCGAGTTCAAAACAATAAAAGGTTCATTTCGAGAAGACCCCACCAGTTTCTTTTAGTATCAGTTACTTTTATTGATAACTGTTATAACCTAATAGAAATAAAAGAACATATGTTTGTATTTATCTATAATTTAAAAAAAAAAAAAAAATAACCAAGACAATTATAGATATTCAATTTGGAGGACCAAAATCCACAATAGTCTTCAGGATCTGCTTAAATAAATTCCTGTTTTCGTACCTCCTTCTCCAAATATATTCACACAGGTACGAATCTATCATCGTCCGGTGGGTACCACATTCTCTCGTGTTCCTTCTCTTGAGAGATGACCGTAGAGATTCGATTCTTGCTTGCATTGAAATGCATTCTCGTCTACTGTATTCCCATCTTGAATAACGATTTTCACTAATACTGAGGTTCATTTCAAGTCCCTTGGAACAGAGTCTTATTTGATGTATAATACCATCGTCTTGATCATATTTTATGCTTGATTCTTGATTTTTAACTATTTTCGCCAATTCTAAGAAATTCATTTTAATGACTGAGTAAATCATACATAAAGTACTATAAGTAAACTACATGATTTTATCTTTCTTTACATTTTTATTTCTATTAGGTTACAACAGTTATCAACATAAGTAACTGATCCTAAAAGTAACTGGTGGGGGTCTTCTAGAAAAGACTCCAATAAAAATAAATGTTTAGTTGTTTTTTTTCAACTTAAAGAAATAAAATTCAGCTTCAAGAAATTTTAGAATCATGAGATTATACTTCTAAGTTTTTTGAATATAAATTAGACTGTATGGTCTAAAACATCAGGATATATGCATGTGCTTATATAACTGGGTATATCGTTTATCTTGCAGTAGTACACTGTTTTAGAATTTTATAATATAGTGTTGTATAGGTATAGTATAGTAGAGGTATTGCAGTACTACATTAAATACCATTATAAAACAATAAAGTTATTGCTTTTTTTATAGATCTCCTATTTAATATATAACACTAACAGCATATACAACGCCAATCTCGCTAGATAAAATAAGGGATCTGATGAAGTCAAAATAGTAATTCACAAAACCTTTTGATGAACTAATAATTCATAAATTGAATGATAATTGTTAAGACCGTGGAAAAATTCCAACGAAAAGCCTTAAGTCTCCAAACTAAAACAGAAATAGAAATTATCTGTCCAATATTTCGCCCATTCAGGCATCCTCAGGGTAGAAAGAGAATAACAGCAAAACAAAACATGAATAATGCACCCAAGAAACATCCCACCACCTCGAAGGCTCAAATGCAACTAATGAATCATAAGGAAGGATACTGGACCCTTCTTTCCTTCCTAATGAATCATAAGGAAGGATACTGGACCCTTCCTTATGATTCTTTAGTTGCATTTGAGCCTTCGAGGTAATGGGATGTTTCTTGGGTGCATTATTCATGTTTCGTTTTGCTGTTATTCTCTTTCTACCCTGAGGATGCCTGAATGGGCGAAATATTGGAGAGATCATTTTTATTTCTGTTTTACTTTGGAGACTTGAGGCTTTTCGTTGGAATTTTTCCACGGTCTTAACATTTATGTAAGGTCTCTTTTTAGTTTTCAATATTGAATGATAATTGTTGACCTTGATAATATATGTGAAAGAAAGTGGTCCGGGTAGAGGTCACAATGAATTTCTCGTAGAATTGGAGGAAAACTTTATTGATTAGCCAACGTTTCACCTTACTTTTGTTTATTTATATTTAATATGTTTTAATATATTTGTACCATTTTTAATCTTATATTGTCTGTATTTTGCATATAGCCCAGAAGAAGACCTATATGGTCGAAACGTTGGCAAATCAATAAAGTTTTTCTCCAATTCTACGAGAAATTCATTGTGACCTCTACCCGGACCACTTTCTTCCACAAATAATTCATAGTTTGAAGTATGTTAAATTTAGTAAGTTCTTAAAATGTTCAATTAATATGGATATTAATGTATAAAAAAAAAAAAAAAGGAGTGACAAATAATTTTTTCGAGTCGAATTTAAGACAACCTTAATGTAATATTTTTCCTGGCAAATATCGCAAAAGCCGTGCCTAATTTTAAACGCATGCCATCTTGTCAAAGAGATGCGAAGGCTGATGTCATATGACGTTTCCTTTCATCAATTCAGTCGACGTGTGCGAGATGAATCGTGGCTAAATCGTCAAGCTCATAATTTAAATTAAATATTTTTGATGAATATGAAGTAAGCACATCTTCAAAAGTAACTGTTTTTGAGGATTGCCGATAGAAGTGAAACTGAAAACTTCGTAATAATTGTGTTATTTTATAGTTATGTTAGTGTTTTTCTTATGATCGCCGAAACCTAAAAATTTAACCTAAGTTGATTAAAAAAAATCTTATAACTCATACAAAGGCCGCTAAGCGTCGCAAGTCTCGCGCTGTAGGTTACGAGCATGTCGTTTCTTCGGTGCGTACCTGTTAGTTTTTACACTAACGAAAATCGCTCTACGTGGCTAAAGGAGTTTTAACTTAAAAAATAGATACGTTTAACTATTTTGGAATAATATGCTGGATGGTTTTGAGGTGTGAGAATCTTTTTAAAAACTAATGTAAGGAAGAAAATGGTCCGGGTAGAGGTCAAGAAAATTCTCTTCAAATAGGGAGAACTTTTTATTGCTAAGCCAATGTTTCACAAGGCTAATATTATTATTCAACATATAACTAATATTATTCAACATATTGTTACGGGCTACAGGGTATTAAAATGAATTAAACTACTGCTACTAATATTTATTAAACTGTCACCTGTGGTCTAGTTGTTAGCGTAACAAACTACTAAGCCCAAGATCGCGGGTTCGTAGCCCGGCAGGTGGCCCTAGGGATTTTTCAAGGGAGTAAAAAATCCTTAGTTACGCAGTCCTTCGGAAGGGGCGTTAAACGGGGGTCCCGAGCCTGTACGATGTCAGGTACTCGTTAAAAATCCCTATCCTAATTAAACCTGGATAGGCAATATTTAGCATGTAGCCGATTAGCCATAGCAGCATAAAGTGACGTTAAATGAACAAACAAACATAATCTTTATTAACAATGTGACAAAAAAGAATACAATTAAATTATTAGACTAATATAAATTTACAATAACAATATTCTAAATATTTATTATAACTTAGGCCTATTTAATTACTAAAATAATATAAGATATTACTACTGCGAAATAGCTTAAATATTTACATAAATTTTTGCAATTACAATAAAATTACGCAAGAGCTTACAACTACAAATTAACACTTACAGTTCACTAATCAAAGTCCACCGACCGTAAGATTCTGCAACTATTACAAACTGACACACGTTAATACACAGAAACGGTTAATTATACTCACGAGACTGTCACTGTTCACTAATACACTTATTACACTGGCCAGTTTACCACTGAATAGTTTATCACACTGACACTCACTTATTACTAGTTCATCACAGTGCCTGGTCTGCTCTCCGACTGACTTACTCGAGGCGAGGGGGGTATGTAAATAGGCAAGGCCGACATTCTAGAACACGGAAGTAGGGGTTGACTGTTCTGTCGAGAACCTTCTTGATCTCTTCCGACAAAAGGAGGCGTTCGAGCAGGTTCTAATCCAAACTTAACTTCTCCCTCCGACGGCTTAAGACGCTAATCCCTTGTTTCCGTCCTTCTCTCTGTGGCCGTAACAGTAAAATAGAATACAGTATAGTATCAACTCCTGATCTCACCAGCCCTCAAGAAGACCTGTAATGTGGGTCGAAACGTCGGCTACCAAATAAACAGTTCTCCCTAGATAAGAGAAACGTTTTTACCTTCATCCGGACCATTTTCTCCCTCATTTTAGGGATTTTAATAAATAAACCTTAGTTTTTGGGTTTATATTAAAAGCTTTGCCAAATCCAATGTAAAACCTAATGAATAGGATGCCTTCTTTTTCTTCAAGGCTCGTGTATCCCTCACGAAATCTCTGGCACCGTTGAACAGTGCACTCTCTTATACTGCCTTCGCCACAGACTGCATTGATACGTATTTCTGGCCGTTCGGGCCCCGTTCTGGCCGAGTTTGAGCTCAGGAATGCAAAACAAAATTATGCGAAAATCATGCTTTGACATCTTAGTAAAGATTGAATTATTTAGTAAGAAACACAATATTAGAGAGGTAAACAAACATTTTTGTTTGAAAGATGATTATTAATGTTTACATTATTATAAAATTTAAAAGTCCTACAAACATCAATAGTTTACACTGAATGATAATTGTTGACCTTGATAATATATGTGGGAGAAAGCAATCCGGGTAGAGGTCAAAGAATTTCTCATATACTTAATTGGAGAAAACTTTATTAAGTAGCCAACGTTTCGACCTATTTTGTAGGTCTTCTTCAGGGCTATATGCAAAATACAGACAATTAAGAATAAAAATGGTACAAATATATTAAAACATAGTAAATATAAATAAACAAAAGTAAGGCGAATACAGGTAATTTATTTTTTTTTCTAGATTTTTTATAACTTTACAATTTTTATTTCTTAGTGTATTTATTATCATTTTCTACATTTACCCATATCATTTTTACATTCACATTTTATATTCCGTTTTTATTTTTTATATTTATTACCTTATTTTTTATTTTTCAACACTTTCTGTTTTATTATTATTTTATTCTTCATTATGTATTTAACTAACTTCCTGGTACTTCGTTGTTTATAGTATTCATTCATACATTTTAACCTTTATATTTACCTTGCTGTACATCTTTATCATTTTTATTGCCTGTATTCACCTTACTTTTGTTTATTTATATTTAATATGTTTTAATATATTTGTTCCATTTTTATTCTTAATTGTCTATATTTCGCATATAGCCCTGAAGAAGACCTACAAAGTAGGTCGAAACGTTGGCTAATTAATAAAGTTTCCTCCAATTCTACGAGAAATTCATTGACCTCTACCCCGGACCACTTTCTTCCACATAAATATTTTACTATATGTTAGAGTATTTTAAAGAAAAGATAAAACACTGCACTATTTTCTGGACAACCTAATACCTAATGGAACTGTACCCTTTGGTGCTATGAAGAAGTAGTCAGAAATAGAGAGAAATAATCTTATACCATTCTTTGAGTCACTACCATAAATATTTCTGTATACATAAATACTTTTATTGACGTTTATTTATTTTTGTGCTACACAATAAAAGAATGTTTTTTTTTTTTACTCAAATGTGGTGTTTGTTTTTGTTGAACGATAATGTCCTCAGTTTAATTCACATAATCGATGCATTGCTGGTACTTGTGTATTAGTCGGTCTGCATGAAACTTATATAATCTCAGATCATCCTCTTTTTCTGATCACTCGTTTCATTTGAGTTATTTGTGTGTGCGCAATTTAATTGTTTTCTGTATTGTTTTTTTTTTACTGTTTTTGTCTTTTAATTTTGTTTATTGTCTAATTAATTTTTTTTTTATTATTAAATTGAAGTTTGTCTTATTTCTTTAGTTATTATTGCCTAATTAAAACTAACAGAGTAACAATTAAGGAATAGCCGTATATGAAAGAAGAAACTGTGAAATACTTCAAGAAATTCGGAATAATTATAAAAGTATGTGAAGAATGTCATTAAATGGATTTTGACAAGTTTTAAAAAGGAAATGTTTTTTTACGAAAGTTTGGCGAAATATTTATATAAGAAGAGGAACGTGGCTAGGGAGGGGAGACTAGAATTAGCATTTTATTATTATTTTTTTATTTTAATTTATATTATTACTAACAGTACCAGTGGGTAGTTTCTCTACTTGTCATTATCTCATGTCATTATGTATCACTTAGCCTATTTACTTGTTGTATTATTGTAATAGAGTTGTAAATATCAATAAATAAATAAATTATTACGAATAAGAAGGAAGGTAGGTTATCATTATCAGAATTATCGGTGTTCAGATTACAAACAATGGCGGGTAACAGTCCCTGGAGACCGGCTAATACACAAGTACCATATATACATATCTATATATATATATATATATATATATATATATATATATATATATATATATATATATATATATAGGTATATATATAGGTATATTTGTGCGCGAATTACACCGAGACAAACGCTATTTAAACTGACACAAAGACGGCAAATGGAAAGGTTTACGAGACGCGGAAAGCCGAGTTTAGCTTCAAGGTTACGGTCCTCCTGCAACTGTGCAATCAACCTCCATCCCATCTTTACCAATCTCTCATAGCGACATTTTCTTAAGGGAATCTAACTTTTAAGAAACTTAATAATAACATAAATAATACAAGGCGTAATTAAAAAAAAAAAAAGAGATGGTTGTAAGAAAAAAAATGAATAAACTTGATAGAGAGTTAGGTACCTATTTAGGTAGAAGATATAAATAGAATATTTCAAACACTATTTTATTGGTCGAGGCATCGTTCAGGGAGGTTATAAAAAGATCAGATAACATCTGAGGAAGATTACACTAGCGAAATAACGCCCCCCCCCCAAAAAAAAAATAAAAATTCATGGCCGTGGAAGTAAATATACTTCAGAATATAAATACAAATAAAATAAAAACACCTTGCATTTTTGTGTGTTTGTAAACAACAATAAAATAGGTTAAAACTTGTAATTATTTGATAATTAGTTACGTTGTAAGTTTATGGGTATTTTTTTTTGTTTGATTCTTTGGTGTGGAATGTACCCGAAAACTATATCAAAGTTCAATATTCATGAATGTCAACTTGAATAGTAACCAAGCAATGTATTCAAGAATATAATTAATTAATAAGTATATTATTACTTATATAATATTAATAAGTAAATGCATAATTTTGGAAATTTGGCATTGGTTTTTTTCAAAATTCCACTTGCACCTGACCGGTAGGAAGAAATCGTCAAGGACACACTGCAACAATCTTTGTATGTCGTCTCTGAAGGAATGAAGGAGGAGGAAAACTAAATATAAACAACATTTATTTGTACAGTATAATAATATAAATACTTGAATTTGAAAAAAAAAATATAAAAAAAAAATATTCTAAATTCTAAAATTGAAATCTGCCCGCATCCCAACAAGTACATAGTAACATTCATTTCTGATCGTAGAATACAGGCAAAGATTATTAGCTGCGGTTACAAATGAGAAAAAAAAAAACCCAACCACTAAAAATTCCAATAATCTTCCAACTTTCAAATTCCATATATTCCATCACCTAATATCTCTACAATTCCCAAAAAATCGGAATAGCAGGATAAGTTTTGAATTAAAATTCTCTCATTCGATGAATGAATGATATTTTTTATGAACACTTGAGTGTGTGTGTGTGTGTGTGTCTATATATATATATATATATATATATATATATATATATATATATATATATATATATATATATATATATATATATATGAGTGCATTATCGTAACTAGAGTTGACTCATGGAGGGGGGTTAACCCCCACCAGTCAACAACTCCAGCACATTACTCCCTTCAAAAAAGATGCTTCGTAATATAGGTATAATTTATATTATACTATAATCATATAGCCCCTAATTAAATAAATAGATTATAATTTTTATAAATGTTATTTATTTTATAAAAACAGTTTATTCATTAAAATAACTGTACTTTCTTTATTGTGTTTTTGACATTATTGACTCTTACTTCTGTAATCCCACAGCAATAACTTTGAAAAAGTAAAATCCTTCAAATTTTTATTTCTTTTAAGTTGTTACTTACAATTTTTTTTAAAATTAATTCTAAGGGGGGAGGTGATTACATTCTCAATAACCCCCCTCGTTACGCCTACCCACGAGACGAGTCCCTAACCAGTAGCGCCATGTGCGGCGCCACACAGTGTTACACAGGGAGTGACTCAAAGTAAACCAGTTGGTAATTCGTGTCACTTATCAGTACTTTTCCACTACTTCCGTGTGCATACGTCCTAAATATTATCAATAACATACAAAGGCATGGAATAAAGGCAGGTAGAGAAGCTAACCTCTGGTAGTACTCGAATAACTAATTCAACTTATAAAGGTCAAGAGGCCAAATTCTTTTCAGATGTCTCGGAAGATTATCGGGAATCGAAGAGATAACTAGGTATGGGGCTAGTGAGTTTGAGTGGGAATAAAATTTATCATAAAAGAACTGATGTCCAAATCAGCAACAAATGGCACATTGAGGTCATTATGGATTACTTTTCTCGTAACAGAGTAAGAAGCATTGAGGACTGTAACGATTGGATACGAGAGGAATCTGATGGCTAAGTGGAGCAACAAAGCTCTACTCCGTAAGTCCAAATAGGTCGTATGATGGTCATGTAGATGAGTCTTTTGTAGTTAATTGGGAGCTTAGAGCGTTTATGTAGTAAGTGTTGAAGTAGCCTGAAACGGCGAGCGGTTTCTTATCGTTTCAATCTAGATTTTTTTTTTGTTTATTTAATTATTTCTTGTATAATTTGCTACATTTCACAAAATAAAAATGCTGTACCAATAGACCAGCCTCAAATAAAAACAATTGTAGAAATTTTAAATACATCTGTGGAGAATCATAATTTACAATGTAAGACAAAAATGTATAAAAAACTTCCAACAGAGAGAAAAAAAAGATAAAAAAAATTAGTCATAATAAAATAAACAAAAATTATAACAATACATTCTTAAATACAGTATCTGGCCATATTAATGTGACCACTGGATAGATTCGTTCTTGTTACATGTTTGCATTATCTTTTTGTATGCGTAATGATGTAAATCGAGTTTAAATATTAGTTTTATAGGTAAGTTGGTTATCTGATAATAATATGAAATTGAAAAAAATAGTTTCGAAAATAAATATTTATTTTTTTAAAAATATTTTGTAGCGTCACCCTATTTTACAAATTGATGAAACAAGGCTATCAAAATAGTTAAAATATATTATACAAATAATAAATCAATAATAAACTTACCGAATCCGACTTGTATTTAATGAAAAAGAAACAATAAATCCACAAAAATATCAAACACAAATTATGCACGCCATCAGTCGTAAAACAAAATGGCTTTACTAAAACCAATGCTGCCATTACTAAAAAAAAAATACTTTAAAAAACTTATAACAGTGTTGCCATTACTTAAAACAGCAATTTATTAAGACACGCGAAAGTATATAAAAAAAATTAAGAAAAAACAAAAACAAAATAATCTTTCTTGTTGGTCACATTAATATGGCCAGGGACTGTATATACCGCTTTGTACTCTTTTTTGTACAGTTCCCAATATATTAATGTAAGGTATACTTAATTCTTTATGCATAATTTTAACTTTAGTGTCATCTGCATAATTTCCAGCAATTTTAAGACATTTGTTTTGAAATATTTGTAATTTTTTGTAATTAGTTTTAGACATATAACTAAATATTGGGAATGCATATGTTAGTACAGGTCGTAATTAGGCTTTATATAATAATAACTTATTATCTGTGCTTAATTTAGATTTTTTATTAAAGTAAGGATAAATAGTACACAGAGCTCTGTTAGCTTTGTTGTTTCAATCTAGTATATTAACAATGACATGAGTTAATTGTTAAATTGATGGAATATTTTAGTTTTGGACAAATAGATCACTTATTTATTAAACTATAACTATATAAATAACTCAATCGAACGTGTCTGTTGAATAAAACTTATTAGTAATGTTATAGTGTTTGTACGAATTAACATACAAGGGGGCACGAGTAGATATCTAACGCAAGATTTTCCTCGTCAGGTGATAAAATTGGTGAAGGCAATTTCATGTTGTCACTTAGAAATCAGCAATAAAAGTAATTTTGAATCATAAAAGTAAATGAACCTAGAAGAAAAAATTAAAAAAATAATATTGTGTAATCTTATTTACAAGGCAATGACACATTTACACAAAACAATTACACCATTCTTCGTAATTTTCCCTATTTTCCACTTTGCCATTTTAATGAAGTCATGCTTTATCATTGAATTATTTATGTTCACAAAGTTTATCTCTAAAACTTGCATGATAACAGATTACTGAGAAATGATCTAAAAAAACATATTCTTGTTGTTTACGACGATATGATTTAATCATCAGTGAAATGTGAATTTTTAAATGATCTTCTTTACAAATAGAAGAAAGAAGAGACTTAATTTAAAATCTTTTTCAGTTCATGCCCTGATGACATGTAAATAGCACACCAAGTGGCACGCCATTGTTTTCATTTTAGGCGATCACTTCCGTTCTGATTCATTGCTAATCAGCTGGATGAGCCAGAGCAGCCTTCATTATGTCTCCTGGTGGAGATAAATATCTAGGCCACTACAACCCTTGAAGAGTCTTGGGTTTATAACATGGTAGAGACTGTACTATAGTTAAGACAACAGTTGTGCAGGGATGTGATTCATCCGATATCACGCTCAACCGCAAGATTTTTCCCCGGTTAAGGGATACCTACTTTAAAGAGGCTAGTTGAGCCCTAGGGGGATTATCAATGTCAGAGTCCATCCCTCACTGTTCACAGATTAAATAATTTATCTGCTACAGCAGGATTCGAACTCAGAAACTTCAGCATAGCAACCCAACTCTCTGATCACCCTACTCCCATATATATGCGGGAGGGTAAGTCAATATTTATCCACAATTTAGTTATATTTTTTTTAAATGTTTGTAGTACAGTCGTTTTGCGTTGATGACGCATGCTTTGTTTATGTTTTGTTATGTCTATGGAAGTTTCAAGCAGATATGTTAGTTTCGTTATCAATGTCGTACTGTTAATCATGGCTGCTCCGCTTTCTATTTGTACTAAAGAAGAGCAACGCTCAGTGATCCGTTTTTTTTTTTTTTTTTTGTGGTCGGAAGGCGTATCAGGGTAAATTCTTCGAAGACATTCGGCACAGTACGGGAACAGTGTTTTGCCAAAAACAGAGTGTCTACGAATGGATTGAAAAATGGTCGCAAAAGTGTTACGCAATATGAAGGAACCAAACGACCGTTTACCACCACAAATGAAGAAAACATTGACAGTGACTTCTGACTATAACTGATCCGCTCAAAGAGGCATCAAGAGGCCGTCGATTTACCTCAGGCGAAGCAATGAAAGAAGCGGTGCATTCCTGGCTCGCAGCTCACCAGAAAACATTCTTTTATGAGGGAATCACGATGCTTGTAAAAAGATGGACCAAGTGCGTTGAAAACCAAGGAAACTATGTCGAAAAATTATATACTTATAAGTTTCCTACTCGATTTCAATACAATTTTATAATTATATAGTCGATAATAATTGGCTTATCCTCGTGTAATTACTTTACTTTATTATTTACTAGTATAGCTGACCACAAGTACCACAAAGTTTTAAGCATTACTACAAAGTTCAAGCATTGTTTATATAATTTATTAAATTTTTAACTAGGGAGTTAAAATTTCCCCTATATGCCTAACAGTGGACCAAACCGTATTTCAGAAATCACACAACTGTTCATTTAACTGTACTACAGTATGTACTTAATGTTTTTAGTAAAGTAACCCAGTCAATAAATATTATTCTAGAAATCGAAGTTCAGTTCAGTACTTATTTTGTTTGAACCCATTAAAAAATATGAGTTATCACTTTGTCTTGTTTTGAGATATTGAGTATTTTTTTTGGACTTTTAAATATCCTTTATTATTTATACATTAGAAGAACAAATGCAGGATTGGGTCTACTTCTGATACATTCTTGTCAGAAGATGAAACGTGTATAGTCAAAACAGTTATTTTTTTACAGGCTCGTCATGACAATGGCACGCCCGCAAAATGCCATAAGTCCTCTTGCCTGCAGAATATGCCGAATGTTTGCGAAATAGTGCCAAACAGATTTGTTAAAAACATTGGTGTTTTCTTGAGCTTGAAAAATTTTTCTTGGAAAAATAATAGGGTGTATAAAAAAAAAAATGACCGTTTTATCAAATTAATACGGTAAACAATTAAAAAAATAATAGTTTATGTTGAAGAAATTGGTCCGGGTAGAGGTCACTGAATGAAATTCTCAAGTAATTTGAGATCTTCCCAATTTGATGAGATTTGAGATAATCCCAAGCTCACTATTACTGTAAGGAGTTTATTTGTTTAGTTATCTATATACCACCCTAAATATTCATCAATATATATCATAATATCATAAATACCATATCCTTGCCGTTTTTTTTTTTTTTTTATATGTATTTTAGTCCAATATAGCCTTAATGTATTATCACTTACTTTCATAAAACATACTTATATACAATTGATATTTTACACTTATATAAACTCTCTTCTCACATTCTCTTATGCAATGAATATTCTTTACACTAGTATAAAGTATTTTCTACCTATCAATATTAATACTGTATTTTCTAAATTTTTTTTTTCATTTTTATTTTTTTATATAATTCGCTTCTAGATTTTTATAATTTTACAATTTATATTTCTTCTTTTTTTTTTATTACCTATAATTTTTAGTGCGTAATTCTTATCACTTTCTAATTTACCCATATCATTTCACATTCCTATTGTATATTCAGTTTTTATTTATTTATCTGTAATACCTTAATTTTTTTAACTGTCAACACTTTCTGTTTTATTATTATTTTCTTCATGATGTGGGTTACTACCTTTTGGCACTTAGTAGTTTATTGTATACACTTATACATTTTAACCTTCATAATTACCTTACTGTACATCTTTATCAATTTTCTTGCCTGTATTCACCTTCTTTTAGTTTATCTATATTTAAAATGTTTTAATATATTTGTACCGTTTTCTTATATTGTCTGTATTTTGCATATAGCCCTGAAGAAAACCTACAGCGTAGGTCGAAACGTTGGCTAATCAATAAAGATTATCTGAAATTACTTGAGAATTTCATTCAGTGACCTCTACCCGGACCAATTTCTTCAACATAAATTATCATAGGCCAACAATTATCATCAATATAAAAAAAAATAATAGGCTTGTTGTGAGGTATTGTGTGATCAGTTATGATGGCCTGGACCAAATAAATCTTGACGTGCCTTTTATCAATTATTGGTTGATGGCTGTAACTATAGGTCTTGTCCACAGTATTAAATTTCATGGCCAATTCTTGGTGTACCATTTTTGCCATATTGTTATGTCTCGGCAAATACCAGCAAGAACCTGACACCCGGATGTAATATGCTGGATTGATTCTTTGGTTGATTAGCACAGTCGACACATATCAGTTCAATTGCCTCTCCACATATATAGTACCTCTTCGTAGCAATCACCTGGTCCTGAATGGCTAGAACAAAACCTTCGGTTTCAAGAAATAATCTAGCCACAATAATGAAACCTCCATGTCCAACCCTTACTGCCTCCAGGCTATGATAAAACCTTCCATTGAACTCTTTAGATCTCTACTCATTTAGAATGCTTTATTGATTTATAGAGGTGAGGAAGAGTTTTCAAAGTTTATTATTATTATTATTATTAATGTATAAAGATATAAAGAAGCGCCTATATTATACTACCCCCTAGCTCCGACGAGGACATTACTAAGAAGGAAACGGCAATAGTGAACTGCTCTGACCTTCCGGTCAATGTCAATTGGTTAATCGCCCGTTAGATCAGATAATGTAATAAAATAATACACTGTTCCCAGGCCATCTCCACTTCTCCTCTCGTATCCAATTGTCTTCCCAGTATCTGTCGGCCCCGTCTAATCTAGCTCGGGTGCCGATTATAATGGGATTGATAATTATTAAATTAATTATCTACACCCAACAAGTTTTAACTAAATAGATATAAAAAAAGCTCTATTCTAATATTATCAAAGGAAAACTGGTTCATGGTTCACCAGGATGATTTAAAAGAGTTAAAGAATATTCTGAAGAGTAGGGATACAAGACTTAAAAACAATCTGACAAGACACCATTATGGATGAAGAAAGGGCAGCCAGGTCTGGAAGAATGGAGAACTTTTTCGAGCCTCAATGTGGCGTAAACAAAAAATGTATTAATATAAACTTTATTATAAGGAAGAAATAGTTGGGGATGCAGTCAATAAAAACACCTTAATAAGTGTAACTTATTTATTGTGTGCCGACTTTATTATTACATTTTACCTATCTAACCTAATAGATATGGACGTCCGGTATCATATCCATATCTATAATTAAACTAGTTTTTTCTACATCCTTGATACACCACCCCCTTTTTTCTATATTTTAATCTTCTCATTTTGTATCTTTCCGTTTACCTCCTCATTTTTCTTTCCCTTTATATTATGTTTACATTTTATCCTTTATGGGCATTTATTTTCTGTATTTTATATTCGTATTCTTTAATTATTATATCTGTTACTATTTGAATTTCTGTTCATCATCTATAATTTTATTTTTATCTATCACTATTTTAATTTTATTATATTCTGTAACCAATTTTATATTCATTATCTTTAATTATCATATCTATATAATATTTCATCATATCTAGTCACTATTTTAATTTCCACACTTGTACCACTTTACTACATTACTTGTCACTATATTCTTGTTACTGCAACGTTTTTATATATTTCTGTTTTTTCTCTCTTAGCCCTGAAGATGGCCTACATTGTAGGCCGAAACGTCGGCACACAATAAAGAAGTTACACTTATTAAGGTGTTTTTATTGACTGCACCCCCAACCATTTCTTCCTTATATTAGAAGTTACAGTCAACCAATTCTTCTCTAATATAAACTTTATTATTTATTTATTATTCGTTTGATGGTGATTATTTTTAAATGTTTTTATTTTGAAGAGAAAAGATTTGTCATGGCCGGGATTCGAGCCCGGGTCTGGAGGACTGAGCCACCAGGGGTCGTATCCAAGTCAGACAAATCTATTCTCTTCACCGATCCTACATCCCCGTGTTATCGCAATTTTTATGATGTATACACGAGGAAGAATGTTTATTGAACATTACTTTAATTAGGATCTCATTGACTTACGTTAATTTTATATTTATTATTTTTTTGATGGTGAATATTTTTTAATATTTTTATTTTGTACACAGCAAAAATTGAGAGAACACGGGGATATACAGGTGAAGAAAATGGATTTGTTTAGTCTGGTTACGAGCCTGGTAGCTCAGATGATTAGAGCACTGCACTAGAGATGCAGACGACCCGGGTTCGAATTCCGGCCAGGACAAATCTTTTCTCTTCAAAATAAAAATATTTAAAAATAATTTTTTTTTTTTAAACCGATCCATTACATTTTTCGGGTTAAAATCAAAAACAGTCCTGTATTTTGTGTAAAAGCTTAGTGAAGTCAGGAACAGTGGCTTTGTGGACTATCAACTTTTAAAAATAATTTAACTGATGGAGAAAAAACAAATGAAAAAGTACTATCATTAAAAAATCTTTTATACAATGGAGAGACACAGAAATAAGTGAATTTATAGATAATTACGGGCATCTCTAAGAGTTTTTTTTTTTTTTAGTATTAGTGATAAGGTGGGTTTATAAAATAGGCTCTATTAGACAAGTAAAAGAAGATATAAGGAATTTATGTAATATTTACTCAAAGAAATTTCACACAACAAAAAATAAAAAAAGGAAGCTTCGAAAAAAGTATTTCCTCGATACGTTGCTAGACAACGCCAATACAATATTACATCACTAAAAATATATAAATATATATATATTTATATATTTTCGATTTTTATTATTTTTATTATATATATATATATATATATATATATATATATATATATATATATATATATATATAGATGATTGATTCAAATACTGAACTTAGTGAGTGTGGAAATAAAACTAAACTTAGTTTCTCTCTGCAAAAAAAATTAATTTATTTTTATTAAAACAATAATTTCCTGTAACTGATTTACAAACTCATTATTCAATACAGTCTTACCTTAAACAATAAGAAGAAACAACATTGAAAGTTAACATTTCACACAGCTTTTACAAAACTGTATTCTTTTAACTAAAAAAACAACACACTAATCAAAATAACCTCCCTGATTATTCTCTCACAGCTGTTACAATGGTAACCGTATCAGTATTTTAAATGAAATACGTTTCGTATACGTCTTTTACACATTTACACACACACACACACACACACACACACACACACACACACACACACACACACACACACACACACATATATAAACATAATTAATTCCATACAAGAAATACATAATTCGTCCATTACTTATTATTTGGCATCACATTTTGTTACAAATTTCTTTCAGTTTTCTTATGTTAACTCTCCAGGAGTCTATTATTATACATCTTATATTTTATCTGTATTATACAAGGTTTTTCATACATGTATATCTCTCTCTTATATCTCACCTTGTTCTGTCAATATTTTTTAATTTCGTATTTTATTTGCATTATCACCTTTCTGTACATTTATTCTTAGATAATTTTTATTCATATTATTCCTTCACTATTTTGTTCAATTTTTCTGTTACTCTACTATATCATATCATCATTTTCTTGGTACTGTAATGCAATTTTATAGTTATTTTGTTTTGTCTGTTTTCTCTCACAGCCCAGAAGATACACATTTACACGACCTACAATGTAGGTCGAAACGTCGGCCTACAATAAATAAGTATGCACTTATTATGGTGTTTTAATTGACTGCACCCCCAACATCATATATCATTAATTTTATTTCCTGATTAAGTTATCACTCTCTAATCTATATCACGACAGTTCCTATTGCGATACTTCTCTTTCTCCGGATATTTCTTTAATCTTGAAGATTATTTCTTTTTTATTCTCCAAGATAGGCCGCGTTTCAGCAAATGATAAAAACAAATAATAATAAAGCGTGAAGATATTGTTGAGAATTAACAAAGTAAAAAAAGAAAAGTAGAAGAGGAAAATGAGAAACCTGTAAATAAACTTCTGCATAGTATGGTACCCTTCGATAGATCTTACACAAGAAAAAATAGAATAAAAGAAAAAAGGAGGTATAAAAAAATATAGTAACAGCTCCGAAATAATTGGTTTATAAAATGTGAAATTCCTAAATCAGCCTATCCATTTTCAAAATTTTAAATATTTTATCTTCTTGATTATTTATTCTAATATTAGTTGATTCTCAATTGTTTTAACTTCTATTGTAAGAAGTCCTGGGAGCAGGTTAGCTTAGGGTATATTGCGCTGAGTTGCTGAGCCGAAATTCCCGGCTATGGCAGATAAATTATTTGAATTGATAAAAGCTATGGATAGACCTTCCTGGGCTCACCCAGCCTCTGTAAAATGGGTATCCTTTATTAGGGAAAAAAAATTGGAGGTTCGTGGAGATTTCCGACAAACAACCTCCATGCAGAACCATGGCCCTAGAAAAACTACAGAATCTACCTTGTACTCAACCCAAGAACTCAACTCAAGAAATCCTAACATTTCTAAATCAAAATTCAATTTCTCATTTGGTCGGGTTTTTTTTTTTTTTTTAATTAATCAGGAAGACTGAAAAGACAAGAAACTCCTCGTCGTTTTCACCTACTTCAACATTTACTGGACAAACGCTCTAAGCTCCCAATTAATTACAAAAGACGCATTTACATGACAGTTATTAGACCTATTTGGACATACGGAGTTGAGCTTTGGGGCTCTACTAAGCCATCCGAATCATCTCGTATCCAATTCTTACAATCTAAAATCCTTCATAAAATCCTCAATGCTCCTTATTATGTCACAAACAAACTCATCCATCATGATCTTAATATCCCGTATGTTACTAATTTGGGCCAAACTAGATACCTAACCATCCATGACAAGCTCCATACACACTTGAATCCACTAGTCTCTCAACTTGCTTCCCATACTATTCCTGATAACCCTCCGAGGCGTCTCAAAAGAAGATGGCCTCGAGACCACACTACCCACAAGTGTTTTTCATGTCATATTGTACATATTAGCAGATTTACTTATTGTGATATTATTATATTTGTAAATTTCAATAAATTAAAAATAAAAATTAATCAGAAAAAAATGTATCGATTGATTTAGATGAAGTATGCTTTTTAGATTTGTTTACATGTACTTCCATGTTGGTAATTATTTTCGACTTTTAAAATTAAAATCTTCACTATCTCACGTGCCATAATCATGTGAATTTTTAACTAAGACTTTCTTTATCTCCAAGAAAATCTGAACATTCGCTATCAAAATTAGATGCGGAAATAACCCAAATGTTTTCATAAAATAAAAACAAATTCGTCATAGATCAATTGTTCCTTTAATGGTTATTTAACTCAAATCTTAACCTAAAAAATAATAAAATTGGGAGAAACTAAACAAGTGCAAAAAAACATTGGGGGGAAAACTTCCTACTTCCTAGAGACCTTCAGAACAAATTTTGCTAAGTTATTGACTTAAATTAACATATTCTGAATATGAGACGTCAAGTTAACCAGTGTCGTGTGCTATCGGTTAACAAGTAAAATATTGATGAATATCCATTCTATTATTCAGAAACCTACTTTGTTATTGAAGTTATTTTTTTTACCATTATGAATTTCATTGTAATATTCTCCTATGCTAATGAACCCTCCCCCCAAGTTTTAAAATGGAATAATTTTCTAATTTTTAGTTTTGAAACTATTAAAATGAGATATTCTAATAATAGTGAATAATAGTGATGATAATAAGAATATTGAAAAAAAAGTATACGAGGGGGGCCCCATTTCATTATTAATGAATATTCTTTCCTTTATTCTTCATCGTGAAGATGTCTGTGTAGACTGACTATAAAAAAGTCATCTTGAATAAGGTAAAAAAAAAATTCTCTTAAATAGGCATATGAGCTTATTGGAAAGCCAAAGTTTCGACTCACGTTTCGGATCTTCTTCAGTATATACTGTAACAATATAGAAGATTTAATATTTTTGTTTTGAAAAGAAAAGATTTGCCCTGGCCGGCATTCGAACCTGGGCTGTCTGCAGTGTTTTAAGCCATTGAGCTACCAGGGGTCGTATCCAAGTCAGACAAATCCGTTCTCTTCGCCGATCCTATACCAGGCCTTTTCTCTTCAAAACAAAAATATTTAAGGATAATCACCATAAAAATAGCAAGTAATAAAAACAAATTATAAATAATATATTGACGTAAGTCAACAAGATCCTAATTAATGTTCAATGGGCATTCTTCCCCGTGTATAGATTGCAAAAAATGCGAGAATACAGGGATATAGGATCGGTGAAGAGAATGGATTTGTATGGCTTGGATACGACCCCTGGTAGCTCAGTGGTTTAGAGCACCAGAGCACTGCACTGGAGACGACCTGGGTTCGAATCCCGGCCAGGACAAATATCTTCACTTCAAAACAAAAATATTTAAAAATAATCACCATCAAAGTATTAATTAATAAAAATAGGAGATTTAACATTTATACATGGTAAATAATAAAAACGTATATAGGCATCAAGATATATGAGTGATAAAAAATAAAGATGGAGGACCTTTATAATATACCTTACAATATAAAAAAAAAGGTTTCTCATCGTTTTGCCATTTTTCGGACAGAAGAGTTAGGAATTTATAATTTACGTATTAAATAAACATATTGCGTACACAATCACGCAAACAAAAACCCGTGCGGACACAAATACCACATACGAAGGAATGTACATACATGTATAACATTAGAATATTCTGATAAGAGATAACACTAGTTATGTAATATTCTAGGAACCATTCAGGAACGGATCCCTAGAAATGGAGAGATAAGTTACAAGTAACTATATGATAAAATAACTTGTCACGTTTAAGTGAGAGAAAATATTTACTTCATCTAAGGTGGTTATTTATTCAAACCACAGTTACAATAAAGTTATCATTTCTTGGTTTGGGCAGAAGTTAGTTAAATCAATCACATAGTAAACTAAATTTATAATTACCAGCTTTAGTAAGTGTGAGTTATTTATTATGTGGTGAGAAACTAGTGACCAGTAGTAAGTATTTAATCGTAACCGAATACATTCTCTAACAAGTATTAAGTAATTCAAATAAATATTCATCTACATATACAAATACAAATTTAATTAAATACTCTAACTACTAAGCCCAAGATCGCGGGTTCGTAGCCCGGCAGGTGGCATTAGGATTTTTTTAAGGGAGTAAAAAATCCTTAGTTACGCAGTCCTTCGGAAGAGACGTTAAACGGGGGTCCCGAGCCTGGACGATGTCAGGTACTCGTTAAAAATCCCTATCCTAATTAAACCTGGGTAGGCAAAATTTAGAGCTCCGATATCATCGTCCGATTAGCCATAGCAGCATAAAGTGACGTTAAATGAACAAACAAACGATTAAATATTCATATAATTATCGAAATAAGAAGATGGTGTTGAGACTTTGTTTGTTTGTTCATTTAACGTCACTTTATGCTGCTATAGCTAAGCGGACGATGCTACAGTGGGAGCTCTAAATTTTGCCTATCCAGGTTTAATTAGGATAGGGTACCTGACATCGTACAGATTTAACGTCACTTCCGAAGGACGGCATAACCAAGGATTTTTTACTACTTTAAAAAAATCCTAGGGCCACCTGCCGGGCTATGAACCCGCGATCTTGGGTTTTGTAGTAACCACTTCCCTTATGGGAGTAAGGTCTAACTTCCCGAAGTGACCACTCTATAAAGAGTAAATTTGTATATTTTTTTTTTTTTTTTTTTTTTTTTTTTTTAAGGATTTTCTTCACAAATGAAGGTTTCCTCATCCGAATTCTTCTTTCAGCCTTCTCTTCCATTCGTCCCTGTCAAGCGCCTCCTCCTCCGTCATTCCATGCCCAGCCAAGCTTTCTTCCACTTTAGCTTTCCATTGGGTTCGAGGCCTTCCTCTCTTCCTCCTTCCCTCAGCCTCCCACTCCATGACCAATTTCGGGATCCGCTTACTGTCCATCCGTTTCACATGACCAAACCATTTCAATCTTCTTTCTTCAATGACCTCTAGTATGTTCTTTTTAACAATTTGTATATATTTTTGTAAATATTAGTAGTTTTTGTAAACCATTTTATTTTATTTATATTTCTCTTAATAATAAAGGCTTAATCCATTCATGCTTAAATTCACAGGTCGCCCCCCTCGTGACTTTACAAGTTAAATTTGTTATCCGAATACTAGCAATAGATAGTTTCTTAATTTTTTTATGTAATGTCGTTGTATATCCTTCATTCTTTTTACTTGATTTATTATTATAGAGTTGTACACATCAGTAAATACATTTTTTTAAAAATTTAAATAAATACATATCTAGTTTTTCAACATATTTCCATTTTTATTTTTTAAATTTATTTATTGATATTTACAACTGTATTATAATTATACAACAAGTAAATAGAATGCGTATATGACATAATGACATGAGAATGACAAGTAGAGAAACTACCCACTGGTAGTACTCAAATCAAAGTTCAAATAAGAAGGTCACGTGGCCATCTTCTTTTCAGACGCCTCGGAGGATTATCGGGAATTGAAGAGGAAGCTAGGTTTGAAACTAGAGGGTTTGAGTGAGAATGAAGTTTGCTATGAAAGGATAGATACCGGGTTAAGGGCCAAATCAGCAACAAAAGGGACATTAAGGTCGTTATGGATTACTTTATTCTTAACAAAATAAGGAGCATTGAGGATTTTACGAAGGATTTTGGATTGTAGGGATTGGATACGAGAGGAATTCGATGGCTTAGTGGAGCCCCATAGCTCTACTCCGTAAGTCCAAATAGGTCGTATGATGGTCATGTAGATGAGTCTTTTGTAGTTAATTGGGAGCTCATATTTCCATTAAATGTTACTTTAATCTTGTTTATTTTCTTTTATAAAGTAATCTGCACTCGTTACAAGAGTTTACTAGTTTACATTTGTTTATTTATCTGATGCTCATTTCGCACTAATATTTCTAAACTAACATAAGTCAAAAATCTAAATTTTTGGAAAAACGAGAAACACTCTTTGTGAGCTTGGAATAGCATTAGGACACAAGTGCCTCCTGGCGGACAAGATCTGAAGCTACGTTGATACAGTTTTGATGATCGATAAAGAGATATTTAACGATTTCTTTCAGTCACGAACACCGATAAAACACCAATTTTCGAATTTCAAAATGACCACTCAAAAATCGGTGTTTTTTCTAAATATTACTAATGCCATTTATTCGGAATTATTAACTAAGAAATTACTAATTATTTAAGAGTTTAAATAATTAAAAGAGTAAGAAAATATTCGTGAGAATTGGCAAACGGACATTTTTTAATTATTTGGAAAAAAATAAAAAGCATTGAGGAAAAACTAGGTTAAATCAATAGAAAAGAAGCCGAATTATAAGTTATGATTTAAACAATTAAAAAAAAATAGATTGTCTATGATGTTATGCAAGGCTTTGGTAAACAGATACTCAAGAATTCACAAGACGTACTAGAAGCGTACACTTTTGAGGTCAGTACACAATAAGCATGAGACCACCACCTCCCCACCTATCAACAAGACAGAATGGATGCCGTGACGTAGAGAGGAACATTACGACAGCTTAGCTGAAGGCTATCCCGCGTAAGGTCTGCAATTTAAATGCTGCGAGGCCTTGTTGATTTGTGTACCTATGACCCGATTCAAATACACATATAGTCTATACATACCTACATATTTGTATATTTATACTGTAAAGTATTTTTAGGAAATATCAAGTAGGATATACCAGCTGATTGCCCGGTCAAATTGATAACCCCGATTATCTTACGACCATCACCGGATGTATTTGGATGGTCGACCGGAAACTGACACAGAAGCTGAATCGAACCATGATTAGGTCATATGAATCGATTTTTAAAAATAAGTTACTTATATGATATGACGAACTTTTTGAAAAAGATAGCGGCATCTAAAAGAGAAGGCACGATTCCTAAATAGGTGTTTGAAAAGGGTTATTTAATTTAAAATGTTATTGTTATGGAAATAGTTCATTTTTTCTTTTATATAAATTAACCTAAGCTAAGTTAGGTTGTTCATGAGGCTTGTTCACGGCGCGCCGTAAAATGTATCTAGAAGGCGGGGATCAGGAAATTTCTGGTCGAGAACCTGACAACCCCGCAACGAGGCTGAGTTGTTACAGACACCTTTGTGAAATGATGTATTGCGAGTAAGAAGGTGGCTACCCAGACCGAAGAATGGAGAGCAGGGGCGAAGAAGGCCTATTAAGAACCGTGAACAATGCAGTCTCGCATCTAAAAATGTAATTTTGTTTCATTTCTAATAATATATATTGTAAATCAGATGAATAAAAAATGTGCAGTTTAATGTTCTAAAATTCACGATTTTTCA
This sequence comes from Arma custos, assembly GCA_037127475.1. Classification (NCBI taxonomy): domain Eukaryota; kingdom Metazoa; phylum Arthropoda; class Insecta; order Hemiptera; family Pentatomidae; genus Arma; species Arma custos. Next base: position 215,979,607 of record CM073759.1, read on the forward strand.
TACAGTCCATCTCTTTTGTACAAACCAGCGAACAAAATGAAATGTTAATATCCCCATATTAAAGGGATATCCCTTAGTTTGAACAATAGGATAAACAAAAGAAAAAAGAAAATAAAACAACTTCATTATATAAATAAATAACAATCAATGGACAATAATAATAATACTGTATAAAAACTCAGGCCATTGTTCTAGGTTTCAACTCCCTCCTTACAATTATCCCCAACCTTCCAATATAAATCCTAAACGACCACCCCATCTATTTCAACTCCTTCGTTAAAAACCTAGGCTAATGACCAAATGACCATTGACCAAAACCTTTCCTGGAAACCCCATGCCACCCTAATATCCCGACGATCAATTAGTTCCCTGAAATTATTCCATCGATCTCCTTACACAATCTACCCGGAAGCTGCTCGTAACATCCCTCATCTTCCCCCACTTTGACTACTGTAGTGTGGTATACTGGGGCCTCTCGAATGCTTGAGGAACGATTAAAAAGAATAATAAACTGCGCTTTAAGATTAGTCCTTAGTACTCCGAGGCGATCACGCGTTAAAGTGGCTCTTCCTTCCCATTCGAAGACAATATTTCCTTAGTGCTTTTCTATACCCATCCATCAACTCGCAACACCCTTCATATATCTACAGTCTCCTCCAATTCAAATCCTCTGTCCAGCACCACAAAACAAGATCTCGCCTTTCCAATCTATACTTCCTTCCCACAAAACGTTCCTTCCTCGCCCGCTCCACCACTGTGTGGAATTCAATCCCTCCTTTCATCCGCCAATCTTCTTCACCGGCTTCATTTAAATCCCTGCTTTTCCAGGAGATGATCTTGGCATCCCAAAAAGACCACTCTCCAAGCAGGTCAAACTTCCGCTTGAACAAATTAGTATTGAATACTCGATCTCGTTACCTACGAGTTTTGTTTATTTTTCCAACAACAAAGAAGATACAGACTTTGTAAATAGGTACATTATCGCATGGTATGCCATTAATTTATTTTATTTAGCAATTTCGTTATTAACTATTGTATTAATGTTATTTATTATTATTTTCTTAATATCAATATATTTATTTTCGACGATGAGTGAAAATCCTGTCAAGTATTTCGTATTTCGTACTTTTTATATTATTTTATTTCCTATTTCTATTTTTATTACGTTTTGTCACTCTTGATTATTTCATGATTTGTATTGTTATGTAGCCTTCTGGCCAGATGAATATTATGTTTTTTTTTATTTGTTCATTATTGTTATTCTAAAGGGACTTAGTCCCAGAATAAAGTTTGTTTTCTATTCTATTCTGTATAACATAAATAATATAATCAGGCCATTGCGTTGGGGGGGGCTCATGCAACCTGCATTGTTTTCGCCGGATCCTTATTTCCTGCCAATGATATGTATCACTTCCGTATTGAGCAAGCATAGTCGATTTAATTCGAATAGCAAAGAATGTGATGAACTGTAATAAGTGAGTGTCAGTGTGATAAACTATTCAGTGTTGAACATGCCAGTGTAATAAGTGAGTGTAATAAACCGTTTCTGTTTATTAATGTGTGTCAGTTTGTGATATTTGGAGAATCTTATGGTCGGTGAACTTTAATTAGTGAACTGTAAGTGTTAATTACTTAAGCTATTTAGAATTAGTAATATCTTATATTATTGTAATTATTAAATAGGAGTTAGGCATAGAGGTACTTGTCTAATTTGACGCCCATCGACCCCAGCGTCAGTTTCCTTAACTACCTGCTAACTGTTGCCGTAACCTTTCTTAGGCCTTTGTTATTGTTTTTGTCAAGAGAACGTCTATTTGTTTATGTCTTAATTATACAATATGTGTTGGAATTTAATGAAGATTTTTCGCGAGGTGAGTGACGAAAAGTCAGCTCTGCTATTTCTTCAGGAGCGGAACGTCATTCCCCGGAAAATGTCTTGCAGAAATGGACATAATATGAGACTGCAACTTTATAATTTTTGTAAGATATTCTTCTTTTTAATTAATATTGTTTATAATTGTTGCTAGATATTGTTCTGTTTAATCAATATTGTTTATAATAATTGGTTTATTTTATCTTATAATTTATTTTCTATTTTAAATATTTCAATTTTAAAGATAAATAATTATATTTAACTAAAATATGATGTTTAATTGTTTTTTATTGTTATGTATATACGACACCCTTTTGATGTGATATTGGAAGATATTGTTCTTTTTAATGAATTTTGTTTATAATAAATGTTATTTTTTATCTTCTTATTTATTCAGTAGTTAATATATTTTTATTTTAAAGAGAAATTGTGATATACAACTAAAATAAGATATTTTAGTTGTATATCATCTCCTATTTCATTCCCTAATAATCCTGTTGTATGATAATGAAAGAATACTATTTCAAATAAATTGTAGGCTGCATAACCTGACAGGGTCCAAATAGTTGAGGTAAGTGCCAGAGGAGCGTGCTGGGGTCGATGGGCGTCAAATTAGAAAAGTACCGGCATAGATAATAAATATTTAGAATATTGTTATCGTAAATTTATATCAGTTTAATAATTTGATTGTCCTAACTTCATTGTATTCTTTTTATCAATTTGTTTATAAATATTAGTTTCTTTAATTAAGGGATAGCTTAATTCATTTTAATATCCAGTATCCCGTAACAATATAATATTTTTTTTAATAATTATTTTTATCCCTCCCCTCCCCTAAGGAACATATAAAACTACGAGTAATCAATTAGTATTGTTTTTTGTTGTAAAAAGAAGTGCTATATCTTTTTTGTAACGGCTTAATGAAGCCAGGAATGCTTTGTCATTTGCAGTAATAACGCAGTTAACAAACATTTTTAGAATGAAATAATTATCTTTTACAAAATGTTACCAGAAGAAAACGGATTAGTTTTAAGAAGATATTAATTAGGAAAGATTATTCCTAACTATCCAAGCCTGAAAGGAATTCTAAGCTAAATGAGGATAATTCGATTTGTGACGGAATAAGAAGCTTAAGGATCTAAGCAGGGAGGGGATAGACTGGATGGGTGAAGAGGCTGATATAATGGAACGAGATGAATAGTGTTAGGTTACATAACTCTTTCGTTATATATTTAATTTACAATATAATATCTCCTTGGTTCTTAATTGTACCTATAATGTAGTATAAAAGAGCTAACTTGATTATATCTAAAGATTAGGTGATTTCGAATGGGGTTAGTGCCAATTAATGGATGGTTTAGGATTGACTAAAGTGTCTTAAAAGTTAAAACCGTGGAAAAATTCCAACGAAAAGCCCTTAAGTTTCCAAACTAGAACAGAAAATGAAATTATCTGTCCGATATTTCGCCTACCCAGGCATCCTCAGGGCAGAAAGAGAATAACAAAAAAAAAAAAAAAAAATGAATAATGCACCCAAGAAACATCCCACCACCTCCAAGGCACAAATGCAACTAATGAATCATAAGGAAGGTTACTCGACCCCGGCTGGATAAGGTTAGATAAAAACAGCTGATAAATACTCCAGAATTTGATAAATAAACATACAATCACCTAACCTCAAAAAGCATAACAGGAAAAAATAAATATTAGTAAACAACACAAAAACATAAGACAAAAGGCCATATGAAAAAGTAAAAGTAAAAAGGCAAGAATATAAAAGAACATTATCAAGATTTCAAGTGTTTTAAAAGATTTAATTAAGTTAAGAATTGTAAGATATTATGAAATAGTGTAAAAAATATACAATTCTTTCTTGAGGGCTCAGGATTTTTTCAAGTTCCTTGGTTATACCATTCTTCGGTAAGTTCGTAAAATGTGGTTCCGAGCATGTGTGGTGCGAGGTACTTCTCAAGAAGGTCCATAGCCTAATTAAAAATTTAGGCCCCCAATCTGAAAGCTTCCAGATTTCTCGATGCTGTGTTGTTTTAAGCTAAATTAACTCAAAAACATATTTAATAGTTCAACATTTAAGAATTGTAGAAAAGATGCTTAATTAAAGAGGAAGTTAAGGTTATAAAAACCTAGAAGAGTCAATGCTCAATACCGCGAATTTGGTTTGTTTGCTCAAGTGTGAGGCTACGTGTACTACCAAACATAATGTAATTAGTAATTTCAGAGAATTAAATAATGACAAGTCCGGTTGTGGCATCAAGGTTACATAGCAGAGAACCCTTGAGCTCTAGGAATTCCGAGTTCAATTAAAAAAGAACTCGACACTGGGCAATCAGCATAATTCCGAGAGTTCCAAAACTTGAGGATAAAAAAGATACATCGATAGTCGACACAATCGATAGTGACCATCGATAGACATGACCTATCGATAGTTACTATGTACTATCGCCCAACCCTGCTGTAAGCTACTATGGCTAACTGCTGCTATTACATTCAGCTATAATTAAGGTACGATAGGGATCATTAGCAAGCAACAGACATTGCACAGAACAGCAATTTCAGGTCTTCTCTAAAAGACAGCATAACTAAGGATTCGTTAACCTGTATCACTACAACCAGTGAACGGGAGAGGGTCTGGGGTTCGGTACATGGTAGAGACTGTACTATTTTATGGACAACGGTTCTGCAAGTAGGTGACTTGTCCTAGGTCATGCTCAAACTCCAGATCATGCTAGTCATGCTCCCCCCCCCTTATTCTAGATACCCTATATTTATAACATGTTATAGAGGTTCGGTAAGCTCCAGGAGGGTCCTGCATCCTATATGAACCATCTCCTGCTGCAAACAGACTAAATAAAAGTCTTGCCTGCAGCGAGATTTGAACCAGGATTTGCTCCCACTGAGCCACTCCACTCCCCAAGGATTCTTCACTCCCATTCAACGATTCTAATGCCACTGGGCTGTACCACACAAAAAATGTACCATGACTTGGTCCCTTTCAATCCGATATCCCTTAGTAAGAATTTAAAGACGCAATTCATTTGTTGTGACATTGAACAACCAGAGACATGACACTTCTTTCCTGGTGTCTCATTACAGCTATTTGTTTACTTATTCGAATAAGAATATTACATTTCAAAATAAATCTTCGTTCTCAGCAACCAACTCGTTTTACGAATTATACTGAGTTCCGTGACTATCACTAAAAAATAAAATAACACGCGACTTTCTCCCTAAGGAAAGCTTTGTAGCCATCAATCAAAATTGACGACGGATGAATCTTAGAAAAAACATAAACGTTATCTCGGATTAATCTTGCATAAAATGACTAACAATGACCTTACAAACAAAATTTAAAAACGAGAAATGGCTGGACGCTACAAATAGCTTTCACATCTTCAGAACTACAGACCTTCACTACAATTACAAAACAAACGAATAAGGTAGTCAGTCACCTCTGATGTAGGGGTTAGCTTATCGGATTGCGGGTTCGCAGAGCAGCAGTTGGCTTTGGGTTTTATAAAAAATACTTAGTTACGCCGTAATTCGAAGGAACGTATCAAGGCGGTCCCTATTCTGTGCGATGTCTGAAACTCAATAAATATCCCTATCCTAGTTATACTTGGAGAGCCAAAGTTCAGGATTCCCACAGTATCATCGTTCCTTTAGCCATAGCAGCATAAACTGTCCATGAACGAGTCAACCAACAAACAAACTGAACTGCCATATGATCCTGATTTCCCAGCAACGTTTAAGACTAGTATGAATCAGACAGAAGAATTGCAGCTTTAATCGATTCAAATTTTTAAGTTTACAGAAGGCGATAGCTAAGGAATATGCAGACCGGAAAAAAAACTAGTCCTTTAATAAATAGGGAGTGGAGAGGCTCAGTCGTAGAGCGCTGAATTGCCGTGGCAAAGGTCTTGGGTTAAAATCCCGCAGCTGGCAGACTTTTATCTAACCTGTTAACGCCCGAAGAAGGATCCTATGGGATCTAGGAACCTCCTGGGGCTCACTCTCTATAAAGTGGGTACCCAAAACAAAGGGGGGAAATCTGGCGGTTGAGCGCGATCTAGGACAAATCTCCTCCCTCCACAACCGTAGTCCAAGAAACTAAACAGTCTCTACTACGTCCTGAACCCACGGCCCTCCATGCCAGGTTGTAGTGGCACCGGTTTTTTCCCCCTTAAATAAATAAGATTCTAGTTAAAAAGTAATATCTCCGTTGGGAGGAAATAACTAGTATGAAACAAACATATTTTCCAATAAGAGCGTGAAAGTTGTTTACCCCCTGAGCACTCTCCTGTCAGACTTGGCCATGAAGTGGCCATGTTGTTCGAGCGAGGTTTAATTACACGAGACGTCAACACGGTGAATAAACAAAATCCTCTGCTGCTAATGTAATATGTAAATATAGCGGCTCAAAACCTTAAGTCACTCAAACATCAACAACTTCAAGTAGAAACTATATTTATAGTAAGCCAATCGATGTTTTGCCAGTTATTGCATCTTAAAGGTATCTTGCTTTGTACCAGAAGTTAGAGTGCATAAACAGCATAAACGCCTGGGAGGGCGTGAGGACATGTCAGGGGGGAGGGCGCGAGACAAGTTGAACATTAAATTAAATTTAAGTAGTCTTTCTAAAATTCTAAATTAACCATGATGTTTAGAAAATTGACCACTTTGATATAATGGACAAACCTTCACTTTGGTTAAAATATTTAAAAGTGTATCACGGGAAGCTCTTCGTTTATATTTGCCTTATTCAAGCACCTATTCGTGCGAAAAAGTATTTTCAACACTTGTGGCAATTAAAACAAAGTATCGGAATAAACTTGATGTTGCTAGTGACTTGCATTGTGCACTTACTAAAACTCAGCCACGAATAGGCATACTAGTAAAAAAAATGGAAGCCCAGTCATCTCACTAACCAACCTAATGTATTTTTCTCTTATTAATAATTTTTGTATTTTATGAAAACTGATATTGTTGTACCTTATGGCAGTATGTATAAATAAATGTTTTGTTTTCAATATAATACTTATTTGTTTTTGTTTTGTTCCTAGGCCTACACAATTTATTGTTAAGGGGGGCGCGAGAAGCTTTCATTTCAACAAAAGGGGGGCATAGTACAAAAAAAGTTTGGGAGCCTCTGGCATAGACATTCTACAGAACTATTGACGATTCAAGTATATCTCATCTATGTTATATTGTGAACATCTTTATTTTAATTCGATAATTATTTTTGTTATACTGATTATTGCCAAATTTTCGTTCCTGTTTTGTCATTAATAATTTGATTTCTATGAACAATATCGATTCCTGCTGTATATCTCTCATCTTCCCCCACTTCGACTACTGTAGTGTGGTATACGGGGGCCTCTCGAAAATGCTTGAGAGCCGCTTAAAAAGAATAATGAACTGCGCTTTAAGATTTGTCCTCGGTACTCCGAGGCGATCCCGGGTGTCACATCACTATGATGAGTTAAAGTGGCTCTTCCCTCCCATCCGTAGACAATATTTCCTTAGCGTTTTTCTATACCAATCCATCAACTCGCAACACCCTTCATATATCTATAGTCTCCTCCCATTCAAATCCTCTGTCCAGCTGCACAAAACAAGATCTCGCCTTTCCGATTTCTACATTCCTTCCCACAGAACTAAGGCATTCGAGCGCTCCTTCCTCGCCCGCTCCACCACTGTGTGGAATTCAATCCCTCCTTTCATCCGCCATTCCTCTTCACTAGCTTCATTCAAATCCCTGCTTTTCCATCATCTCTTGGCATCTCAAAAAGTCGCTCTCCAAGCAGGTCAAAGGTATGCTTGAATATAACAGTATTGTAAACTCGATCCCGCTACCCTTGTTTTGTTTATTTTTCCTACATCAACGATGATACCGACTTTTTAAATATATTATCGCATACTATGCCAATCAATTATCTTAGTTAGTAATTTCGTCATCAACTACTGTATTAATATTATTAATCATTAGTTTGGTAATATAAATATATTTATTTTTTACAATTAGTTAAAAAGCAGTCAAGTTCGTTGTATTTTACTTATTCTTTTCTTATCTATTTCTATTTTTACCATGTTTTTGTTCACACTTGATTATTTCATGATTTGTGTTATTATGTAGCCTTCTGGCCAGATGAATGTTATGTTTTTTAATTTGTCCATTATTGTTATTCTAAAGGGACTTGGTCCCAGAATAAAGTTTATTTTCTATTCTATTCTATTCTATTCTATATATATATATATATCATTAATTGGTATTCCGTTAACATTATCTATTACCATACACAACGACATGAACATTCCCACTATAAAATCGTATATTCATAACAAATACATAATATTCGACTCATCGACACAATATCACCCAAATTCACTCGTTCTTCCGCTTTCCTACTCCCTGTTACCTGGACTTGATGAGAAAAGATTACAAAGACGTTGACCAAGAGACTTACTCAACTATTGATATTTCCATTCCAAAACTCAATATTCCTGTAGAAAAGCAAAGAGAAAAACACTTTGATCTAATTTGCTGTATGCGCAATTGCGAAGGTGCAAATGAAAATTAAATAATGAATAAATGCATTATCTATTTGTTCATTAACAATATCGGTTATTTTAGTTAGATATTTATATAGATTGCTAAAATGGTATGCTTAAGGTTCTGGGTTAAAATCCGTCTGTAACTCGTAAATTTTTAAATTAAAATTTAATATTTTAACAGCCACGATGGAGACTTGCAGACCCTCTAAGGGCTCAACAACCTCTTTAAGATTGATACCCTTAATTGGGGGGAAAACCAATAGTTTTTCGGACGAACCACCTGCCAGTACAACAGTTGTAATATAAACAGTACTCAAAGTTTCCAAGACCCTTCATGGATTAAATTAGTAAGTATTTTATTTAGATAAATTTAAATTTGTATTTAATATGTTAACAACTAAGATAGACCCTGAAATAGAGTTCAACCAGCTTCTGTAAAGTGGGTACTCTTAATCCGGTAAAAACCATGCGATTTTGGGTAATACTGGACAAATCACCTCCCCGCCCGACAGTTGTTATATAGACAGGACAGTTTCTAATACGTAATGAATCCAATACCTTTCATGGGTTGAATCAGTAGTTTTTTAATATATAATCTTACCAACTTTTTCCCTCTGAAGATGACATAGTTGATTACAATCGATTAGTGACTATAATTAATAAATCTGGTATTAATTATTAGTTGCTACTATAGTTAATATCTAATATAATCTAATTCACTGATACATCCCTTCTTTAAAGTATACAATTTATGGAATTCATGGGATAAAATAGTCCTGGCCCAACTATGCCGAACGAATTTGAATTTAGCTATTTATAGCTCCTAGCTTTGTAACATACTCCTTCGAGGAATTTTCAATATAAGAGGATGTTATAAATGGTGGACCCTAATTTATCAGCTTCCATAGCGATTTATTAGATCTCTCAAGACTTAGAGCTCAGAAAATGAATTATTTTACTTATGAAAAAGTTTATTAAGGAGATGTGTTCGGTAAAAAATATTTTTATTGAAGAAAAATTATGGAAAAAAGAGTAGTTATACAGTCATTTTGGGGGATTTGAGAATTATTGCAGCAGCTTTTGGTTAATAACTTTAAAACATTTTTGGAGTTAAAAAAAAAAGATTAACCCCATGAAGAGCCTCAGGTTAAGTAAATGGTAGGGACTGTATTGTTTGCAGGAGAACGGTTACACAGGGAGGTAATGATACTATCCGTCAGAGATGATACCAGGTGTTCTGGGTAAGCCCCAGGATCTCAGAGGGACCATCCGTTATGGCTGGTAAAACATTAAAGATTTTATCTGTCACAGACGGATTTGGACCTGGAGCCCCGAGTATATGATCCTACTCAGTTACCCCACTCTTAGATTTGTAGTTTAAATTAAAAAAAATACTCATAGTTACCATTGCTGTTGTTAGTAGAAAAACCGATTAATTAAAAAAATATTATGAAATAAATAACTAATCAAAAACATGACTTTTTTTTCTGTATAACTCTTAGAGAAAAAAGTTATTTTTTCTGTAAAGTAAGAATAGGTCATATATATAAAATGAAAAACATTAGAGGATATAACTTAAAATATATATTATACTTTATTTGAAAAGAAAAGACATGGCCAGGACCGGGACTCGAACCCGGGTATTTCACCTCTCCGTGGTGCCGCCTCAACCATCCAGGCCACCCTGGCACGTTTCTCGGCCAGCCTTATCAATTCTTTTCACCGATCCTATATCTCCGTGTTCTCGCAATTTTCGATGTATACACGGGGAGAATATTACTTGCATTAATATCATAAAACTATTAAATAAATTATAATAATATTAATGATTTAAAGTCAACAAGATTCAGAAATAAAGTAATGTTCAATTAACATTCTCCCCGTGTATACATCGCAAATTGCGAGAACACGGAGATATAGGATCTGTGAAAAGAATTGCAGGCCAGCCTTATGGCCGAGAAACGTACCAGGGTGGCCGAGATGGTTGAGGCGTTATATCATATTTGTTAATTATAATTGATACATAAATATGTATATATATACATATAATTGATATATAAATAGCATATAACTATTAAACAAATTATAAAATATTTATTGTTTCAAATCAGCCGAAATATCCTGATATTTAAATGCGCTTTATATTATTAGTAGATTTTTTATAGTAATACATCCTTCCGTAAAACACGACATATTTCCAAGTATCCACAGTACCTAGGTTTACACGAATTATAATCACGTATATACAAAGAGTTTGTTATAATTACGTGGTATATGATCGACTGTGATCTAATTGATGGAATAAATAGTCAGGGTGAAGACCATGCAAGTTTATTATTCTGTAAGCCGACGTTTTTGGCCAAACGTGTAAATCAACATGAGGGCTAGTTCGCTCTGGGTACAATTCTTAAACAGTTATTTTACATTATTTAACAGTTATTTTATTTTCTAAAATACTAATAAAAAGGAAAAGAATTTGAAAAAAATTAAAACTTATCGCGACCGCACTCGAAGAGAGAAGCTGCCGAACTGACACCGAAAATTTGTGTAAATAATTAGTTTAATGAAGTTCTGAGAGTAAGTCAGATGTTGGCTAATCATCAAAATTTCAATTAGTTTTAAAGTACTGTCAGCATTATAGCAATCATTAAGTATTACAATTAAGTATTAATTGAATATTCCAACACTATATCAAGTTGAATTCTGTCTTCAAGAAACTTTTCTTGAAGGTCTATTAAAGTTTAAGTCGATATATCTCCAACTTTCAACTCTAACTAAACTAAGTTTAAAATTCGAACTTAAGAGGGGCGTCCATCGAATCAAGAGCACCCAGTATACTTTCAATTATTTTATGACTAAAATTAATTTGAAAATTATAATAATAGGAGATGAAAACATTAAATTAAAATAAAAAATGTGAGATATATTGGAATAAGTGACAGATAATATTTACATACCACACGAAGATGCCTTAAATACAGGAATGGGAAAATTAAAAAGAACTTACCTGAAAAAGAAAATGAAAAGAAATTATGAAATTGTAAAAAACTCTTTAATACATGATAATAAATTGTTTAAAAAATATTAAAAAACCTATAGTTACACGTCATATATCTACATTGCAAATATCTACAGCCCCGGTGAATATGTGGTTAAGTCTAATTTGCTCCAAAATTAGTTTCTGGTACTTAAGTAAGCGGAATCGAGTTATTTAAATAGTGAATAAGGGGCGAAGGCATTGGCTTGAAAAGGAATTATTGCATATATTACAGCTCCATTTCAAGCCAAAAACAACGAGAATGATACGATTCCGGTTATCTCAAAGCAGTTAACTCTCTCTAGACTAAATCCGACAACCACTTATTCACCGGGTCTGTAAATATAACCTCTAAACATAAATAAACTAATGGTACTAGTATGTTTAAGGGCCTGCTGACATCAGCGCGCTCAGGTGTCACTTTTCTTAACCATCTCCTACTGTTTAGTAACTTTTCTATTGTTTTATTATTGTTTATGTGAAGTTGAAGGTGAATGTGTTTTTGATTATTTTCTTCAAATATGACTTGGAAGAATCAAAGAAGATTTTTCGCACGGTGAACGATGAAAAATCAGCTGTTAGGTTTCTTCAGCAGCGGAATGTTATTCCGCAGAAAATGCGTTGTGGAAATGGACATGATATGAAACTGCAAGTGGGGAATGAAATTAGATGGACATGCCAGAAAAAAAGGATGCAACAAGACCCTGGGAATCGATTAAATACGTGGTTGAGGAATAGTACATTACTTTTGGAGACTATTGTCCATTTTATATAACGAAGTTAGAGGGAAGAGACCCTTTTGATGCAATTTTTTAAGATTGTTCTTTTTAATGAGCATTGCTTGGAATAAATCTTTCATTGTTTATCATAACATCATATTTTAAATATTTCCATTTTAATCATTAAATAAGAATTTGTAACTAAAATATGATAATTTTTTAAATTTTTAAATGTCTTTATTTTAAAGAGAAAAGATTTGCCCGGGCAAATCTTTTCTCTTTAAAATAAAAACATTTAAAAATTAAAAAAAATATCATATTTTAGTTACAAATTCTTAATTAATGAAAATTCCTTGTAATAAATTTTTTATTATTTCTAGTTTAATTTTGTATACATATTTCTCATTTATTTCATTTCCTATAAATCTGTTGTATCATAATGAAGGCAATGCCTATTTTAAATTCGTGCATAACCTGACAAGGTCCAAATAGTTGATGTAACTGACACCTGAGCGCGCTGATGTCAGCAGGCCCTTAAACATACTAGTACCAAACTAATAAATAAATCTCTAAAATAAATAAACTATAATAAGTCGTCTTAAGATTAAATTAAATTGCGTTAAAATGAATAAAAGTATTGGTAATTTTGTGGAATTTTCTTTGCCTTAACATATTTGTATTATGTTTATTATATACTACAGACCCTCGGGTAATGAGCCATCATATTATGCCAACATAATTTGTTTGTGTAATGCATTATTTTTATCACGTAAGGACCGCGTGAATATCATTGGTTAGGCTTCTTTGGGAGTCTTGTTTTTCTATCTTCTCATCTGAGCTAATGTACTTTATTATATAGAAATTATAAAAATAAAAACAAAACCAAATATTTCTTTATATACGAATTTATTATCTTGCACGAGATTAGGCAAGGAGCGACTTCGGTGAAACCCATCGATATTTACACAAAACCTGGACAAATTATATACCTAAACCTTCCTGGTGAATCACTTTATCTTTTGGTGAAAACCGCATGAAAATCCGTGCTTTAGTTATTGAGTTTACTGCGAAAAAACGCGGCTGAGGACTTTGTTTTATAATGTGTATAGATAAATTTCATTAATAATTAGCAGAAATTCTTATTTCTTTCTTTCTGCTTCTCGGTCGAACCGGGGATGGCTGAGATGGTTAAAGCCCCACCACGGACAGGTGGGAGACCCGGGTTCGAGTCCCGGTTCTGGTCATATCTTTTCTTTTCAAATAAAATATTTAAAAAATTATATGATATAACAATAAAATAAATTATAATAATAATTAGTGGCTTAAGTCAAAAAGATCCAAAAAAATAAAGTAATGTTCAATTAACATTCTCCCCGTGTATACATCGCAAATTGCGAGAATACAGAGAGATAGGATCAGTGAAAAGAAGGGATATGACTGACCGAGAAGCGAACCAGGATGGCTGAGGTGGTTAAAGCACCACTACGGACAGGGTTTCGAGTCCCGGTCCTGGTCATATCTTTTCTTTTCAAATAAAATATTTAAAAAATTTATATTTCTGTTTAAGTTTGGAGACTTAAGGACTTTTCGTTGGAATTTTTCCACGGTCTTAATATTTATGTAAGGTCTCTTTTTACTTTTGAATATTAAATATTATTATGTTACATTGATTGCACCCCTCCCCCAGTCAACCCCAGATATGATCCAGTTAACAATTTTCACATATTTTATTTTATTATTTTTAAAATATTAATAATTAAATTTTTTTGCAGTAAAAACAACAATTTTTAATAAATATTAATGCAGTTTATAGTTAAAACGTTGGATAAAGTAGCCATATCCCTAATCAATGAGTTTATAATATGAACAGGAAAAACAGAACTTAATAAAATGAAGAGCTTGCGTGTGGTAAAAAAATTAAATAAAGTAAATAAAATGATGGATTACCACTCAAAAATAATAATTTATTTTTATTAATTTTTATTCTTATGGTAATTATTTTTAAATATTTTTGATTTGAAAAGAAAAGATTTGTCCTGGCCGGGATTCGAACCCGGGTCGTCTGCATCTCTAGTGCAGTGCTCTAAACCACTGAGCTACCAAGGCTCGTAACCAAGCCAGACAAATCCGTTCTCTTCACGGATCCTGTATCCCCGTATTCTCGCAATTTTTGCCATGTGTGCACTGGAAAGAATGTTCATTGAATATGTCTTTAATTAGGATCTTGTTGATATACGTCAATATAATATTTATAATTTATTTTTATTAATAGTTATTTTTATGGTAAAGAAATAACTCAGTGGTCTAGAGCACTCCTACGGAGAAGCAGACAACCCGGGTTCGACTCTTTTCTCTTCAAAACAAAAATATTCAAAAATAATAATGTTTAGTGATATTATGAGATAGATCCATACCAGTAACTTAGAAATATATTTCAAGGCAACGTTAGTAAAGGTAAAGAAAAGCAGATGCGAATAAGAAACAAAGACAACAATTACAAATACAAATAAAATAAAATAAAAAATACAAGCATAATGGAATACGACCTTACAGCAATGAACAAATTATTTTACTAAAATCTGTGACTCAAATATCAAACTGAACCCAACAGAAATTAAAATATGCAAGTATAGAATCATGTATTGCTGAATTATCAGTGATCACATGTTAAATAAGAAAGTGAAAATGAATTTTAAATTATATTAGACAATTAAAACAGTATCAGTAATTGAGAATCGATAAAATATGATAAAATTATAAACTAAATAGAATAAAATTGTAATGCCACCATAAGTCGTAATTACAAATAACTGTTAAGGGCATGACTGTATAAAGACCGAAAGCTTGAAGAGGTTAGTGACTCACTAGTGGCTTCTCGACTCAGAAATAGCCACTGTTTGTATGAACCGGGTCGCAGACAGGGCACGATACTACCAGTGATGGAAAATAAATCGAAAGTAATACATCGATATTACTGATACAGTATCACAAAAGTATCGATTGGAATAATAAAGAATAAATAGGTAATTGAGGATGTGATCGGATCGTTCCAAGAATAATAATAATTAACATAATGGAATGAATTGGTCAGGGAGTGCAGTCAAAGATAAAACAATAAAAGCAAAACAAAGCAATTTGAGTCCGTAAAATAACACCTAAAGACTCTAATAATAATCTTACTAATATTATAAATGTGAAAGTTTGTATGTTTGTCTCTCTTTCACGAAAAAACTAATTGACGGATTTCGATGAAACTTAACTGTGATATAGGTTATACATCAGAATAACACAGACTATAACAAGCGCAGATTTAGGGGAGGGGGCGCTCAGGGCCCCGACAGTTTTTTAGGTACTGTGGAGAATCCATTATAGTACATAATTAAAGGCAAATCACATGATAATAGTTGTTAAAATAGCACAAAGGACCGGAGTGAAAATATTATTTTGATATCCTACTAATATAAAAAAATAATTAAATTATTTATTTAAATTGATCTTTCACGAAACTATATGTGGCAGGCCAAATTCCACTCGAGCGAAGCCGCGGGCACAAGCTAGGTATTAATAATGAAAGATGTGTTTTTTGCCTCGTTGTAAAGCAAAAAGTATTTTCAGATTACAACGGTTTAACCAGATTCGGCATGCCCTATCGTACATTTTTACATTTAAAAAAAAAAACATGAAGGTAATTGGGTTCAGTGCATAGTATTCGGCTAAACAGGAAGAGTATGTGGCCGGGACCAATCGCCTGTTTTGACCCCAAATAAGAGTATTCGCTATATAGAGACTGGGTGAGCCCAAGGTATTATCATTCCTTATCTTATCTTATCATTCCTACCCCCCCCCCTCGACCATCATACATTTCTGATCTCCTTCAATTCCAGTTTTAAGAGCATCCCTTCGAACCCAACCTTTAGGCAAAGTTTTCCTTATCCGATTCTCCTCCCTTTGGATCCATGAATGCTATTCCTTCTTCCATTCCGATAATCACTCGAACTTAAATCCCGTATACCTAATCCTCTCACATCCTTATATCCCAACAAATTAAAAAATATGGATGCATAAATTATTACTTTTTTTTAATAGATTCATTTTTTGATATTTACAGCTGTATTAATATTACAATAAGTACATCTGCTAGTATGAACAATATGACATGAAAAAAAACACTTGTTGAGAAACTGAAAATCTGTAGCACTCCAATAAAGTTCTATAGTAGAAGGTCTGGAGGCCATCTTCTTTTCAGACGCCTCGGAGGGTTATCAGGAATAGTATGGGAAGCAAGTTGAGAGACTAGGATAGGAAGGATAGGTATCTAGTTTGGGCTAAATCAGCAACATATGGGATATTAAGATCATGATGGCTCAGTTTGTTTGTGACATAATAAGGAGAATTGAGGATTTTACGAAGGATTTTGGATTGTAAGGATTGTATACGAGATATTATTTTAAAATCAACCATTATTTTTCTAAATCAAATAACTGTCCTATAAATTTAAAACAATCGATACGCTATAATTGATCCATACATTTTTCATATATTCAAATCTGACTGTGCCGAGTCAGAATTAATTGATTATATGATTAATTCAGGGTCATCCTAACGTGGCTTAACCTTGCCTAAGCCACTTGGAATGGACGGAGTTGAGAAAGTTAAGAAGAAGATTACTTCAACAAGTTAACAGGAAAAGAAACTATGTCAATAGCGTGAAGCATTGCACAACTCAACCTAATCTTTAAAGATATAAAAGTAATAAGAATTGTGTACGGATATGCTTGTGTGTGTGTGTGTGTGTGTGTGTGTATGTGTGTATGTGTGTGTGTGCGTGTGCGTATGTACAGTGATGAAGATCCCGGGTTCAAATCCGGCTGTAGCAGATAATTTATTTAATCTGTTACACAGTCTCTACCACGTACTGGACCCAAGTCTCCTGTCGTACTGGTACAGGTTTTCTTTTTTTATTTTATGGTATATGTATATATGTTCCTCCTCGTTACAGTATTAAGATTAAAAAATTTAAATACAATTTCAATCCGATAAAAACATTTGTATACAATAAAAAAAAAAATATTCTAATGAAACATTACGTAATTATAATTCATAATGTTGATGATCAATTTGACACAAGCTGACCCAAGGGTCACCTTAATTATGCAATACGATAAATGATAATAAATATCAGTTAATAACGAGTAATGGTACATTACATAAGTAGGTATATTTTAAATCACCGGTTGTAAATTTTATCTTTGAAAAAACCAGCTTCCAGTCAATTTATTTTATTCTTTCATAAACAAGACGTTTCGGCACTTAAATGCCATTTTCAATATTAAAATACATCAACTTCCTAAACATAACTTTTAAAAAAGTTATAAGTCAAAATTCTGTAAAAAAACAACTTATATAATATAAGTATATAGTAAATAGTATAACTTATTTATGATTGTTGTTTCTTTACAGAATTTTGACTTATAACTTTTTTAAAAGTTATGTTTAGGAAGTTGATGTATTTTAATATTGAAAATGGCATTTAAGTGCCGAAACGTCTTGTTTATGAAAGAATAAAATAAATTGACTGGAAGCTGGTTTTTTCAAAGATAAAATTTACATAGAAATAGAGTCCAGTATATTAGATAAGAATTAAAATGAATCATCGGTTGTTTAATTATTTGTTATTAATATATTATTTATTTTTTACAGAGGAATAGAAAATATGTTTCAATTGAAATAAATATTGAAAAATTCCTAATCTAAGAATATAGGATTACATAGTTTGAGAGTATCCGAGTATATCATATTGATACCTTAATGATAGTCAATAAAGGATAAATAATACATAATTATATATACTCAAGGATATATAAATATATATATATATATATATATATAATCATAAGCTTTCGATTATGGCACTTGTGCAACAAGTTTTCCTTTTGGCACCGATCGTTTCTGTTGCTGTTGATGTTGGTGCATACAGGATTAGATCAGCCGAATAATTAATGATATTTCACAACACTTCTCAATTGTGAATCATCTCGTAAGTATAGCCGAATAAAAAATGACCCTAATTAACATGGCTAAGAGCATCTTTTTTCAAATCGAATCTCTGAATGTTAAAAGGTTCGCTTTTCCGCCAAGAGGAATCGAACAAATCAGGGGGAAATGGTCACGTGTACAAGGAAACCAAGAGTGACATTTTATGGATACGTGGTGCACTTGATCTCTGAAAAACTTAATAATAAGATCATTATAGTACTGGGTAGAGGCTAGTCTTGAAGAAAACATTTGGATCACATCGCCCAAGTCAGATAGGGCACATCTAGAGATCTCACTGAAGAAGATTCACGACTAAATGTAGTTTCGAAATGCCTCCCGATAGAGAGTTTCCCCTGTCAACTTAGTATCCCTGCCGATACTCGGAAGTTGACAGGGGAGAGAAGACTGGCTCACAGTCGGAGGATGAAGAAGATCCGGAAGAGGAAATGAACTGCACGAAGAGTGGCTATGAGCTACTTCTTAGTAAAGAAAACATGTCTACAAGTTTTTTATATTAATTTCATTGTAATTAAAAAAAAAAATGTACCACTGTAGCCCGTGAACGGAAACATGGTAGAGACTGAACTGTTTCATGGACAATGGTTGTGCAGGGGGTGATTTGTTCTAGATCACGCTCAATCCCCTGATTTTCCCTCCTTATTTTGGCCTTATCCGGCTGCTAACAGACTAAATAAAAGTCTTGCCTGCGGCGGGATTTTGAACCAGAATTGTTGGCATGGCAACTCAGTGCTCTACCACTGACCTACTCCGCTCCCAGATTAAATATTAGAAAATAATAAAAATAAAATAAAATAATGACAGTAATAGATACAATGAAGCTTGAACATATACAAAAAAAAATAAAAAATATGCACGGAACACATCTCAGAGGTCAGAAGTATGGCGGTGAGGGGAATGATTAAGCAACAATTAAAAGGTCATTGTAATTAAATTGACAAGGCACTAAGGAAGGATTGTGAATATGTATATAAATTAATAATAAATATTTATAAACATCTAATTAAAACACATAAATCAATTTTTTTTAAATGTATTTATTGAAAATTGAAACAAATGTATACAGAATACATCAAGTAAATATAATGAAATATAAATTATGTCCAGAGACAAAGGCAAGTTGAGAAACTACCAAGTGGTAGTACTCGAATAATAAGTTCAACTAAGAAGGTCACGAGGCCATCTTCTTTTCAGACGCCTCGGAGGATTATCAGGAATTGAAGAGTTTCCTAGTTTTGAACTAGTGGGTTTGAGTGGGAATGAAAAGTTGTCATGAAAAGATTGATATCGGATTCGGGCCAAATCAGCAATAAACGGGACATTAAGATCATTATGGATTACTTTGTACGTAACAACGTAAGGAGTATTGAGGATTGTAAGGATTGAATACGAGAGGAATTCATACAGGCTTAGTGGAGCCCTAAAGCTCTAATCCGTAAATCCAGATGGATTTAATGATTGTCATGTATATGAGTCTTTTGTTATTAATTGGGAGCTTAGAGCGTTTGTCTAGTAAATGTTGAAGTAGCCTGAAACGGCGAGCTGTTTCTTGTTTCAGTCTAGTATGAGGGTTCCAAGTTAAGCGTTTGTCAAGGTATAGTCCTAACTACCGGGCCTGTTCTACAGGAATCAGCGGGATGTTATTAATCGATACAGGAGGACAGGAAGTTAAATGACGAGTTCCTTCGTAGGCAATACGAAAAAAAATGAAATTAAAACAGATGAGACAAAAATAACAAGACAATCGCATTATGTGAAACATAAGTAAATAAAAAAATAACGAAGGAATTGTTTTGTTTTTTTTACCCGGACCATTTTCTTATCCATATTTATGCGATCAACTAATAATATTCTAGATGTAAATAAAAATAATTAAAATTAATTATATATCCTAATAAAAACAAAAAATATTATCACACATGAGGTAAGTACTGAAAATAAATTAAATCCTGAATTTAAACACTAAATAAATACGAAATGATTTAAAGACCCTCTCCCCAAGTACAGATTGTCAAACAATGACAGGTCTCTTATCAGATAGCAATGACCTCGCACAACACATACGCATGATAAACCGTGTTTATAAAACAGGCACGTATATATGCTTAAGAAATTATTTATATTTTATTATTTTATAATTAAAAATAATATAATTACACAATATTACAATAAAATTAAATAATCCTGATAAATTCCGAAATATCTATATCTAAAAAAGCATTAGTAAGAGTCATCCATACTGGATTAAGTATAAACGGGACATAGAAAATCAGTTTACATTAAAAGTAAATATATATAAAAATAACAAATTAAAAAAGAGCGAATAAACTAAAAATATTTAATTTAAGAATAGAAAAATTAAATCTTGGTCACTTGAAATTTGATAAATATTAACAGTCAATTAAACAAAAAAAATCCGAAAAGTAATTAAATGGTGCAATAATACAGGATTCCTAACAATTTATTAGAAAACCAACATGTTTACTCCACTCTTTCAGGGCTAAATGCATAGTTGGAACAAACAAGATATAAAAAGAAATATAATTTAAAAAATATTAAGAAAATGCCGATGAAAGATAATATGATGACAAAACAAGTTAAAAAAAATACAATAATTTGCAATGATCTTTTATAGTATTTGGTATCTTTTTCGCAGGTTGTCAAAAAACATATATCATCTATATATTTTTTTATTATGAAGAGAAAAGATTTGTCCTGGCCGGGATTCGAACCCCAACTGAGCTACCAGGGATCGTAACCAGGCCAGACAAATCCTTTCTCTTCACCGATCCAATATCCCTAGTTCTCGCAATTTTTGCAATGTATATACGGTGATGAAATATTTTATATTTAAATAATCAACATCAAACATAAATAAATAAAATATAATCAATAAATAAATCATCTAAACTTCGAAATGTTAGTTAAAACTTTTATTTTTTGATGAAATTATTACTGAAATCTACTCATTACCCATAATTACATCTCCTTTTCCATACTAAAGCTCATGATAACTTGTATTTTTGTAAAAAATATTAAGAATGAAACGAAAAAACAGTTAAAACCAAACTGTATCTCAACTCGAAGCGACAAATTGCGGAAAAGATACCTAATAATATTTGAATAATTTGATAAAAATAAAAAATAAATTTATTTATTTCAATTATTTGAGTACCACTGTACTTGAACGTCGATCATCTGAACTAATGTTGTCAGGGGTGGTTCGGATAATCAAAAATTCGGATAATCGAAATTCACTAAAAAATAAATAGGAAGGGATTCAGAGAAACAAATGAAATTACCTAATTAAGTTTACAGTTCTTAGTAAACAAATACGTATTGAAGTTCATTTTTTGCTGTTTTCGAGAAATGATTGCGGGCCCCCTTATAGTGGTTCATGGAAAAAAATCATTATATTTTTCGTTAAATTTTATTTAAAATAACAATAATTTTAACAATACTAATAAGTAACTGGATGATCTGATCAAATTCATTAATATTACATCTGAAAAAATAAAAACAGTTCCTTTATTTGAACGTCCGGATAACTGACGTTCGGATAATCGACGCTCAACTGTACTGGGTAGTTTGTCTTGTCTATATCCATGTCATGTCATGTAAAGTTGTAAATTTCGATAAAATAAAATAACAGATATTTGATATAGTACCATATTTTGATTTCACGAATTGTTTTAATTTCTATTATTATATATTTCAATATTATTAATTTCATCATATATACATGAAGGATTTGGGATTCAAATTTTAAAATAAAATCAACAAATATCAGACAAGAAAGAATAGAAAATGTTTGCTAGTAACTTTCTTCCCTATGACGTTTTGCAATAGACAACAGCTGTTGGTGTTTACACGGCTGGAGGCGATGACATTGAAATAACAAAGGATGCCAGCTGATCCTCTCTCAACAAATTTCAACAACAACATCGATTCTCAAGTGTTTATTTATCGATACTATTACGATTTCATTGTCAATGATAAGCGTTTTTAAGTGTTAATAATGTTACAGGTATTGATTACGTGTATGATTTTTTTTTAAAATAAATAATTTAGTCATACATACAATTCTTTTTTTTTTTTTTTTTACATTTATGTTGAAATAAACATTATTAACTGTATTTAGGTAATATATTATAGGTTCCTATATATTTATTTTTATTATCTTACAATATGGTGGGATAATACAGGATATTATTTATTATCGTTAATTAAGGACTCACTCGTTGGAAGGTACTGCCCGAAATAGAGACTTGTCCTCGTACTCGCAATCCTTCAACAACATGACGACGAATTGCTATATCCGTTCCAGAAGTACTCGTATCCTTCGACTGTTCTTCTTCGTGTGTCCGCTATCGACTATCGAAAACGACTGACTCCCGAACGGCTTCCATCTTCCCTCCCCACTTCTCCTCCACTCTTATCCCCTCCCCCGAAGGGACTCATTCATAACAAGCCAACGCAATGACCTGCATTTCTAGACTAAATTAATCACGCTTTTAATTAGGGCAACCTGTTGGATTCATTATAGTAGTACAATACAAATATTTATATGTAAATTAGAGGAGATGTGGTAGGCCAGGCTGTTGAGTGCTTTACATAAGGGGCTAAATCTTTTTTGTTTAATCCCCGCATTTCTAATTTATGGTTAGAAATACGGGTACTAGTATGGTTTAGGGCCTGTTGACATCAGCGCGCTCAGGTGTCACTTACCTCAACTATTTGGACCCTGTCAGGTTATGCTGCCTACAATTTATTTCAAATAGTATTGCCTTTCATTATCATAGAACAGATTTTTAGGAAAAGAAATAAATAAGAGACATGTGAAGACAAAATAAAGCTAGAAAAAATGAAACATTTATTAGAAGCAATGTTCATTAAAAAGAAGAATATCTAACTAAAATATTATATTTTTTTGTTATTGTTTTAATTTTTATCTATTTTTCTTTTAAAGAGACAAGCTTTGCCCGAGCAAACCATTTCTCTTTAAAAGATAAATATATAAAAATTAAAACAATTAACAAAAAATTATAATATTTTAATTAGGCATCATCATTTCTCTTTAAAATATAAATATTTAAAATATGATAATATGAGAAACATGTCAAGAAACAATGAAACATTTACTACAAGCAATGTTCATTAAAAACAACAATATCTTCAGAACCTTTAACTATGAAACACTCTTTTGTTTCTCTACATATTCCTCCAAATATCCACTGCTGAGGCAAAATCCGTCCTGTGCTGTTTTTTCTTCTAGTATATAGACTTTCGCCAATTTCTACATACATCCCTGGACCTCCAATAGTTGTTGAACTTCTCTCTAATTTAAAAGCACACATTTCTCTCATATAATTGGAATAATCAATCACTGTTGAATGAGACATGTTAAGCTGTTCGTCATAAAACTTAATGGAAGTCAGTTTCTCCTGAAGAAATAGGAGAGCTGACTTTCCATCAGTCACCGTGCGAAAAGTCTTCATTAAATTCCAACTCATATTGACAAAATAATATGAAAACACATCCACGTTCACTTGACACAATCAATAACAAAGTACTAAGAAAGGTTACAATAACAGTAGGAGATGGTTAAGAAAAGTGACACCTGAGCGCGCTGATGTCAACAGGGCCTAAAACATACTAGTACCATAAAACATATGTCTATATGTTTAGTATTTGCAATTTGTATAATGGCTCTGTTTAAGATATAGGCAGAACTAGCTTATGCCCGCAGCTTCGCTCGTGTGTAATTTGGTCTGCCACATAAAGTTTAAAGTTTCGTGAAAGATCATTTTAAATAAATAATTTAATTATTTTTTAAAAATATAAGTTACTCGTACATCCAAAATTCAAAACTGACGGATTCTATACAACCTTTGAACCCCTATTATATTAAAGGGGAAACCCTTGGGGTGGAATTATCCAAATTTCTATATATACAAAAAACCTATCTACAAATTTCAAGATGCTAAGTTCCTGATTTGCCTTTAATGATGTCTATGACGGGGGAAGCACATGCCCCTGTGCCCTACATAACTCTGCCATTGCTGTAGCCTATGATGTATGACCTATTTTACTCAATAAGTTTAAACCAAATCCTACTAAACGGATTTGGTTTAAACTTATTGAGTTTAACTTTAAATACTGTCGGGTGGGGCACGTGCTCCCTTGCACCCTCCCATAAATCCGCGCTTGCTATAGCCTATGTGTTGTTCTGATGTATAAGCTATATTACTGTAAAGTTTCATCCAAATCCGTCCAGTAGTTTCTGCGTGAATGAGTAACAAACATAAATACAAACATTCGCATTTATAATGTTAGTAAGATATCAAAACAATAGTTTCACTCATGTTCTCTCTATTATTTTAACAACTATTATCATGTGATATGCCTTTAATTATGTACTATAATGGATTCTCCAATGTACCTAAAAAACTGTTGGGGGGACAGTTGCCCGCGTGCGCCACCCCCCCTAAATCCGCGCTTGCTATATCCTATGTGTTATTCTGATGTATAAACTATATTACTGTAAAGTTTCATCCAAATCCGTTCACTAGTTTTACGTGAAAGAGAGACAAACTTTCACATTTATAATATTAGTAGGATTTTAAGATTTGGATTATACAATTAATTATCTATAGGAAATAGGGCTATTTCATAGTTGGATATGAGTACAAACATTATAAGGTGAACTGCTCAGATGATTTTGTGGACCTGTCAACTGCAGCGCACACGCAGTCAATTGAGTCAATATGGGCTGCAACCAAAAGAAGAAATAAGGTAGAGGCAGGATGTAAAAGATTCTGGACTCGTATTGACATTTTGATGTTATTATAAATCACATATCTACATTTTGGTCTTTAGAAAAACTGTTATTAAATGTAGTAATTTTTTTCATAACATATGTTTTATTTTTAATATAAAACTAGATGCGGGGATTAAGCGAAAAAGGTCCTCCGGGTTGAAATCCGACTGTGGCGGATGAATTATTCAATCCGTTAACAGCCAGGCCCTATAATCCTTCCTAGGGCTCACCCAGCCTCTATAAAGTTTGTATTCTCAATTGGGGAAAAATCTGGCGACTGAGTGTTATCTAGGACAAATCACCTTAATGCACAACCGCTGTTCTGGAGCTCATACAGTCTCTACCATGTAGTGAATCTAAGACTCATCAAGGACTGTTGTACAGGGTAAAGATAAATGATAATTTAAGGGAAACAATGATAGGATCAAAAAATTATAGAAAAAACATATTAATAGAAACGGTCGGCCTAATAATAACATAATACGATACAGAAAGTTTAGGGATTTTTTTAATCCTACGTTTAAACTTAAAACAATTTTTAAAAGAAAACAATAAATTTCTTTACTTATTCAGGTATATGCTCAAAGCGGATTTAAGGGAGAGTACGCCCCCCCCCCAGACGGTTTTTTGTGTACTATGGATAATCCATTACAGTACTTACTTATAGGCAAATCACATGATCATAGTTATTTAAATATATGAATAAAATAACAGAGAGAACATGAGTGAAACAAATAACAAAGCACTGCCGAGCGATCTTCCGCCACCTTACGCCAGCCAATTAAAGTCATAGCTTCGCAGCAGAGGTTTTGAATGAACCTGCATTAATGAATATCCATCTAGACTTTGTGACAAAAATGAAAGCTAATAAAGTGCTGGACATCTTTTGCAGAAAACAAAAGAAAACTGTCTTTATTAAACATGAAACTTTTCTATTGTTTTGATATTTTAATAAACCTTTCTATTTATATATAACAAGTTTATTTCTAAGTTATTGCTGATTTTTTGCCTATCTAAAAAAAATTCTGGACCCCCCTGTATATGCTATAAATGTAAATAAGTTTTGCTTTGGCTTCTTCGGATTCAGACTATTCTTTAAACTTTCTTTTTTTATTTCAATACAACCCTAGGTGACATCCTGCATTGTATATCCTACTAATATTATAAACGCGTAAGTTTGTATGTTTGTCTCTCTTTCACGCAAAAACTACTGAACTGATTTGGTTGAAACTTTACAATAATATAGGTTATACATCAGAATAACACATAGGCTACAGCAAGGGCGGATTTAAGGGGGACACGTGCCCCCGTTACAGTTTTTTAGGTGCTGTGGAGAATCCGATATAGTACATAATTCAAGGCAAATCAGGAACTTAGCATCTTGAAATTTGCAGATAGGTTCGTTGTATAATGTAAAAAAGAAATTTGGATAATTCCACCCCAAGGGTTTTCCCTTTAATATAGTAGGCGTTCAAAGATTGTATGGAATCCGTCAGTTTTGAAGTTAGGCACCTGAAATTTTTTGATGTACGAGTAACTTATAGTTAAAAAAAAATTAAATTATTTATTTAAAATGAGTAAGACGATTAACAAAGATTGAGAATTGAACTTGACCTTTCATGTATTTTTTTTTCATATTTATTTTATTATATTTACAATTGTACAATAAATAATAAAGGCAAATAGAGAAGATAAAGTACCCACTGGTAGTATGCTATTAGTACATAACACCACAATGCAGTGCTAATGTTAGAAATACTTTTTTTTTTCTAAAACTTATGCACTTCTAAAACTTTTTTTTTTCTAAAGCTTATGCAACGAGTAGTGAATAAATCTTCAGTATTGAATAATCGATTTCGTTTCTTACGCGTTTTTCTTTATTTTTCCCAAAAAAGATATACACTACGATTAGGAATTTATCGCATGCTATCCCATTCATTTTATTTTATTTAATAACTGTTGTTATTAATAAATGTATTCTCTGCGATTGGTTAAAATCCTAACAAGTTTCGTTATTTTTAGGTAAGTCATTTCTATTTTTATTTTTCATATGTTTTTGTCACTTGTTAAATACTTCATAATTTGCATTATGACATAGCCTTCTGGCCAGATATATATTATGTATGTTTCTATTTCTGTTAATGTTTGTTATTCTAAAGGGACTTGGTCTCAGAATAACATTTGTTTTCTATTCAAATTAGTTAAGTCGAAACTTGTCTAAAATACATTAACTGCATTAAAGGAAACGGATTTGTGGCATTCTCATGGTCTTTAGCTTAAAACGCAGTTATAATATAAACAATAATTCCATTCCAGAGAGAATTTCGAGCTATTCTTTCTTAGTACTGCAATGCTTTTATAGTTATTTTCTGTTTTCTTTCTTAGCCCTAAAGATGGCCAACACCGTAGGCCGAAATATTGGCACTATTAAAAAATAAGTTATTCTTATTTCTTTGTTATTATTGTATGTTTGACTGAACCCCTTGACCAATTCTATCCTTCTTATATTTTAAATTTATAGTGAGATGAACCCTATACAGAAATACGATTAATAAATATTAATTGATATATTATTATAACCAACCTGCACGGCCCGAGAAGGAAGGAATCCATCCTGAAGAAGAAGAGGACGTCAACAAGACAGAAGAGATATCCCCAAGTACCAACTATATATATCTTTCCTCTATCTATACTCGCAGTTTCTGATTCCGCCTCCGTCAGCTTCGCGTAAGCGTGAATCAGGAAAAGATATCGGTTCTTTTTTTTTACAAATAAAAACGTTCGACGAAAACGCATAAATATGGCCTATCTTCTAAATTCGAACTATAATTCTGATTACACTAAAATATAATTTCATCAATATTATTTTAGTAGGGTTTCAAACACACCTCAATGAGTAATTTCATTATTTATTCGTATCAAAACAAAAATTCTACATTATTGATATAGTGCCAGACACTAATCTAAAAGGAACCTTTTATAATCTTTCAAACGAACTTAACAAGTATAATCTGTTTGCCAAGGGCAACTTTTCTATTTATCGTATTAAAGTTGACAAATCATGAGTATCCAATTAGTAAGGACATTCTTTTGATAGATCAATTTGTTGATTATTTAAAGTAAATATGAATTAAATAGCTGTAAATATATTTTTTTTCTGAAGATTTGTCCAGGCCGGAATTCGAACCCGAGTCGTCTGCATCTCTAGTGTAGTGCTCTAAACCACTGAGCCACCAGGGGTCGTATACTAGCCAGACAAATCCATTCTCTTCACCGATCCTATATCCCCGTGTTCTCGCAATTTTTGCGATGTATACACGGGGAAGAATGTTCATTGAACATTACTATAATTAGGATCTTGTTGACTTTTTTTGCCAATTTTATATTTATAATTTATTTTTATTTATTGTTCTTTTGATGGTGATTGTTCACACCATTTGGCGTTATTTTTGTAAATTAATGCCATACAAGATAAATAGGTAAAATCTTAAAATAGCACATTACACCTGATCTAGCGGTTGCTCTGGGCAACCAGTTTCACTTTTTCACATGTGGTACTGTTTTTAATCGAGTCTTGAGCTAATAAGCCATAGTGACGACAGATATTTCAGGAAGTTGATGCAATAAAGGAACACACCTTTCACCGTAGACCTAACGGTTTTTCCCAATGGTATTATAATTATTTAAATTACTGTTTAAACAACTTAAAGTTGAACAGGTTAACAGGTCAATAAGCTAATGCCGTAAGTATCGAACAAAATATCTATAATACTGTATATCATAAGGATACTTATGTTTTTATGTGACCGATGGAGCTAATCGATTTGGCAAGGGAAAAAAATCATTTTTCGTTTCTGACAGAAATAAACCCAGACCGATTGTCATTTGAATTCAATCGTTGCGTAAATAAATGGAATGTCTTCTGTGTGGAACGAAGAAGGTGTTTTTCCCATTTTTTTTTTTATTTTAACATCTTGCCTAACTGGAATTCTATTTTTTCATATTTTAGGTTGATATTTGTGAATTTAAAATTCTTTTCTTTTTTCTCATTGCCAAGATAGTTTTTTAAATTATAGAAATATATTTAATCTGATTTGTCATGGTAAAAAAGAAAGAAAAAAAATTGACATAGTATCCAGTGGGCTTATGATATTGCATATTCAGAATATAAATACAAATCTCCATCAATTATTAAACTTATATAGGTTATGCGTTATCATAAATTAATTTTTTTCACTGTGAAAAAATTCAATGAGTTTCTCCCGCTCAAAGAAAAAAAATACTATACCACTACAACCTATCATACTATAAGTTCAGTACGTAGTAGAGACTGGAATGTTTCTTGAACAACGTTTTTGCAGGTAGTTGGTTTGTCCTCCACGACCACGGCAGATATTTCGTCCTATTTTGGGTACCCACTTTATAGAGACTGGTTGTGTCCCTGGATGGTCCCAGATCCAATAGGATCCATCCCCGCCTGCTATGAATTTTTACCTACTCATATTTACCTAATTTAATTTTTTCTATTATATAAAAAGGTTTTTTAGTGATTGTCTTCACCCTGTAATAATTTGTAAACCGAATTATTTCAATATTTTATATTTAACAGTTGTATGTAAATGCTAATAACAGAGTCAATTTTAAATGTTGTACAATATTTTATGTTGTATAATATTTTATATATTATATCCTCTTTAGTCTTTCTCCATTCCTCAAACTAGATATTTTCCTATTTCTCCCTTATCATTTTGGCATCCATCATATGTTGGTAATCAAAGAGTTCATATTTATAAGCATTATTTTTAATTTTTCAAATTTATTAATCCAATCAACTAGTTTTATATACTTATATTTTCAAATTTTTTACATTTCTAACTGTCATTCCTATTCATTTCTTTCTACATATTCTTGTATAGGAGTTTATTATCATACATTTGATATCTATAATTAAACTTTAATTTTATTATATCTGTCACTATTTTAATTTTCTACATTACATGCCACTATATTCTTGTTACTGTAACGTTTTTATGTATTTTTTGTTCTGTTTGTTTCTCTCTCATAGCCCTGAAGATGGCCTACATGGTAGGTCGAAACGTCTGCACTAATTAGATATAAGTCTGGTACTTATTTGGTGTTTGTTTGACTGCACCCCCCAACTATCTCCGTTCTCCATTTAAATGTTGTAGACAAACCGGAAAATAAATAATAAATTAATACATTTAATGGTAAATAAATAAAAAATTATATGAATGTAAGGGAGCAATACTTTTGATAAAGGCCTTAATTAAGTTTTGAGTGGTGTTGTATGTATTTTTAGTAGTTTTATTGAACCTCTTTTAATATTTATTGGAATCTAGTAGGGACTAGAATCCCAGTAAATACTATTTTTCTTCTTTATTAAGCAATTTATTTTTTTCAATCAAAGCCTCTTTTCTCAAAACCTAACTCTTTAATGAAGATTTAAAAGCTGCAATGCCCCATTAGCTAATACGGCTCCCCTTAATATATTTAATAAAGAAAAATATTAAAAAACCCAATGTGGCCTTGAGATGATAAATAAATAAATGCGATCTAATTTTGAGACTTAGCCCTGCCAGAAATAAGGCGCTAGGATATTTCTAGTCCAGCTGAGAAATTTGTTATTATAAGCTTGACTCAGACCTAGACCTACTGCGCAGGGTAAACATATCTTGTTTCCAATTTAATCTGATGCACCAGATATATAAATATGAATGCTTTATTTATTATTCTTTTCATTACACATTATTTATATATTATAATTTATTTTATCTTTATATTATATAACTTTTTAAATATTTTATTTGAAAAGAAATGATATGGCCAGGACCGGGACTCGAACCCGGGACCTTCACCTCTCCGTGGTGACGCCTTATCTATCAAAAAAAGGGGATATGGCTGGCCGTGAAGCGAAGCCAGGATAGTCGAGATGGATAAGGAGAGGTGAAGGTCCCGGGTTCGTGTCCCGGTCCTGACCATATCTTTTCTTTTCAAATAAAATATTTATATATTAATTGGAGAAAAAAAATGCTTATTGGAAACTAAGTTGTTGGCCGTGGAGATGGACTATTGAAGACGCTGTTGTGCTATTTCCAGAATTCAGCACGTCCCTAATAGAACAATTAGGCAATTGGTTGATCGGGAAACAACGATCCTCTTCGGAGTATAAACAAGAAGATTGAAATGGTATGGCCACTTAAAAAGAATGGGAGAGGACCGATGGCCAAAAATAATCTTCGAATATTGCCCTATGGAAAGGAAAAAAAGAGGACGACCCAATAAAAGATGTTTGCAGGATGTGGAGGAGAGCATGGCAGCGAAGGATCTTGGAGGTGGAGACTGGCTGGATCGAGATCAGTGGCGAGATCTTTTGGAGACGTAAAAAACCAAGTTGTTAAAAAGAAAATAATGTAATAATTTATCAATGATTCTTATTACACACATGAGGTTCAAAACCCAAACGTATAAAATTAAATTTGAGCTGCGATGTTGATATGCTGTATTTTGTAGATTTTTTTTTTTAGTTTGAGTTAGGGTCCTACTTTACTTTTGTTTTTTATTCATTTAATGTAACTTTATCCTACTATAACTAATCGGGCGATGGTACAGTGGGAGTCCTCAATTCTGCCTCTGGAGATCTTTAAGAGTACCTCTCACAATATAGGCTACTGATCCCCATTTTACGTCCTTTGTGAAAGACAGCACAACTACGATTTTTTTAATTCCTTTTAAAGAATCCTAGCGCTACCTCCCGGGTTAAGCTTAACAGAATAGGTTTCTCGTTATGCTAAGGTATAAGGTCGTTATACTAACCATTACACCATAGTTAACCCATCTATGATTTTTTTTAAATGCGCGACATATTGTTTGGTCAAAAAATATGTTTGAAACAGTTGTTTATTTACTTGAGTTAGGTTAAAAAATGTTTATCTCACTACGGAGAAGTGGGAGATCCGGGTTCGAGTCCCGGTACTGGTCATATCTTTTCTTTTCAAATAAAATATTTAAAAAATTATATTATATGAAAATAAAATAAATTATAATTATATTTTAAATTATTTCCTCCTTTATGTATATTTTATTGAAATTAGTTCTTTTTTAAAAATTATTTTGTTTTTTATTCCAATTAGTTCAGTATTAAATTTTTTTTTTACTTATTTATCCAGCCCTGAAGAAGACCCGCAACTTGGAACGAAACGTCGGTTTCTAATATGTACGGTCATGCACATAATCTTTATTTATTATATTCTCCACTATTTTAGCCAATCATAACACCTGTTTGTTCATAGTGTTTATAGGTGTACAAACAGATGTTATGATTAAGCTGTACACCTAACATAGTGTGCTTGACGGTGCACATTCACTAATAAAGTGTTAAACACTTTATTGTTTACTGCAATAGGCTTCATCAATTAAGTCATGTTTCACAAATCTTTAAGGATAATTATCCTGTAAAGCTAATACTTACTAGACTTTAAAATAATCACTACTGAAGTTTAATTAATATTTGTTTTATCCAAATATACACAGTTTATGAGAAAAAAATAATGAGCCAAAAATCTAATTTAAAAAAAAACCTAAAAAAAAAAATCTTTACAAAGTAAAAACAACATTTGGCCAATGCAAAACTATTTTTCTAAATCCAGAATGACAATAAGCTAACAAATGGCAAAAAATATACCAACAGACCGAACGACTTGTGCTCATGCCAAGGCGCGTGAGGAATTATTTCTGGCATCGTATCGACTACAATAGGCTCGAAAGGGTTTGTGAACACGCGAGCTCTGTAATAGAAATGTACAGCTTAAGGCCTATATCTACACCTACGAGAATGATACGATCTCACTACTACCGTATGTACAGTTAACTCTCTCTCGGGGCAAAATTTGACTTAGCCAATTCAAATATAACCCTTTCCAAATCAAATGTAGAGTTGTGCCCTTTAAAACTCAATTGTCGCCCTTTTTATTTCAATTTTAACTGTTTCCATTTCAATTGTCACCCTTGAAAATGTTTTGAAAATTTAACGTACTGTGGAACGGGCGAAGTTAAGGCCTCAGAACTCAACGTGATAAATCACGACAGTATTTTTAATTTTGTTAATTTCAAAACTATTGTTACGGGCTAACAGCTCACTAATTAAAGTCCACCGACCGTAAGATCCTCCAAATATAAACAACTGAAACACATTAATACACAGGAACGGTTTATTACACTCGCGAGACTGTCACAGTTCCAGATACACTTAATACCCTGGCCGGTTTAACACTGAATAGTTCTATCACACTGACACTCACTTATTACAAGTACATCACCATGCTTGGTCTACTCTATGACTGCCCGCTCGAGTATTTAAATAGGCAAGGCCGAACATTCTAGAACACGGAAGTAGGGGAAGAATAATCTGGGAATGTCGAGAACCTTCTTGATCCCTCCCGACAAAAGGAGGCATTCGAGAAGGTCTGGGGATTATGACCTTACCACCAAAGAACGTGGTAGGCCGAAGACTAAGTTGGACAACGAAAAGTTGAAAGGCTAGTCGAAGCTAAAAATTAATTTTAATGAGTTATGGCCCTGTTCTATTAATGGAGCGATATATTCTTAATCTTTTCCAGGATGTTTTAAGGTCAGGATAAATTTATATTAATCCCTAATATATGCCACAAACTCTTTATATGTTATATAAAAATAAAGAATTGTGTAAAGGAAAATACATAGAATTATACAAAAAAATATTAATTAAATAAATAGAGCCCAATTGAGGCGCTTGGTTTCAAATTCGGGTATATGCATTTTTTCCAAAATGTTTTGAGCAATTGCCATGCCAAAAATCCTGGTTCAAATCCTGCACCAGACAAGACTTTTATTTAATCTGTTTCCAGACGGAGATGGATCATATAGGATCTAGGACCCTCCTGGGGCTCACACAGCCTCTATAAAATGTTATAAAAATAGGATACCCAAAATAAGGGGGAACATCTGGCGGTTGAGCTTGATCTAGGACAAATCACCTCCCTGGAGGGCCGTTGTCCAAGAATAAGTACAGTCTACCTTGTTCAGAACCCCAGGCCCGTTCACAGGTTATAGTGTTACAGGTTTTTTTGGCTTTTTTTTAATAAGATTTTAAATCTAGAAATGATGTCTTAGATTTGTTTGCTTCAAAACTATCTACATGCTTCAATAATACCAAAATATTCCATTTCCTATCAAAAGTATATATATATATATATATATATATATATATATATATATATATATATATATACATATATATATTGATTGAAGTGATTTGTTTTTTAAAATGCCTATTTTATTTATTTCTATCAACTATTAAATGAGATTTAAAAAAAAGAGAAGAGAATTGAAAATTTGTCAGTAATAATTGATTATCAGTCCTGAAATATTTTTGAAAATGGATGTAACCGGTTTCGAAACCAAACGTCTCAATTGATTCTACATGCCATAGTAATATACTAGCAATAAAATTATTATTACCCAGTGTGAGACGATTTACACAAATATTTACAAGATCTTTACAACACCTTACGCCTTACAGTTAGTTCTGATTAAAGTGAAGAGCTTAACAATTCACTCGAGAAGTCGCGTGACACGGTAGACTAGAATCAGGACCACTGGAGCTGGCTGCACGAGATGACAACCAAACGCCTGGTTTATTTATGTACTATCTTATTACCTTCTA